>BPTQ01000009.1:19553343-19900397 GCA_019973895.1 Chrysanthemum seticuspe | reverse complement strand
TTAGGAATATTTTCCTCGCTTTCGAAGAATAAAAACTCTTTTTGGATAGTTTGGAAAGTAAAAAGTTCCAAAACGAGTTTTCCTGTTCATGAAGGGGTATACTAAAAGTTTTGGAGTTGGCAAATATAGTGATCAACTCCCCCTCATAAACTTAATTTTGAAACAAGTGTTTAACAAGTATCACCAGCAGAAGGGCGTTGTGAGCTTTACCAGTATAAATAAGAGTTGAAAAATTTTTATTGTATAATATACGGTAACAAATCCCCCTCTTTTAATACACTATTCTTTATACAACACATTTACGTTCACTTAGCAACACGTTATCTGAATTGGTTGCTTAACTGCCATGATTTGACAATCATTGAGCTTTTCTGAACAGGACCTGCCCATTATTAAAGTTCGATCAAGCGATCATTACATTTGCACAGAGCGTTTCCTGAACAGGTTCATCTTTCATGGTAGGCTCTTTGAGTACCATCTGTACTTGAGATTGCCCATACTGTTGGAAAGCTCCGAACAGATGTGCAAGTTCCATCAATAATCTCGATCAACAGTAGATTTTCGACAGTTACTGATTTTTACCCATCCTAATTAACTATTACAACAAATGCTTTTGTTACTACATTTTTGTATTTAAAAGATTATATGTAAATGCTTTACAAAAATAACATGTATCCTTAAAATTATACTTAAGACAACATTATATATGTTATCAACAAAACACAAAGAGATCGCAAAATATTAATAAACGTTTTTACGGTTTATTTGTATTAACAGGTTTGTAAATGAAAAACATGTTTGAACCACTATGAGAGATAAGATTTTGCATAAATACTCCCCCTCCACATGTGCTTAAGAGTTTTGACGGAAATCTGCACTGTGTGGGAAGAGCGCGCACTTTTGAATTGATCAACTCAAGATAGACAATCTTCCGCGAGACACGGTTACGTTGCATAGTTAAAGAGTTACATTGACAGCTTTTAGATGACAACTAGCTCTAATAACTACCTTGAACGTGTAGACAAGCCTCGAAAGGTTGTCATACCCGTTAGAGTTCATGTCTACCATGAGTTTCTCGGATGGTACTTTCTACTTGGACAAGTCCTTTGCGAGACACGTTTACATTACTAGCGAACTAGCTTGAAATTATTACCCGTCCAGGACAAGTCTTTTCGAGTTACTAACAGTTTAGTACCGTCAATTCGTTGGTTAAGTCTATTGCACAACGATTCACTTGCATTTACACAACATATTTCTTATCACATAATTTTCTCCCCCTAAACAATGGCATATAATATGTTATTTTTAAAAAGTTGAGAATAAATATGACCATTTCGAGTGTTGCGGGAAGACGACCACTATGAACAATTTGTGAACAAAGTTTTAATTCAAATACTCCCCCTCAACTAGTGATATAAACGGTTGAGGTTTTGAAAATCATATGGGGAAGTACTTGTCCTTTTGAGCAAAACCTTGAAAAATGAAAGGTTTGATAGGTTTTTCTCAAAAATAAGAAGCTTTCGCTCCTTTTATAAGGATTGTGGCACTGAAGCGTACCACAGGGTCCTTTCTTGACAATTACTGGTTGAACACTGTTATGTGTACACAAGCCATTAGACATAAATAATCACACATCCAAATGTATAATGAAATAAACAATTCAAGGGGTACCAGGAAGTCCAGAGATGTCGCCAGGAGTGTGAATCGGGCGTTGAAAGCCGGTGATGTTAATCCTGGGTCGACCACCAACATAGCTTTCCAATCTTCTGAACTGATCCCTTCTATACAACCTTTCATCAATCATCTTGATGATTCTCCTCACTTCCCTTCAATCCTGAGACTTCCATCGCTTAGGAGACCCAATCTTTTGTCGTATATCCTTCAACCTATAAGCCAATCATCTTGTGAAGGTCACTACACGCCATTAAGCAATTTCGTTGAAGTTCACTGCGGTAAACGACGCTGAAAGGTTTGCTGATGAGTGTGTATTGTGAGAGCTGGTTGAGGTCGGGAAGATCTAGCTGTGGTGGAGTGAAGTTGACACGGGTCTGATAAGATTCAACTGCCAGCTGAAGATCTTCTACACGTTCCTTGATGACTATGCGTCTGATGAAGATTAGCAATGACTTGATGAATTCACGTTGTACTTCGGTTGAAAATTGTCTCATGCAACCTTGTACTTTGGCAAGGTACATGTCTTCGATGTCGTTAATAGACAAATTCTCAAAGTCAGCTTCAGAGAATGCATAATCCCTTTCATCTTGTCGTTTGACCACGATATTCTTTAGGAAGGTGTAGTCCCACTTAGATGACAGAACAACATGTTTGATGGCAACGATATCCTTAGTACTGAACACCGCATGTTGAGACTTCTGAACCTGACAGCTTCTGTAGTAGATTCTTCGGCGTTCCGGCCAGTGATGAATCCCGTACATTGCATCTCGGTCGTATGCTTCCACTTTGTCAGAGAACAAGTGATTGGCATGTTCCTCGATGGCTATGCAGTTTGAGTATATAGCTGTTGGGAATGGAAGTGTCAACGATGTAGCGTATTTCCTTGAACCATCGCCACCATGTAGAAGAAATTCCAGGTCTTTGTTGAAGAAATATCTGAATGGAATCCTTGGTTCATCTGGTTGGCCAATTGTTGGTAGAGGTTTTGACCAGTCGGTGTAGTATGGAGGGTTGTCCCGTTTGGTGAATTCGATGTTTGCTTCTGGGTTGAGCCAATCCATGTTGTTAGACATAGCTCGAGCAATGTTCTCAAGGTGATATTCGAACTCGATGGCACTTTCGGAGCTATCTTTCCACAGTTGAAAAGCTTCATTCTTGATTCGCCTCAACTCGGATTTCGTCATCTTCTTCACCTGGAACTTTTCTTGCAAAAGTTTTGCATGCTCCAATGTATTACCGTCTACCAGATTTTGACCTTCTTCAGGGTAGGGAGTGTTGTTAACAAGAGTAGAGAACCATTCAAATTCATCAGTTTTATCGTCATCTAGCCAAGATATGACGTCAGTCTGAGGCGTCTTCTTCTTCTTCTTTTTCGAAGGCCTAGATGATGATTCTGGTTGCTGAACTTGTTTGGGAGAGGTGGGTTGTTGTAGGGGCTCAAGGACCTCTTCATCGTCACCACCCGTATACTTAAAGTGATCACCGGTTTTCTGAGTCAGGGGTGGTAACTCGGAATCGTCCTGAGGTTTACCTGTAGAAGAACGAGGAGGGGACCTTTGTTGAGTAGGAGTCCGTTGGAGAGGAGGTAACATAGAAGATGATTCACCAGACTTCTTCTGACGTTTAGCTTCATCATTCTTATCCTGATCCTTATCTTCATCGTCTCTAGGACGTTTAGACTTTTCTGCTTCGAATCTACATGCTTCTTTGAGTTGGTAGTCCAGCAATGCTTGAAACAGCTTTCCTTCTTCTGAAGTAAATGTCCCAGATCGTTTAGACATTTGTGTGACAAGTTTGGCCACCAATTCATTATCCGAGAAAACTACAGGATCAGATGGATTGATTGTGACGGTTAAAGGTGTTGATCTTATAGTTTGCTTGGCTATCTGCATAAGATTCGGATATAGTTGTCTGGTAAACATCTCCTTTGTGACTTTAGGAACGATATCCTGAAGGTACTTATGAGTGTAACCTTCGATCACTTCGTTCAGTTCCTCTTGACGATGACTTCTCATGAATTCCTGGATAAACTTCCTTTCTCCTTTCATTTTTTCATTCTCGTCATACAGATGCTGTATGTGATCAGCAAAGAAATTCAGCTTCTTGTTGAGCATGTCTTTCTTTCTGATTTGTTTGACAGCTTTCACAATTCTTTCATGTGTATGAGAAATCCAAGATCGAGGTGGTTTCTTCACAGATTTGGATGTTGATTTGGTTGATGTCTTTGATGGTGGTGGTGAGGAGTGAGATGAAGAATCTGATGAGGAGGAGATATGAGGAGACTCGGGGTCCTTTGGCGGTTCAGAAGTTTCCTTCTGTGAACGTGTAGGACTTTCCAGAAGCAGCTTGTCATAATCAACATCTTTATCTTTCTCAGATTTCTCAGTTTCAGGATTCTCAAACTCATATTCGATAGTATCCTCCACAAGCTTTTGTTGTTGCACAAGAGTGGTGGCACCAGATCCCTTATCGGGTCGATTAACCGCATCAGGATCTGGTGAAGAGTGGGCAGCACCACTTGATCCTCCGGGGCCACCCATTTGGTCTTTTGCAAATTCTTTAGCTTTTTGAAGGTGTCTGACGAATTTAAACTTCTTCCTGTATGATTTATCCAGTTGCTCTTCTTCACTTTCTGAGCTTGAGCTTTGATCATACGGCACAAGCACTGGAGTCTTCCCTTTGCCATGTACAGCTGGAGGACACGGAGGTTTCGGTACTAATGGAGTGTCATCCTTTGCAGTTTCAAAGTATGTAATCTCTTCTTCTGATTCAGTACCTTCAGAGTCCTCGTTAATTAGCTTTCTCTGAGGTTCAGGTTTAAGTAAGGGAATGGGAACAACTTCCTTAGAAGGAACAGTCTTTTTACGAGGAGGATTCCTCTTAGGAAACTTCCTTTGACTTTCAGAACTTACTGCACTTCCAGCACTTCCTCTTCTGGTTCTTCGAGTAGGAGTACCTGAAGGTTTTTCATCGAGATGACCAACTTTGCCTTCTCTTACTGCTACTAGATACCTTTTGTACGTTTCAAGCTTCTTGAGTTCTTTAGATAGAAGGTGATCAGGTAGCACGGCACCCTGCTTCTTAGTTGTCGATTCCTTGATTCTGATAGAAAAGATGGGTTCGGACAACACGTCGTGATTGTCGGGGTCATTGAGCCTCATGGGGATATCATGATTAAGTCCAAGTGCTCTCTGGATCAAAAGCTTTGTGTATCTGACATAAGGAATCTTTGAGCCAAGTTTCTTGTGAAATTACATCATGTCTTCCCATAACAGTGCTTCGATTTCGTTGTCCTTCTTATTGATCAGAGACCAGAAGATTTGTAGTTCCATGAGCTTTGGATGCTCATAACCACTGTCACGACCAGAGGCAGACTTGGTAATGATGATGTAGAGAGTTCTCCACGGTTGAGGAATGTTCTTAAGATCCACGTGAGAATTCTTAGTAACAATTCCTGAAGCTTCATCATAGCCAATATCAAGCAAGAATTGTAGAACTGTCTCCTCAGTAGGTGTGGCAAAGAAGTCAGTTGGCTCGATTTCAGGAATGAGAAGAACAGCCCGTAAGTCTGCATGAGTGATGGTGACTTGTTTGTGATTAAGTGTCACTGTCACTGCACTTTGACCAGTGATCCTCTGCATAGAGTTCCAGAATTGCTGAATGTAGATTTCAGGTACTGTGGCAGAGTGTGAGAGCATGTTCTGGTAGGGATGATTCTTTAGAACATCCACAGCAATCAAGCAGGACGATTCTGAGCAAGTGAGGGTTTCAAAGTCAACCCTAAGGTTGTTCTTTCCAATCTTTCTAGGATAGCCATTGGGGAAGATATCAGCAATAGTGAGAACCTCAGGTGCATCCACATTCATTTGAGCAGCCATGTCGTGATCTGAAATAGCATTAGCCAAAAGAACCAACATATCGAAAGACATAATGTTAGTCAACAGAAGGTCTTATTGTCTAGTTATTGAATGTACAGTGATAATGATTGTTACGAGTCCTAAGTCACTTGTTTGTCCAATAGTCCAATGACGTCGTGAAATGTTTCGTGAGTTAGTTAACTTTAAGTTTTAAAGTTTATGTTATCACTTATTGTTCACAACATATCAAACGATTAAGTTTATTAGTGACATTATTGGATTCGTGACGATATGATTTGTTTATTAACAAGTTTGTACACGTACCAATTCATAACGAAGGTCAATAAAGGCTTAGGCGTAATTTTGGCAAAGTTAAGCGTAAACAGTAATGACATACGCGTAGACGAAAGCTTACGCGTAGGATCCTAACTTACGTGTAAGAAATGTTACGCGTAGGAAAAGGGGACCTTATGCGTAGAGCTTACGCGTAGGCGTATATAAACCTTATGCGTAAGGCTTACTCGTAAGAGTAGTCCTTATGCGTAAAGGTCACTATTTACGCATATCCTTCATAGGATACGCGTAGTCCCACTGTAGAACCTTACGCGTAACAGTTACGCGTAAAATTTCTCTTACGCATAACTTTCTACGCGTAAGGTGATCCTTATGCGTAGAGATTCAAATGACCTTGATTCTGAATTTTAAGCGTAGCAAGCCTGAAATAAATTCATCAAATCAACAATCTTAACATGTATATTCATTTTTACAACAGATCATGGTCATGACAACACATTAAACATTTACGCGTAGAAAGTCATACGCGTAGGTCAAAACCCTAAGGGTTATGAATTACGCGTAAGATTTCTAACGATGGAAATTGCACCAAACATTTACTGGTAGTTCTAAGGTGTTGTGAGAGTCTATAAACAAAGTCTTAACATCCATTTCGTGATGAATCAAAAATACCCAAACTTTAGAACTTTAAACCCTAATTTCTAATTCTGAGTTAATCAGTGTTTCTGGGTTGTTATAGAACCTGGATATCATCAATTCAACATCATATGAACATAACACAAAAATCTTTATAACCAAAACCCTTCACATTTGAAAACACCCAAATCGACTCATAAACCCTAATTATCAAAATCCATTAATTCGTGTTTCTGGGTGTATTTTGAGCATAGAAAAGATATCATTGATGTTGTTAAAGCATTTTGACACAATCTTTTTAACCAAAAAAACACACAACAAATGATTATATGTTCTAACCCTTATGCGTAAAACACAAAATTCATTGAATCTTAAGTTTTAACGGTTGGATTCGAATGAAATTCAAAACCATTGTTTAAAATTACGTTAAGAACACAAAACCACTTACAGATTGATGATCAGAAACACAGATTTCTTGAATGAATATTAGGCGTAGGATCTTTTAGGTTAGAAGTAATAAATGTGAGGGTAATGTTAGGTGGAGGATGTTTTTATTAAAATAACTTTAACATTTTGACAGTTTTGGTCCCTCCACCTATTTTTTCAAACAAAGCCTTTTAACTTCCATTTTGGTTACCAAACAAAGATTTTAAGAAAGAAACTTTAACGACACTCCCCCTCGACTTAAGAAAATAGTGAAAGATTATAAATTTTAGTCCGAGTGTCAGTGAACCATAAAATTTACCATCATTGATAAAATAAACAACCGGGATATAATAACATGCAAGTACACAGATGTTTTGAAACAGTTAAGTGATAATTTTCTCCCCCTCAACACTTGATCAGAAAAAATACTGAATTTTGAAAGATTAGAGTGTTGACGGAAGAAGTGTACTTGCCATGTTGAAAGAAACATAGATAGAAGAATATTTTTGTTGTTTTATCAGGTTTTATATTTTTGTATTTTGTTTTTGGAAAAAAAATTATTTACAAAAGAGATTTTGGTGTTTGATAGGTTTTTAAGACTGTTTTAGTAGGTCATCCAATTCTTCTTGAGTCAAACACCTCATACCAATCCGGTGGACCAACTCATTAAACCTAGCGGGAGGCAAGGCTTTGGTGAGAAGATCTGCCAATTGGTATTCTGTACCCACGAAGTATAATTCAACTGTACCCTGTTCCACGTGGTCCTTGATGAAATGATAGCGAAGATCGATGTGCTTTGATTTCGAGTGCTGAACTGAGTTGCACGAGATCGCAATGGCACTCCGATTGTCGCAGTACATAGGGATTCTGTCAAATACGTAACCATAGTCTTTAAGTTGTGTTCTCATCCAGATGACTTGAGCACAACACGTGGACATGGCTACATATTCTGCTTCGGTTGATGACAGCGATGTACAATCCTGCTTCTTTGATTGCCAAGACACCAATTTATCACCAAGAAATTGTAGAGCTCCTGAAGTACTTTTCCTTGAGTCTAAGCATCCTGCGTGGTCAGCATCTGAAAAAGTGATTAGTTCAAAACCAGAATCCTTCGGATACCAGATCCCCAAGTTAATGGTTCCCTTGATGTATCGAAGGATTCTTTTAGCCTCAGAGAGGTGGGTTTCAGTTGGTCGCGACTGATAATGGGAGCATAGATAAACGGCAAAGACAATATCAGGTCTGCTAGCTGTTAGATACATGAGAGACCCAATAATACTTCGGTATTTGGTCGGGTCTACTAATTTCCCATGTAAATCAGCGTCTAGCTTCTTGGTATGAGTCATTGGTGTGGCATAAGTATCACAGGTTTTCATTCCAAATTTGTTTAACAATTCAAGGGCATATTTGGATTGACTCAAGAAAATACCACGGGGTGATTGATGAACTTGTAATCCTAGAAAGAACGTAAGTTCACCCATCATGGACATTTCAAAAATTTTCTTCATTAGTTTTGCAAAAGCGTTTGAAAACTTTTTATGTGTAGACCCAAAAATGATGTCATCCATGTAAATTTGAACAATTAAGATATGTGCCCCGTGATATTGTATAAAAAGAGTTGGGTCAACCGAACCTTTGGTGAAATTATTAGCAATGAGGAAAGATGATAGCTTATCGTACCATGTCCGAGGGGCTTGTTTGAGACCATAAAAAGCTTTGTTCACTTTTTAGACATGGTTCAAGCACTCTGGATCAACGAATCCTTCGGGTTGGCTGACATAAACCATTTCTTTCAGTTGTCCGTTGAGAAACGCAGTTTTGACATCCATTTGAAAGACCCTCATATTCATGTGAGCCGCGGACGCGAGAAACATCCGAACAGCCTCAAGACGAGCAACCGGAGCAAAAGATTCTTCAAAGTCTATTCCCTCTTCCTGACGATAACCCTTAGCAACTAGACGTGACTTGTTTCGGATTACGTTCCCTTCAGCATCCAATTTGTTTTTCCAAATCCATTTGAGACCAATGACGTAGACCCCTGTTGGTCTTTCAACCAGTTCCCATACTTCAAGACGTTTGAATTGGTTGAGTTCTTCTTGCATGGATTCAATCCAGTTGTCTTTTGTCATTGCGTCTTTAATGTTTTTAGGCTCAGATTGGCAGACAGTGAGTGCATAAATGCAATGTTCACCATCTGTGTGAAGATGTTGTCTCGTAACGACTGGTTGATTCGAGTTGCCAATAATATTAGCCAGAGGATGGTCTTTTGTCCATCGATGTGTAGAAGGTTGATGTTGGTATACATTGTGCAGATTCTGAGGATTCAAATGGTTTGTTGATGATTCCGCGACATCAGGTGCAGCAGTGTCATTAGCAAACGGGTTAAAGAACGCATTTGGATCAAAATCTGCAGGTGGGGGTACTTCATTCAGAAAATCATCAGCTGGTTCATCAATGTTGGAAGCGGTGTGTTCAACTGTTGTGGTGGAGTCAACTGGTGTAGGTGCATCTTCAACAGTAGTTGTCGTAGCAGGTGTATCAGGTATAAGAGTATTATCAGGTTGAGCAGCGGAAACAACGGATACACCTGGAGCACGTTCATCAATATCGTCACTGAACAGAGGAGCAAATAACCTTTCCATTTGTTGATGAGTGAGCTGGGGGCTTTGTTCAGCTGATGATGGGGGTTAGGGGAAGTTTAAACGGTTGTGTCCGAGTTCTAAGCTGTTATACTCAGAAGCCATTTCCGTGAGTTCATCAAAATGAGCATGAATCGTTTCCATTACCTGTTTTGTACGACGATTCCAGATCCGGTAACCTTTAGAATTCTCACAATATCCAATAAACACTCCAATGTCAGCTTTGGCTTTGAGCTTTCCAAAATCATCACGATCATTATTTGGATAGCAAAGGGATCCAAATACATGAAAGTGTTTGAGATTCGGTTTATGGTGGTGGACAAGCTCGAAAGGTGTTTTGTTGTGGCGTTTTGTGATCATAGAACGGTTTTGAGTATAGCATGCAGTAGATACAACTTCAGCCCATAAGTAATCTGGAAGTTTAGCATTGATTAACATTGTTCTTGCAGCTTCCACTAACGTTCGGTTTCGTCTTTCAACAACTCCGTTTTGTTCGGGTGTACATGCAATAGATGTTTGATGCTGAATTCCCACTTTCTCATAGAATTCACGAAGGGTTTGGTTAACAAATTCAGTTCCTTTGTCTGTTCTGATTAGCTTGACGGTGTTGCGGAGCTGAACTTGTATTTTCATGAGAAAGGTGATGATCATTTGTGGAGCTTGGTCTTTGCTTCGAAGAAAGTAGACCCAAGTCCAGCGTGAGTAGTCATCAACAATTACTAAGATGTAGCGTTTGCCATTGATCGTTTGCACGCGCATCGGGCCACATAAATCCATGTGAAGAAGATGAAGCACATGCTGAGAGCTGTGTTCCACCTTTGAAGAGAAATGAGCACGAGTGCTTTTTCCTTGTTCACATGCTGAGCAAAGGTGATCTTTTGAATACCGGAATCGTGGGAGACCTTCAACTAGTTTGTGTCGAGCAAGGTTGGTGATGGTTTGAAAGTTTAGATGTGAGAGACGACGGTGCCATAGCCAAGATTTTGTTGATGTTGCCTTTGAAAGTAAGCAGATGGGAGATGAAGCAACCATGTCTTGCATCGAGATAGTATAGAGACTAGAATTACGCGAGCCAGACATAAGGTCATTTCCTTGAAGATCACGAATGAAACAAGTTTTTTCCCTGAAAGCAACCTCCAAATCTCCATCACAAAACTGACCTACTGAAAACAGATTATGACCGAGGCCTTCCACATAGTAAACCCTGCTGATTTCGATGTTCCCATTGACATAATCTCCGTAGCCCATGATAGCTGCGAAGTGATCATTCCTGAACCTGACAGTGCCAATGAACTTTGCAATAAAGTTTGATAACAGTTTAAGGTTGCCTGTCATGTGTCGGGAACATCCGCTATCAACAATCCAGAGAATGATTTGTATCACCTACATTACACACAGACGACACAGATGGAATAGAAGTAGATGTGGAACCCGAAATGTTAGAGGGTTCCGAAGCAGTGATAGTAGACGTACACACATTACTAACTTTAGGCATCCATTTAAATCCTAATGTGTTATATATCCATTTCTGCCATCTATAACTACTGTTTGCTTTAGTCTTTGTGAATGCACTAGGTGGTACTACATTCTTAGGAGGTGAAGCTGGAGCTACAGGGACAGTAATGCATGTCTTAGAATCAAAAGAAGGCGGTCTACCAAGCACAGACTTAGAATGATTAGTGGGCCTTGAGGTATTCCGATTCTTAGGATTCCGTAAACGAGAGATTATAGCTTTAGAAACACATTTGTCATGACAATCAGAATTCATACTTTTACGACAAATAACACAAGGTGCATCAGACTGAATATCAAAAGTACTTAACGGTTTAGCATTCGTTACATCACTATTTCTATTACATTTGCCAGACGCAATATCTATAGTGGAGGCAACTTGAGTCTTATTCATAGTCCTAGGGTGTTCTTCTACTTTAGCATTCCTTATTGATCTTTTCTTAGGTCGCAACTTCCTATTCTTCGATTGAGTGCTCCTAGGCTATGAAGTGCGGACGTTTGGAAAAGACTCAACTATTCCTGATTCAGTAGAAGGAAGCACGTTAGCAACTTGTGATTTGGCAGTAGGGATTCTAGGTGCACGATTACTAAGTGTTACAGGTGCTAATCTCTTAATGATGGTTGGCGAAAGTTGTTCATACTTTCCTAACATTTCTTTTAACTTAGAGATAGTGTGAATCAAATCTTGATTTTCAGAACGAATATTACCAGCAAAATTCATGACTTCTCTAGTGTGAGCAAGATAGTGATCAAGTTCGTTTGATGCTTCATGACGAGTCTTATTGAGTAAATCAAATATGACACCATATTCCTGTTTAACTTTTACAAGTTCTTGTTCATATTTTGAAATTTGACTTTTCAAAGACACGTTTTGATCATCCAGTTGCTCAATTTTAGGATCAAAAGATTTTGTTTGCAACTGAGCGATTTTCTTTTGAAAACCAAGTTGTTGATTGTGAATATCTTTTTCACACCAATTGAGACGACGTTTTGCATTGTAAAGTTCGTTAAGTAATCGTTCATTTTCAGCTTTTAAAGACTCGATTTGAAGCACCTTATCAGTATTCTCGACAGTTACCACAGAGTCAACATTATCAGCAGAGATATAATCAGATGCATGTGGCAAAGAATAGAGTAACACAACATTATGGATATCAGCACAGATAACATCTTTCAAGAGTCGATCAACATCTTTTCTCAACATTTTATTTTTATGTTTCGTATTAGAAATAGATGTTTCAGTTTTCTCGAAAACGACCTTCATCACTCCAAGTTCCTTATGAAAATCCTTTTCCCAAGCTAATGCACAACTTTTCAAATTTTTAACGTTAGGTAAAAGATTTTTCTGAAAAATGTCTCTTTGTTCTCGTGCCAGAGGCGATTGAAAGTGATCAATTTTGATTTCAGAGCGATATTCTATCTCATGTTGTAAAATTTTGAGGTCAGCCATGAAAATATCAAAATATCTAAGAATTTTGCGATTTTCAGGTTTTGAGTTTACTTCACTGATGGAAGGCAAAGGACCATAAATTTGTGCATAATCTGGTTGGGGATTAACATTAGAAGACTCAGGTGTTTTGATGATAACCCTTGGTGTGTTAGAAGAATCCGTTGGTGTGACGAAAGTGACCGCTTGTTTATAATTAAAAGGTTTTTTGTAAACAACGTTTTTTAATTTTGATCGACTCTTGTCTTCTGCATCTAATTCCTCTTGACGATGATATTCAAAAATACTCATAACAATATCATCAATTTTGTATTCTGCACTGGAAACTTCAGGATTTGGTTTGAATGTCTTTAGTGAAAGCTTTGGTTTGTAATCAGCTAGATTTTTTCCATATCCTTTTGGATTGGGTTTTAAGGTAAACTTTTCAATAGCTGTTACTGATTCACCATGTTTGTAAACAACAGTTTTAAACTCTTTGATTTTGTTTTGCAAGCCGATAATTTCTTCAAGAAGGTCATCTACCCGATTCCTTGAATGCTTTTTGTATGCGGAGAACTGTTTTTGACAAGTTAACAACTCGGCCTTAGCTTTTTGATTTTCCAAGGTGAGAGCGTTAATTTGATTTTTATGTTCATGTTTCAGTTGTTCTAATTCAGACAACAAAGCATTCTCGGAAGCGGCTAGATCACGCATCTGTCTCTCTAAATATTTTTCGTTTTGATGAGATTTAGCAAAAGCGGCTTCAAAACCTTTTTCACGGTTTTCTTGAGTTTTGAAAAAGTTGAGTTGCATTTGTAAGCATTCAAAATCCTTGGTTAACAGTGCATTTTTGCTTTTTAAGTCCTTATTTAATGCATAACATTCCTCCATTTTGATTTGATGGTCTTGAATTAAACGAGCAAAATCTGGATGAGGCAACAGTTCGGCTTGTTCAACGTGAGTCACAACATGATCATTATTTAGATCCTCAAGTACAACCACGGAGTCAATTTGATTATCAAAGGAAATCATAAGGTCATCTTGATCGTCAAATGTAACTACAGGGTTTATTTAAAAATCGTCAGAATGAGATGTAGATGACTCATTTTGAACAGTCTGAGCCGTGCCGGATTCAGATATTGGCGGAGATATTAGTTCAGATATGATGATGTTTTGTTCGGGTACCTGAGACAAGCCATTAATGTCATACACTGGGCCTGTTTCACTCATGTGTAACTCATGCATATTAGCCATCAACATAACAGCTGCATTTGCCTGCAAGTCCTCCATATCATCATCTGAGTCTGCATCTGCCATAAAGCTCTGTTCTTTGTTTGTGAGAGATCCACCAGCTTCATCCTTAAGAGCCAAAAGAAGAGCCTCTTTGAAATAAGCACTGCCCCTAGTCCTTGGCTTTGGGCATGCATTAGCCAGGTGTCCTTTCTCATTGCAATTGTAGCATCGAAGACCATTCAACCCATTCTGAGCATTTCCCTGTTCCACCACTTGAGCTCTGTTGTTATTCCTACCCATAGCATTAAACCCTTGACCACCTCCCATTTGACGACCATAACCACGATTCTGAACATCAACTCGTCCATTGTTCTCAACAGCCTGATTTCGTGTATTGGATGAGGAACGAATACGATTGTTGGATATGTTGATATAACGGCTAAAAGCATTAGCAATCATAACAAATCCATGTTGCAATGCTTCGAACGGATCGGATTCCTCATTAGTTTGACTATGAAGTGCTTGATCATTGTTGTTGTTGTAAGGAACCAATTGATTTTGTTGAGGTTGTTGTGATTGATCGTTTGGTGTGACTGAGGCAGTTGGTTGAGTTGCTTGTTGAGGAGGATAACTTTGTTGAGCATATAAGGCAAGTTGTTTATTTTCTGGATGTGTAGGTGGAGCAATTTGAGCACGGAGAATCCTTTCCCGATCAACTTCCTTTTCATGAGGCTTCAAGTAATCATACAACAATCCATATGTGGAATGATGCATATTCTTCGCTTGACGGAGAAAGATGACATACTTCTCCCATTCAGGACCAAGACTACTCAGGAACTTAGTATTCACTGCAATTCTTGGCATGATGATGTTTTGTTTATCCAAATCATTGATGATGTCTGAAAATCGATGATGATAAGACTCTAGTGTCTCTACAGGTTCAATCATGAAGTGTTCATAAGCCAAGTAGATTTTGGATTCCAAATCCTCCTGATTGAGTACAGATCCTTCCATAAGAAGATGAATATGGTCCCACATTTCCTTTGTAGTCTTTTGAGCATCAACACTTCGAAGAATTGGGTTAGGTAATCCTAAAAGGATATATTGCATTGCAAGCTCATCTGCTTCATAGTGTAGAAGTTCTTGAGGATTCAATTCTGCAACAGTAGCAATGTTCGTTTGTTCATCTCTTGGTGGAATGGCATTTGGATCTCCGGGTACAACGACAGTAGGCATCTCAAATGGACCTTCCAAGATAACCTTTTTTAAGAAATTTCCATGTGGCTTCTTCAGATCACAAAACCTAAAGAACCTTATCACCCATTGATCGTAGTTTCCTGGAGTGAGCATTGGAGGTCTATCAAGTGATCCAGCCTCATGAATTGATTGTTAGCTGCTTAAAGCTTCACACATCTTTGCAAACCAAGTGGGTTCCTTCATAGTGTTCCTTGATGGATGTTGATTGAAGTCATTTGTGTAGGGTTGAACTTGAAGACTTGGCGGTGGTTGAACCATTTGTGGTGGAGGAATTGCTCCAAGTTGTGGAGTATGTTGTTGATTAAATTGTTGTTGATAAATAGCTTGTTGTTGATTCCATTGTTGATGTTGTGGACTTAGTTGTTGTTTTCGTTGAGGATAAGTGTAAGGGAAATAGTTAGAGTATGGTGGTTGAGACATGTTGAAAACTTGTGTTGGTAAAAATGGATCTTTGTAGTCGAATGAACCTTTGTTGATGAAGTGTCCTTAGGCGTAGAAATCACAATAATCCAAGTAGCACTTATGCGTAAAAACACCAAAGTTACGCGTAACAATTAGAAGTTACGCGTAGAATTTAGCTTACGCGTAAGTAGGAAAAAGACGCTAAAGTTATGCGTAGACAAAAGTTAGGCGTAGAAAGTTAGGCGTAGGATTATCTTATGCGTAAGACTAGGCTTAGGCGTAAGAAAAATCTTATGCGTAGGATTTCTACGCGTAAGCTTATGCTTATGCGTAATTTTAGGGTTTTATCGCAAGTGATCTTTTACACTTCACAGTGCAAAAGATATCCAAAGTCGACGTATTTTCAGACTTATCCAAGTAAGAAAACACGGAGTAAACCACGAAAACGAAGATCAAGCCAAGGAATAACTTACGCGTAGGATTAGGGTTTTGCTACGCGTAGGATTACTCGTAATTTTGATTTTGCCCAAAGATGTTTCTAAATCAGTTTTTGTGTGATAAAATAGCTTCAATAACACCAAAAGACACAAAAGTGTAAAACTTGATGATCCAAAGCTCTTAAAACAGTTATGCGTAGGACTGAACCCTCGTTCAAAAACTAGTAGAAAAACAATGATACACACATAAAGTTCCAAACTTTTTGTCAAAAACATTAAGTTTAACACCTTATAACGTCGAAAGGACAAGAATCTTGGATTAAAAATGAAAAAAAATACGTTTTTGATCAAGCCAAAAGTAGGGATACGCAAGTTATGCGTGAGACCAAAACTCACTTCCAACAATACGTTCACTCAACTATTAGGCGATTGATACCACTGTTAGGTCACTAGATTTACAACACAAGTAATATAGAAAGAGATAAGGCGATTGAACAAGAAATCAAACACAAACACACGATATACTAAGATGGTTATGCGTAGAGTGTAGGTGAAAGAAATAACTTGAACAACCCTCATTCAAATGAAGGTTTACATAAGGTATTTATAGGAGGAAAACTAGGGCAACACTCCTAGTTTCCATCATTTCTTTAATGGACTAAGGCCTAGGCTTATGGGCCTTCTACATAAGCCTAAGGCTAATTGCAAACATAAAGGCCATAATAAAGCTAACTATTACATATTAATTACAAACACTTGATTATGGTTTAGGAGTGATTCCAACATTTCCTTTTTAAGTTTTTTCACATTTCACTTTCTTGACTTTTCACTTTTCACTTTGACCATTTTTATTTTATAAATAGTATAGATGTGTCATATATGAAAATCTGACATATGGCCCCATTTATAACGCGGCACATCATCAAAATGTGCAGATTAGAACACTTTATAAAAATTCATTACATTTACACAACATTTTTAGAGTTCACCTATCAAACGAGACAATGAAAAAAGTTAATTGTCATTCTATAACCAAAACCCTTGTGTTAAAGACTTACATTGAAGGGATTTTGTAAACAAAAATTTTGCTAAAATAAAAGTAGTAGAAAAATTATGTTTGCAAAACTAAAAAATCTGCTAAGAAATGTCTAAACTTAAAACTAAGATTTTGTGTGGCTATTTGATCATGAGAATTATGGGAAATTTTCTTTGTTCCATGCAACAACCAAAAACATCAACATTTTGGTATCTCCTCTTTATATGATCTTAACATACAAAATGAAGAACAATCGTGGATCTCGACCCGATGGGAGATTCTTCATCATAACCTGCGTTGCTGCTGTTATCGGGGGGATCTTTCTTCTCCCGAGTCTCATCGGTATAGGTGATCAAACGCCTCTTTTCTGCAGTGAATCAATCTCGGAGGAGTTTTATCCCTCAACCACCACACCATTGCAACTAGACGCGATCCTGCATTATGCCACCTCACAAGTTGTCCCACAGAAATCAGTAGCCGAGATCATGGTGTCTTTCGATGTTCTGGTGGCAAAAGCCCCGTGTAATTTCCTTATTTTCGGGCTTGGGTATGATTCCCTAATGTGGGCTGCGTTTAACCCCAAAGGAAAAACAATGTTCCTTGAAGAAGACCCATTGTGGGTCCGAAGCATACTCAAAACCGCACCCAATCTTAATGTAGGTATAGTAAATTACCGGACAAAGCTTGAGGACGCCGACAAGCTCATGAAATCGTACCGATCTGAACCGGAATGCGCCAAAGGTTATATACAGGGTAATACACGGTGCAAGTTAGCAATTACCGCTTTACCTGAAGAGGTGTATGCTAACGAGTGGGATGTGATAATGATTGATGCGCCAAGGGGGTATTTTAAGGAGGCCCCTGGGAGAATGGGGGCGATTTACTCGGCTGCTGTGATGGCTAGGAATAGGAAAAAACCGGGATTGACCCACGTGTTTTTGCACGATGTTAATCGAAAGGTGGAAAAGGCTTACGCTGAAGAGTTTTTGTGTAGGAAGAACTTGAGGAAGGCTGTCCGAAGATTGTGGCATTTTGAGATACCACCTGCTGAGAATGTAACGACAGAGAATGCTAGGTTTTGTTAGAATTTCCAGCAACCGTAACCGTTATGTTGCCATTGTATTATACTTGAGTTAAAGTTTACGTTTTGTAACTAGTATCCGCAATTATATAGAGATGGAGTACAACCTGTGCTAGAATAAAATCGTAAACTAGAGTGTCTCGTTAATCTAGCGTTGGCTCATGTTCATCACTTATCGTCCTAAAATTACTGTAGAAACGTGTTTACAAAGAGAACAATAAATCTGAATGCCACATGAACACAAGTAAAGAATTGGAGTTAAACATTATCTAATGAGTATTACAATGAAAATACTTGAAAAACAAGGTGATAACTAATAAGCCCTTGCATTGACATCACGTGTTTGGCATGAAACATCTGATCTATACAATTTCAACACTATCAGACCGGTCATTTGGCTGTCAAAACTCGCATCCATCAGTCCGAATCTTTGATCCCAAAACAGCCCTTTGCAGCGATGAATTATGCATAAAGCCTAGTAAGTTCTAGATTGCTTTATCTAAACAATGAAACAGGACAAAATGAGACGATGCTTAGCTTGAGGTCCAACAGTGATTTGATGAAAAAAAAAACGTTAAACAACCGCACAGATGAAGTAAAAGATGCAGCATGAGAATGTAACGAGATGCATAGTTTTCGATAGCTACCTAAAATGAAGAGATAAGCTACAGAAAGTATTTCATCCTTTCATCGCTCTTCATAGCATTGTATACAGCTTGAACCTGGTAAAGACAGTCGGTATGTGGTCGTCAGAATGACTAATAAAAAGTATACACAATTCTAAGTTCAATGATGGGATAGAAGAAAAGACCTGCTCACTAGAAACGACTTGAACAGGCCCAATGTTCACCGACACATACTTCCCACCAGATGACATCTTCTGCTTCACCTGGCCCTGTTGCGAATTAAATAAGTTGAAAATACGTGGAGAACACAGAAATATATACAATAAATCATACGCCTAGGAGTTGGAAAGTATACTAGAGAAGTGAAAATTACTGTAAAGGGCGTTTGGGTCTTTTTACTCTCTAGTACTATGTAATTCTCGATATGTAAAGCATCGGCACATGTAGCTGTAGGATATCTGATTCGACAGCAATTACCATAGCTTGCACAAAATCATCACCTCCCGTTCCAATTGCTGTAAACCCTCTTACTGTTGGGTACATGTTTACCTGTTTACAAGAATAAACAAGACCTTTTAGCTCAAAACTAAAAACAAATAGCAGATCGAGACAGAAAATCCTTTAACCGTATATAACAACCTAGTAAACTAGTGCAAATCTATCTTCCAAGTTACGGCTCGACTTTTGTGGTCATATGAGTTGCTATAGTTTTCATTTTGTATTGTTAATATATGTAGTATCATTTTTTTCGGTAGCGTTTCCATACAACTTTGGCATAGACGCATAGTACATGGTTATTGACAACTCAAGAGTGAACATTATTATGTCATTAAGAAACTAGCACAAAAAAACCTGACATAAAAACAATATACCGGCAGTTTGCACATGTGATATGTTCATATTTACCTTTTTCGAAAGTGAAGGCGGGATAGGGCAGATCGAAAACCAGACTCGACTGAAAAACCGAACTGAACCGACTAATTCGGTTCTATTTTGAGTTACGATCCAGATCAGATCGTTCGATTCTAGCCAGAATAAAAAAAACACAACTAAACCATCCTGTTAGCCATCAAAGAATCATCAATTTGTGTTCATTGGTATTATAAGGTTTATCATAAATTACATAGTTGTCAGGATCCCGATCCTGATCTTAGGATCTTATGATTTTACGATACTGCAAAGCAAAAACGATCCGGATCCTACATAGGATCTTTGCAGGCTTAAGATCTTATAGGATCCCGATCTTTACCATACGATCTTACGATCTAATCCGATCCGATCTTACTTTTCTCGGATTACAAACTAAAAAACTACAAATTTATGGGTTGTTTGTTTGTAGAATTCAAAAAACAACATGTTAATCTTTTTAAATATTTTATAATCATAATTTAGGACAACATTTATATGAAACATTCATAGTATTTTATGGTTATAATGTATTAGAATTTGTAGATTTGTATAAAATTACGTAAACTATTAAGAAATAACATTAGAGTAGGATCTTAAGATCCCGATTCGATCTTACGATCACGATCTTGCAAAGACGAAAACGATCCTGGGTAGGATCCCGATCTTGACAACCTTGATAAATTATGCAAGATGACGATAATGCCCCTTTGGTTTTGATTATGCTTGAGCAAGTTTGGTTTTGAGTAAGTTGCAAAAATAGTCCTTGTAATATGTTTATATTGCAAGTGTAGTCTTTATCTTATAGACAGTGCAGACGAGTTTTTGGTATTTCCGACAAGATTTGCAGGTTTTTCGTTTTTCGAAAAGTTTGACCATCGTTGACCATCATTATCATTTTCATCATTTAAACAGTTGATTCTTGTATGACATATTCTTCTAACATTAGTACTCCTAATTTTACACCCACATGTTGAATTCGACCTTAGTGTTTTGGATAAGGAAACTGAAGTGCGTTTATTAGGAGGCAATAATAGCCATGGTTCGGTTAGCATCAATGTTCTCAACACCATCCTGCTGCTAGCCATCAAAGAATCATCAATTTGTGTTCATTGGTATTTTCTAAGGTTTATCATAAGTCATACTAAATGACGATAATGCCCCTTTCTTTTTGATTATGCTTGAGTAAGTTGCAAAAAATAGTCCTTGTGATATGTTGATATTGCAACTGTACTCTTTACATTTTCGAATGTGCAGTTGTTTTAATGGGATAGGACTGAGCAAAACAGACTGAAAATCGGATTGAACCGGGAAAACAAGCAAAACCAACCATAATCGATTTGGTTTTCGGTTATGTATATTTATGGTTTTTCGTTTTGGCTCAAATCGATTCGGTTCGGTTCGAGCCAAAAGCAAGGAAAAATGCATAAACTATATAAATTGAACTAAATGGACTAACACAAAACCAAATCGAACTTAGTCATTTTGGTTAGGTTTTTGGTTCATGTCTTCCATAAATCGATTTTCGATTCAATTTGGTTTTAATCAGTTCAAATCGGTTTGACCCGATGCTTAGCCCTACTGTGGATACTATTGGTGTGGATATCATCCCTTAGCATTGTAGATTTACGAATTTAGTTTATTTTGGCAAAACTTTTATTTTTTGTTTTTCTGGTTATGAGGTTTCAAAGCTAAGTTTATAATAATTCAACAGTATTCAATCCCGTCTTTCATGAGGTATGGACGTTATAAGATGTAAAGAGTCTTACTCCTACCCGCAAGTAGAGAGGTCACTTTCATACAACCTTCTTCGTTTTCTCTTATTGTTGTTAGTACAATTGTTTTCTCTTAGCTATTTCCATTATTGTTTTTGCCGCTTCCAAACCAACATCAATGCTAGGAATTCAAAGCAACAAGATTTTACTTATTTATTTATTTTTTTTTTGTTATTATTTAATTTTAACTAAAAAAACTCTAAGTAAAAACAGGGGATTTTTGAATCGAGAACCTTAATCCTAAATGATCACCCACTAAATAAAGGACCTGTTAACGAGATAAAATCAAATGATTAATTCACATAAACAAGAACGTTATAAGGTTTATAGAATCAACGAGGAATGATTAAAAGATCGGATATGAAGAGATAGGGAAGTCACTACAAAGCATTCCACCCTTTATTCATCTTCTCTTTCTTCCTAGTACCTACCACCTTTCTCTTTCAAACTGCCGTTACTCACTCTAAAACTTGTATAATATTGATTGGTGAATTATTACTACTCTCTCCGTCTCATATTAAATGTCCACTTTGAATTTTCAAAATATTTTTTCATTAATTTTGACCTTAAATATTTTTCTTTGTGTTATATAATATTTGATGCAAAATATATGAATGAATTAGGTTTTAAATATATTTTCGTTGATATAATTTTTATCAAGTATTATATGATACAAACAAAAATATTTAAGGTAAAAGTTGAAGAAAAAAGACTTTAAAAGTAAAAAATAGACACTTAATATGAGACGGAGAGAGTACATGTTAGTGGACTCTAAGAGCGTACGTAAAAAATAACCTTTAAAAAAAGTTTAAGTCAACTTCCTATAAGGGATCTTAAAGTGTAATTAGTTAAACATAGGCTTAAACTATCAAATGCCGAAAGTTTTAAGTTATGGGTTTATAAAAACCCAAATTTCGTCACAAAACACAAAACATAAACGCACACACAATCTCTGGAAATTTCGGTTCCAAGAACATCAAATCACAATCTTCCAGTCAATCTTAAAAGTAAGTTTCTTAAATCATTCTTTACTTCGTTTTAAAGGATGGTTTTTTAATCGATCGAAACTAGGGTTTCGGTTAGGGTTTTACAAGACTGTGCATAAGTAGGTCAGGCATGCTTAGATTAGTGGTTTAACATATTTTCTGTTTGTTTGTTACCAGACAAATGTCTACTTCAACATCCATTCTCTCCCCAAACAATGTAAGTCTACCATTATTAATGTACACATTATTATATTTTTTTTATTCTAGTCTTTTTATAAATTTTCACTGGTTTTTTTCTTTTTTTTTTTCTAAATATATATAGGAGAGATATAGGACGATGATTTGTCAAGACATCCAAGATCTATTTGCTAAAGTACTGGCAATTTGTTACCCTAAATTGAAGGATAATGAGAGTGCCATCATTGAATCTTTGGAAGGGGAGGCTCGGAAAACATTGGGTGACTATGCATTGTATGTAATTTACTTTATTTGGTACTATGTTATTTGAGTTTTTTCAGAAATTTACATTTGCTACTTATTACAGCCTTGGTGTCGAGGAAATATGCCACCTATTAAGAAAAGATGACCCACTTTTTTTTACTAGAAGAGGACCAAGTGATGTTGCACAGGTGAAGCATTGTTTGCTTTTGTTAAATATCATGGCTTTTGAATATGCCGAGTTTTGTTTTTATATTATATCTTTGTTTTAATTTGATTTTTTATTATTGTAGAAAATCAAGAAGGCATTTGAATCTCAAAAGTTTAAGATGATTAGAAAGTTATTCTTAAATGATGCCGGCATTCTAACATTTCGCTTAGAGGGGAGCTGGATGGCTCAAGTATATATTTTTTTCTCTTCTTTTCCCAACACTTAATACACACTTTCAAATTCTCACCTAAATTATCTTGCCTACACTTTTTTTCTTTCTTTGTAGAGGATCAAGAAGATGCTTAAGGATGGCATTGACACATGGGCACCGGTGATATACGACGTTGGAACAGAAGGAAAGGCGGTGTTCGTCTTCCCAACAAACAGTATACATATAACTCCGGATAGGAATGCTGATATGGTGCGAGCCATTTATATGAAAGACGCGCTTGTTAATATGTTTTTGTATTCGGGAACAAATGTGGACAGCGGATTTTTTGATGATAGGGTATATGTGCTTTTGAATGTTTTTATTTTTTTAATTATATAAAGTAACTAAAAGTAAAGTAACTCCCAATACCGTCTTCCACGGTGTATGGGGGAGGTTAAGACGTAGATAGCCAAACCCCTACCTAAGGTAGAGAGGCTGCTTCCGGTTCTACCAAAGGTAGAAAAGGACCTCCGGCCTTGCAAATGCCTTTTTAATTATATATATATATATATATATATAGGGGGCCTTTATTTTGAGAACCCTGTTAAGTGCGAGAACTGCGAGAACCCCTTATGTACTCCTAGAAATGCATATTGTGCAACATATCAATGCAACATAACATTTTTGAATTATTAAACCTTTTTATTTAATCCAAAAGGGTATAATAGTAAAAGTCAATTTTAAATTATTTTTGATTTTTTAAAATAAATAAATCCTATTTTCAAAAAACATTCAATTTTTGATTTTTTTTTTTTTTCTTTGAACACGCATGTTTTAAAACTGATTTAATGCATATGTGTTTTTATGAATTAATTTTATAATTTTGGTGGAATAATTTTTTCGACATACATGTTTTTCATAGTGAAGTGTATAAATGTTTTCTAGATAAGTAAGTTTGTATGAAACCAAGAACATACATGTTAAATACAAAATCCAATATCGATTGATATACAATTAAATACAAATTTTTAATAAGAAGAAATACATGAATATAATCTATCTTTACACTTGTGCACTAACAATAATTAACGTAAACGGACATATGTGCACAAAACATATGTGTTTGAAGATTCTCGTCATATTGTTTTGAACATTTGTGCATGTCTTCCAAAAACATACATGCACGCCTTCTAAGAACATATATGTAGTTAGAGCATGTGTGCAAGCCTTCAAAGAACGTCGCGCCTAGAAAAAATAATAGCCAAGATTAAATACTTTTAAAATAAAACTCAAGATAACATAACACACGTGGACAAGCTTAAACTAACAAACACAAATAAACATGAGACAATTTTTTTTATATATGCAAAACATGTATAATCCAAACACAAAACATATATGTTTTATACGTAAACATGTATGTTTTTATACGTAAACATGTATGTTTTTATTTTATTTTTTTAGAAAGGCAACAATAAATTAACCACCAAACGAAAAAAAGACATACAAATAGAAGACATCCCACCCCAATTAATCAAAAAGATTAAAAGGCGAAAGGACCCAAGAGTCTAAAAAAAGAAAACGAAAACATAGAACCAAAAGTGTCCTTAAACACAACAGCCTAAATAAAACTATCACATGAAACCTTACAAGGAAAAGCAAAAAAAAATCCATTCACAACTGA
Organism: Chrysanthemum seticuspe; assembly: GCA_019973895.1. Taxonomy (NCBI): domain Eukaryota; kingdom Viridiplantae; phylum Streptophyta; class Magnoliopsida; order Asterales; family Asteraceae; genus Chrysanthemum; species Chrysanthemum seticuspe. The sequence continues at coordinate 19,875,710 of BPTQ01000009.1, read as the reverse complement.
TAATCTGTCACTATCACTTGTCACATGAGATCTTTGAAACTAGGCCACTAGCATGCACCATTTCCATGACAAAAACCAAAGGGACATGCGAGAGCCAAAGAGAGCAATTCATAACAAACGAACCACTCACTGAAAGGATGTTCCCATTAGATCCATAGAGTAGAAAGCAAGGGCATAAAGGACTGCAGAAAGACCAGGCACAGCCAAACTGTCAAACTACAACCCCTTAAACCCCCACTGCCCACTCAAAACTCACAGATTATAGCAATGAAAACCACTGAAACGAAACTGTCACCCCTAGGCCACCCTGAATCTCACAGCTAAATAAAATCCAGGATGACAAAAGAATGGGCACCAGGCCTGAACATGTATGTTTTTATATGTAACATATATGTTTTTATACGTAAACATGTATGTTTTTATACGTAACATATATGTTTTGCACGCTTCAAACAATCTTCAGCCATGTCCAACTGCAACGTGTTAATATCGTCATCAGTGGTTATATAAAAGAGTTGTAAGATCCTCAATTTCATCTATATTTCACTAGAGGTGCCAAACCAAGAATGAATTTCTTTATCGAACATAATATACTGCCACTAATCTGAAGTTATTTGTCTAAATTTCAAAATTATAACTGTGCGTCTTTCTGTGAAAGGGGAACAATAAATAGTAAAAACTAAGCATACCAGTCCAGTCGACATAGCTAATTCACCCAGCTGCTTCCACTTAGACTCGCTTTGTGCTACTAGGGAAATATCCTGTATATCCAAAAACATGATTCATAGGAAAGGTTGCTTAGATTCTCTCTTTGAGCCGTAAAAAATAGTTAATGTGTCTTGCTTATTCAAGGTTTGTGCAATTACCTTTGCAATCTCTAGTTTACCAAGCTGGATGGCAAGATCAAATCTATAATCAGTATCTGTAGCAACTTCTAAGGCCTCCTCAATCATTCATCATGATTCCAAAAAGTGAGCAACACTATCAAAGAAGTCATACATCAGATTAAGATAACAAAGAAGTACTGAAAAATCAATTAAGGTCAACCTCTTACATAAAAATATTGTATATGAACTATAGCTATTATGGTGGTCCTTTGGAATTGAAGGCAATATCTCCACGCATCACAAGCGTCTTATACTCGATCAACGTGAGCAACAAAGTGTATCCGATGACACTAAAGTATAAGACACCAAAAGAATGTTAGAACAGATATATATAAAAGTTATAGATATCCAAAAATATGAGCACTAAAGCCTACTCACTTGAATTCCTTTTCAGTGAGATAAACCATGCTTTGATTTGCTAGATATCCTTGAAGATACATTGGTCGGTCCAAATGAAACATCGTGGTTACCTAAAAAGATACCATATCGATTACAGAAATATGACATGGAACAAAAAACTGACCATATCTAATGTATTGTGACAAATTTTACCTCACCAACAACACAGTAATTGAGTCGCCATGAAGAATTATTGTAAATGAAACAGTCTCCAACCCACAATCCAGTTCTGACTCTTTCACTGACTTCAGAGAGAATTTGAAATGAGTCTTCAATACCGTCCTCTTCTACTGACTTTCCACTTCGAGTAATTAGGAGAAGAGGTTTGTGAGGAGAGGCGGCTAGGGTTTGGGGTGAAGAAGAAGAGTAGATGGAGCGTAAAATGTTATTTTAATTTGATAAAAAGTAGATCTGGATAATCACCTTGAAAAATAGAAACCGTATAATTTTCTTGATTCTAGGATGATTTTGAATTTTCAGTTAAAGATTATGTGTATGTTAAATACCCATAATGCCCCTACGAATTATCCATATTAATTTTTTTTAAAAAAGGTTTACTAAATTCTGATTGGACAATGGGAGTTCTCGCAGTTCTCGCACTTAACAGGGTTCTCATAATAAAGATACACTATATATATATATATATATATATATATATATATATATATATATATATATATATATATATTGTATATAAATTAGACATATTTTGCAGGCTTTAAAAGTGGCACAAGAAAGCTTTACTGAAAAACGAGGGAAGATTGTAAGTAAAATGAGCAAAGCTTCTATTAAGGGACCTTCAGACGGTGTCTATGCGGACTATGTCTATGCTGATCTTGCAACTTTGTGGTACTTTGCTTGCTCTTATAAATAGTGTAAATAGTTAGAACTTTTGTCTTTCAAATTTTAGTATTAAATTGGTGATTATAAATTTAGTAAGCTTATAAACAATTATTAAAATATAACATTATTGGAAGGGGTTACTATATGGTTTAAATGAGACTTAAATTTTCAAATTTTGCATTAAAATATATATATATATCATCTATTATACATATCTATATCTATATATATACTACCTATATAATGGGTGTATCCTATTTCTTGAAAATTCAAGAATCTTGAAAACTTAAGGGCTCGTTTGGTTCCCATAAATGGGAATGAGACTGACTTTCAAAGTCATAGTCGGTGTTTGTTTTATTTTGTTTTGTGGGCCCGGTAATGAAATTGGTATATCATAGTCATAGATTCATTACACACCAATTTGGTGTCTATGAAATCCATTCCCGTGGGCCTCTCTTTCTTCCACTACAAAATCAAATATCTATACACTTTTTCATACCATATTATATCAACCAAACATAAACAATCGTAATGATACACTTTTTCTTACCCATTGTCATTCCACATCATTCCAAATCCGATACCCATTGTCATTCCTAGCAACAAACCAAACGGGCCCTAAAACTATTTAAGGAAATAATTGTCTAATTTACCCTTCAGTAATATCCCTTTTAAAATGACAATCTATAATTTCCTAAAACTGACCCACATATGAAAACGAAGATTGATTCAAATACGATAATTTTTTTTAATATGTTCATATAGGTTCTTAATATTTGGTTTGTTATGCACACTTCATTATTAAATAAAATTTATGGCAAGAACAAATAAAAAAAAAAAAAAAAAAAAAACGTTCGGCTTTTGCTCTCTGGCATATGTATGTGTGTATGTGTATATGTGTGTGCCTGCGCATGCGCGTGTGCGCACCAAGTTTTGAATGAGCCCTCCGAAAGCTTGATGCAAATTAACGAATTTTTGTTCTACGCTATCAATATTTTTTCCGAACTGGTTTTAGTTCAGCATATCCTCTTTGTAAACAGTGATACATTTCACTAATGATGTATGTAGGCATGGAGTTACAATTCAAGAAGCAGACGTGATGATCTATATGACGCCTCATCGACTAAGAGAGTACATCAAACAATGTCATAATGTAAGTAACTTATACACAACAGCATAACATATGCTGATAACATGTTTATGTTAAAGATTTGGATTGAGTACTGATTTTTTTTCCAGGCTGCTGTAAATGAAGGATGGCTCCCAGATGATTGGAAAGACAAAGGTACACTAACTTGTTGTGGGTTCCGAACATTCGGTGCCGAACAAGAAGAGCTGTTTGATTTATGGCACAGATTGAAAGTAACCAGCATGCCGACAATTCAAATACTATGTAGGTTATTGCTCATTTATTATGTATTACTGTATTATTTTGTGAAAAAATGTGATTACCAAAAATATTTCATTGCAAATATAACTTCCTTTGATATCTTTCAACCTGTTTGCCTATTGCGTTTTTACATAAAATGATATCTTTAATTCTTAAACCACTAAAGATAAAACATGCCCCAAATCCGTCATTGTTATAACAAGATTGATTGAACATAAGCTTGATTTCACAAATTTTCTTTTTATCAGGCTTTGATGCCGGGTATACTCTCGAAGCATTCTTTGAATGCGCGTTCAAGTAAGTTTTTCACGCTTTTATCTTAATTTTTACCCTTATTGTACTTGATTATCACCAATAATCTGAGTAGAGTGGTAAATGTTGTTTCTTGTCAACTTGCTGTAAAGAGTTTTTTATTTACAAATTCTTTATATGATGAATTCAATAATGTAAAACCAACTATGTTCTTTGTTTTATAAAAGAGGCACCCTACTTTTAGGTCGAGTTTTGTATTTATTCATATTTATAGTTTTGTGTTTTGTGTTCTTAATAGGTTTAAATGTTTAAAAAGCCATCGATTGGCTGATACCATATTCAAATTTGAAGATATTGTTGATGAAAAGGTATTCTTGTGATGTTCTTCCATTTGATGTTATATGCTATTGTTCAGTTCAGTTACACTGATTTGAAATCTTTAATCATCTCATAAATAGGAAAATACGTTTCTGTCTCTACTAGTGACCCAAGCCAAAATACGTTCAGTAATCAATAGTTGGCCGGCAAAGAATTCTCTCGGGGAAAACTTGTTTAACTTAAATGTAAGACTTTCTTTTCGTTTCAATGTTACAACTTTCTCATCTCGGGTTCTAATTTTATTATTGCTTAATTTATTGTTCTTGGCCCTAAACAGGCGTTAGCCGGCAAGGAACGGGAACTGGGATTACATCTAGTTGAGTTCACTGACGTAAGACGAATATTATGATGAACGTTAATACTTCTTTAGACATTTCACAAATGTAGATGAAATAATGAAGTGTGATATGAATTATATTTGTTGTATTTATAAATCTTTCTTTTCCAGTTTATGGAAAATGCTTGTGGATCTCTTCAGCCACGTGTTGTGTGCGAGTACGTCAGCAAATTATCCAAGTTATTTAGTTATGCTTTTCCTCATACAAGATTGAATGTAAGTTCAAATCTTAAAAAAAAAGAAGCAATTGTGACGTTTTTGTTCCAGTTTAGCACAATTTTGATAGTTTTGCTGGGTTAGTGAGTCTGTTTTCACAGAACATTTATATATTGTCTTACCAAATGTTTTTTTATTTTTCACACAATATTGAGTTGAATTTTTGGTTTCCTTAACTAAGTTAATATTCTAAAGATTAGTTTTTGATTATTTAAATTATTTTGGCAGGATCGGCACGAGAACATGTTAGGGCTGTGTAAGGCCACCGAAGTGGTAATGGACAAATGCTTCCATCTTTTGGGCATCGGTCCGGTAGGCTTTTATCTTTCTTTCTTTTTTCTTTTCTTTTTTTTTTTTTTTTTTTTTTTAATTTTTAAATTCAGCTTTTGGGTCTGTATTTTTTACCCGTATGTTATGCTGGAGTATCTTTTGTTCATCAAGTTTACTCCTTTTGTGAAAGGCAATATTTAAGATTTATTTAAGTTTTTGGGTTTTTGTTCTTTAATTGGGTCTCAATACCATACTTTATGTATTCACTATGTAGAAGTAAAGTATAAACATGATTATTTTTTTCAAAAACTATTAGTATAAAAAAAACAAAGCGGTCACAATTTCACATTTTATAACCAGTTGTACACTTTTTTTTGTGTAGTCATCAAACGACTGGACACAAGAATTCAGATCATTTTACAACCGTAAAGTAGCAAGGCCCATTGATCATGATATAATTCCTTCATCTGGAGCCAGGTAACTACATGTTTCCATATTGAAAATAATTTAATTATGCTGAGTTCATTACATTTATAATGGAATTTAAGTATTAAATATATGATTGTTTGCGTAAAGTTTTAATCATGCCTTTGAAAATTGACTTCTTGTAAAGGTTGGGTCATTTTGTAATTTGTAATTGAAATATTTTATATAAATAAAACTAAAATATTATTAGTTTTTTAATCAGCTTTTAAAAACTAGTTTTTTTTTTTTTTTTTTTTTTTTTTTTTTTTTTTTTTTGGTGAAATGACACAAACTGTAAATGGGGATTTCTTCAATATTCTTATATATAATATATAAGTGTGGATTTTTATAATATTCTTTATAAAGAATTGCTAATAGTTTACTGTTTACAAAATGACCTAATGCGAAACATAGCCATCTTTTAGTGACTTGTATATGCAAGTTCAATGACTTGGAAACATACAAAAGTAAATTTTTATGTCCCGTTTTTTTGTTTTTGTTTTTTTTGGTTTTTTTTTGTTTTTTGTTTTTTTTTTTTTTTTTTGCAAAATAAAATACTTGTGGTTGTGTCTACAAAAGATTGTGGTTTTAAGTTTTCTATCAAATAGATTTGAAGCATGATGTTCTGTATCTTGGGACTTTAAAACCAACGGCGTCAAAATACGTGACAACGGTTGAAAACCACCTGATTTTTTGATCCCCTCTATTTCTATTCTAGATTTTATGTTTATTGTTCAACGCAATATTGTGATGTGTAGTTAGTTTTTAGTTTTTAGTTTTGTGATATGGTTTTTTGATTTTCATCAGGAATGAATATCCCAAATCTAGGTTGGAGATATTTTCAATGACTGTCACTATTAAACATCCTTTTGATAAGGGCAGTATTTTTGGGACAATTAATGTTGTTGATACATGTCGAATAGCAGCACAAGGGTGGATGGGTTTAGATGAGAATGATGATTGTCATATATCTTACTTCAACCGTGAATGGCACGATCCGGTCCACATGTACAATGGTACAATTATTCCCTTAGAAAACCCGAGCTCGGTTCATTCCATCCCCCTCTCATCGTCTCTTAAGGTTCATTGTTTGATGAAAGCTACAAGTGCAAATAACGATCAAACATACCTACTTAACAATGGAGAGTGTAGTGCGGACCCTGCGGAGCTCATGGAATTTTGGAACGGGGAATCAACCACCATGTGTGGCACCATTGAGATCGATCGGGTAGATGGGAAAATATTGTTAGATTATATTGCAATTAAGAATGCAATAGACACTAAAATGCAGCTCATCTTTAATCCCATTAGAGCTGTACGACTACGTGGCAGAATAACGGCTTCTTATGGAGAAGACGTTCTTAGAGGCCGTGGTTTCTTAGGACAATACAAAGCACTAATCTTTGAAGCCGATCAATCTAAATGTTTTGAATTCGAAGAAGAGCCCCAGTTGCTGCCGCTGTACAAGTCTACCCTAGCTGTACCTGCCAACGGGCGCATTAGGTTGCGAGCAGAAATTGAGGATGTTGATACTAAGAAATGTATTGAGGATACAATAGATTTATGGGACCGTGGGAGTTCAGAGGACATTTGGGATATAAAATGCAGCGTAGGCTCTTTGAAATTTATACTGAATTGGGTTCGTTAAACTCCGAGTGGTTCAGGTCAGTTAAAAGTTAGGTATCATATGGGTTGAAGGTTAGGTATCAGTGAAGTCGAAGTAGTATGCACTTGGTTTATGTTTGACTTTGTTAAATCTTACTTTTTGACCCATTTTGGTAATACAACATGACTACTTGCAGTTACATAAACATAACCACAATTGGCACACTTTTTGAACCACGAACAGGACACAACTTACACGAACATGATCAACAGCAACTTGCAGAACATAACTTACACCATTTAAACACAAACACAACTTGGGGCATAAGTAGGTCACGGCATGCTTAGATTAGTGGTTTAACATGTTCAATAAAGGTTGATAATGCTCTATAAACATTCAAATTTGTTTCTTAGGCCCGAATTGAAAGTGTTTGAATTTTAGGGTTTCGATTAGGTGTGTAGCTTGCGGCTTGCGGCTTGCGTCTAGGTGTTTGTGGTTAAGGTGTGCTGCGTTTAAAATGCTGTCGCGCAAAAAATTTCGGTTTGGTCAAACTTTTTGAAACTTCGATTTGGCCAACATTGACAAACTTTTTGGCAAATTTCGGTTGGAAAAAATGTTTGAAAGCCTGCATGCAAATATGACATTTACACAATTCCTTATTCTACTTGATCCAAATATAACATGTAACATTAAACCACATTTTCTGCTGGTTGTCATTAGTGAATTCAGATGTAGTTTAATCATGATAAGCAAAACAATAACTTACTTTGATCATAATTGGTAAAGAAGTAACCACAACTTACTGGTGGGCCGAATGAAGAAGCGCAGCATCATCAGGATTTAAAGGAACAAACTTTGAATCTTACTCCAACATCTCAGAAGGTTCTAAACAAAATATCAAAGTCAATACTTAATCAACCAAATATTTGCAACTATATTCCTTTCAACTCATTTCACATACAGACGAAGAAAACTAAAGAGCATTCACCTAATGTATATGTATATGTGTCCAATCCAATTAAGTTAACGGGGATGCATCTCACATGTGCGGTTATAGTTACTTGTTATTTTAGGATTAGTTCACAGTTGAATGATCCTGCTCTCTTTTTATATCATAAATAAATTCAGTTGCTAATGTAGAACCATATATATTGCTGTAAATGATGCTGCAAAGGTGGTATTTTAAGAGGTAAAGTGAGGCAAACCTTGAGCAGAGGCTTGAACTTTATCACACTGTTGGTATGTATGATTTGAGTTTGAAATAATGGTGAGATCGAACGTCAAAGGTACAAGTGGCCGGATTTTTTGAGGGGTTTGAAAGTTGAAAAAGATAATACTATTCTACCAACAAACATTCTTTGGAGCAAATATATATGAAAAAGGTTGCATATATATGAAAAGATTCATACATATACGACGAAAATACATGCTTTTACCAGTTGCATAAAACATGTCAGCTTTACCTAGGCCAGACACTCGCGCTAAAACTACAGAAAAGTTATACCACACCCGGTCAGGGTTTGTTCAAGTCTTTTGGGTGTATAGGACTGTAATCCATCCTAAAACAAGACCATGCCATGAAGTTACCAGAAACTTTAGACTACTCGTGTATGGCCTAAATGAGCAGGGTTCACTGGACTATACCAAAACAGACAGGCACTGAACCAAATGGATTTACCAGTAGTATCAGCATGAATCGATAAATTGCAAAAAGAAAGTCGCCGACTTAGGCGTGAGTAGAAACCATAAGTAAAAAAGTAGAAAACCATAAATGGGGACTGCTGGTTAAATCAAGACTAGTCAACTGTTGTTGGATCTCATCCTGGTCCAACAAGCACACACAAACAAACGACACCTATTTAAGATAGGCAATTGATTTCAAATCATGTTAGTACAATCCTATTTGTGCATGCAACATACTTGGAACCATATGCAACTCAATGATAAGTATATAACGGATAAGACGACACACAGTTGAAAAGGTACAACACCCTCTAGAAGACCACAAATCGCGATTTTTATAAGCTACAATATGACAACACAAATCACAAAGCAAAGTAACTCTAAAAGGTAACAAAATTCAGTTCTGTCACAAACAAAATTGTTCCATCAACTGAGGTAAACCAAACAAAGGACCTGCAAAATGTTTCAACACCGGTTTTAGAAAGACGCCAAAAGGAGGACGCAATGCAAATCATCATCAAAGAGATATAACGACAGTCCCAAAATATTACAAAATACAAAAGGAAACTGATCAGAGTCAAAAAGTGTCAAATAGAAATATATATTCTCTTTCTTATAATTCACAAACCTTAGAATTGTCCCAAATAAGTAACATGGAAAACAAATAATTGTCATTTTTATCTATAAAACGATTATAGATTAGATCTGTTATGCAGTCGTAGGTGCAACAACTGTAAGTTTACTCTGTGGATCCATGCATTTTGTGAAGAGTTTTGAAAATGGGTAATTGTTAAGAGCGGGTTAAAACAGGTTAACTGACCCACACAATTTTATAACTTTCTTATAATCAGATGATGTGCTTAGTTGGATTACAAAAACTGTAATGTTTGCATACCCTTAATCAGAAATCAAAACAAAACCCAGCTGAACATCTTTTTTCAAAACATACTAAAATCGGTTCGCATAATGCATTGTTAAATTCTTCTAGCAATGACATGGTAAAAACTGCAAACACACTATAAGTAACCATATGACATAACAAAAGAAACAGCAATCATTATCCAGAAATGGTTCTTCGTAAGGCAACTTGCTAATGTTACGAATTTATCTACATAAAAACGCCTTAAAAAAGTTACTGCGTTCAATAATACAGAAAATAAGAGACCAGGGCATCTAACTTGCAACACGGCTTGACTTCCTCGCCTCTACAAGGTCATTGCACTAGAACCACCAATTTATCAGCTTGCACTAAAACCACCAAATTATCAGCTCCAAGCCACTCTAAGATTGAAAGAGTATTCTCCGCCTTTTATACACCAATTGTCGTCCGCATTGCCCGGTCTCGCACAGAAATCCATCTTGTCATGCACAATAACTTTTTTTGACTCAACATCCATCAGAAATGCCTCAATCTTGAGGCACCCGTTGGCAGGTACAGCCAACAAGGATTTGTGCAGCGGCAACAAAACTTGCTCTCCGGTTAAATTAAAATTGTTGGCTCTAAATATTACCGCCTTATATTGACCTAGGATACCACCATTATCTTTGGCAACATTGTCTCCATAATAAGCCAATATGGAGCCCGAAATCCGTACAGGAACAGTGGGGTTGGACGACCTAAACGTCAGCTCCATTGACGCATCTACCGCAGTTTTGAGTAGAATGTAGTTAACAAGCACCCGGCCAACATAGCTTTCCAACTCAATAGTCCCACACTCTGCTTCTCGATCCTCGTCCCAAAATTTTGAGAGGGGTTGAACATGTTTGCCATGGAATATTAAATAACATTGATCTTTCTTCTTGTTCAAAGCATGAAGCACCACATCAACCTCAAAGGAGGACGAGACGGAGACCGAACGGCGGCAACTTGGGTCTCCAAAAGGAATGCAGGAACCGTAGGCGATGTTTAATGGTTTATGCCATTCATGGTTGAAATACGACACAAAACAGGAATCTGTATCATCCGACATCGTCCACCCATCCGCTCTTTCCAAATTTGCATCTTTTACCCAAATGTTCCCAAAAATACTGCCTACATCAAAATCGGGATGTGCAACACCCACAATCATAGTAAACAGCTCAAACCGAGATCGAGAAAACCTGATGAAAATAAAAACAACCATCACAAAACTAAAAACAAAAAATTAACTACACATAACAAAATTGCATGAAAAACACTAGATTATAAATATTATGTATCATAAATATTTGTCTAATGAAAAATACAGTTATTGATCAGTATCTTAAGTTAATGATCACATACTAAATTTAAAATGAAAGAAATTAATCTATATTTGAATGGAAGAAATTTGTCTAATTTATAAACACAAACTAAACTTACAGAACATCGTGCTTCAGACTTATATGTTGGAAAAAGTTCTGAATTTTTATCTTTTGCTAATTTCCCTAAAGTCGTAAGAACCTAATCACCCAATAATAATTTGACTTAAAAACTTTTCGTAGACACAAGCATTGGTGTTTTATTTGGCAAAAAAGCACCCACCACAAAATATTTCTTTTGTATGGTTGAAGTCATTGAACTTCTTTTGCACATACAAGTCACTAATAGCAATTTTTTGCAAGAATATTGAAGAAATCCACATTCATATATAAGAATATTGTAGAAACCCGCATTTATATAAAAGAATTTCAATTCTAACATTGTAACATTGGGTCATTTTGTAAGCATTTATATATAAGAAATAACTGCGAAGGTTCAAAATGAAAACGTACGATTGAGCCTCAGTTACTAAAGATGGCTTTGTAGCCGGTTTGTGTCATTTGATAATAAAAAAGTGTAAAACTAGTTTCTTTAAAACTGATTAAAAAACTAATAAAATTGTTAAACTCTATAAATAGTAAGATTAAAAAACTAACAAAATTGTTAAATTTTATAAAAAAAAATAATTTTAATTATATATAATATTTCGATTACAGAATACAAAATGACCCAAGCTACAAGAAGTCAATTTTCAAGACATAATGAAAAGGTACAATACTTTACGCAAACAATCATATATTTTACTTAAATTCCATGAACTGAAACAAACTTTATTTTCAAAGTCCAAACATGTAGTTACCTATCATCATTTGCCCATGTTTCTCTAACTGGTTGTCTCACAGATAAGAATTGCGCGGATGCAGCTTGTCCCGATGACTGTACGGAAAAAAATATATATATATATATTTTAGAAGTGCTTATAAAATGTGGTATTGTGACCAACTTTGTTTTTTTATACTAATAGTTTTTGAAAAAAAAAAATAATAATCATGTTTATACTTAGCTTCTTCATAAATAAATCTTAACTACTGCTTTTCACAAAAGGAGTGAACTTGACGAACAAAAGATAGTCCCGCATAACAGGATCCTGACCTAAAAACCAAATTTAAAAAAAAATAATAATAATCTGCAGATAAAGGCCTACCGGATCGATCCCCAAAAGACGAAAGCATTCCCACATCACCACTTCAGTTGCCCTGCACAGCCCTACCATGGTCTTGCTAGGCCGAACCTGCCAAAATAAACCGAACCATATTAACACTTAATAATCAAAAGCTAATTTTTAGAAAATTAACTTAGTTTAAGGAAACCAAAATATTATATGAAAAAAAAGCATTTAGGTAATGTATCAATGATCTATGCTTTCACTAACCGGGACAAAAGATGTCACAATTGCTTTTATAAAGATTTGAACTTTTTGTGAATTAACTTAGATTCAATATTGTATGAGAAAAAACACATGCAAGTAAATATACCTGGCCGTGGTAGTTATCGCGGTAGTAGCTCATAAATAACTTGGATAAATCAAAGAGGTATTCGCACACAACATCTGGCGCCAAACCCATACAAGCCGTTTCGATAGCCTGGAAAAGAAAGTTAGAATAACAAATACAACAAATATAATTAATATTAACAAAATTAGGAAAATCTATAAAACCAAAATTTCACTTCATTACTTCATCTACATTTGTGAAATGTCCTCCCAGTTAGAAACAAAATATATTTATAATTGGTACGATTATACGATTATTTGTTTCATTATTTTCAAATTTTCCATACACTCTACTATTGCTAGATACAGCATCATTTTGTATGATATCTTACCCTTGAGCATGAGACTAAATAACTTTACACATTTAAAAGCATATTAGAAGAAACTATGTTTTGGAGTAACCTAGGAAATTAAAACAATATATTCAATTCCAAACACTACTTCAACAAAGAAAAGTATTACCGAAGTGAACTCTATGAGACGTAATCCCAACTCACGTTCTCCTTTGCCGGCCAAAGCCTGTTTAGAGGCAAGAACAAGAAAGCACTAATAAAACTGGTGTCGAGAGTCGGCCAAAAGGTCGGAAATCATGGTTACCAAAAAAAAAAAAAAAAAACTGTATCGAGATGAGAATGTTGTAACATTGAAAACAAAAAGAAAAGTCTAACCTCTATTGATGTTGATATACCGGAAGATTCCGAATTCTCAATAACTGCACGTATTTTAGCTTTCGTTCTTAGTAGATTTGAGAAAGTATTTCCCTCTTTATCACTCATATCTTCAATTTTGAATGTGACTTCAGCCAATCCAGGACTCTTTAACAATGTATATCTGTTAAGAACACAAAACTATAAATATGAATAAATACGAAACTATGGTCTCTCTTTTATGAAACAAAGAATATAGCCATGTTACATTGTTGAGTTCATCATATAAAAACGTTGTAAATAAAAAACTGACTACAACAAGTTGATGAGAAAATAACATTTACCACTCTACTCGGATTAGAGATGACAATATAATACAATAAGGGAAAAAATAAGATAAAAGCATGAAAATCTTACTTGATGAGACAACACATCAATGCGTAAGGACTATAGTCAGCATCCTGGGCTGATAAAAAGAAAGATAGGATAACTATGTTATATCAATCCCGTTAGTTGCAATAAAAAAAATTTAGTACTAACATTTTTTCACAAAACAACAATACATAATAAATGAACAATAACTTTACTTTCAGCAGAAATGAATCTGAATTCATATTCAGAGGAAAGTAGCCGAGACATATATTCTACTTGGTCTCTACTCAAAATTCGGTATCCACAACATGCTAATGTAGCTTTTGGCTCAGCTCGGGGCCCCTCTTTCCTTCTAGCAGCCTGGAAAAAAAACAGTACTATTTAATTTCTCCTTCAAATCTTTAATTTAAACATGTTATGAGTTAGGCTGCCGTGTAGAAGTTACGTACAGTAATACGTTCTTCAATAAACTCTCGTTGTAGGTGAGGGGTCACGAATACCATTATGTCTGCTTTAAGCTGGCAAACTCCATACCTACATACATCATTAGTGAAACGTATCACTTTTCACAAAGAACATGCATAGACATTATTAGAGAAGAATTGTTGTGAGGAAAAAATATTGATGAAGCTGTTGACAAAGTTTATGGGAATATATATATATATATATATATATATATATATATATATATATATATATATATTGTTAAACTTTAGCAAGTAAAGTACCATATAAATTCAGTTGAAACAACTTGTTCAAATTCGCTACCCACATCAAGTACATCAACTCCTGAATACGAAAACATATTAAGAAGCGCATCTTTGATACAAGTGGCTCGAATACTACTCTTGCACGTATTAATGGTGCCCATGTTTGTCGTCTCCAAGAATACTGCTCTTGCTCTTCTTTTATATATGATTGGTGCCCATGTATTGATGCCATTAGTAAGCATCAAATTGATCCTCTACAAAAGAAAAAAGGTGTAGACAAGATAATTTAGGTAAGATTTTTAAAGTGTGTTTAAAAAGAGTTTGCAAAAGAAGAGAACAAAAAAAAAAATACATGAGCTATCGAGGACCCGTCTAACTGGAAGGTTATGATACCAGCATGATGCAATTGTAGGGAGCTTCCGTTTATCATAGCAGTAGTGTCCTCAAATGGAAGTCTATGCAAAATTTGCTGCAATAATAAAATATTAGACCGAAAAAGTGATATAAAATACGGAGTACATAGATTACTTTAAAAAAGGAGAATATGATGCTTCACCCTTGCAATATCGACTGGTTTTTTATTATCCAAAAGATGTGGATTCTTTTCCCTTAATTCCTCACATATTTCCAATACGCTCAAGCACACATAGTCACCATAATCTCTACGAGCATCCCCTTTCAAAGGACGGATGAATGCATAGTTCTTTAAATCAGGGTAATATCTTTCCACTGATCGATCAAATATACCTTTGATTTCTCTGCGCAGCATTGATCTATCACGCTTCTGTATTACATAAAAGACAGGCGAGTGAAAATTTATAAAAAAACAAAAAGAAAAGGGCAAATGGTTTAAAAAGTCATAAAACTTGCCACTTTTTCCTATTGTAGGACGTACACAACTTTCTTAATTAGCCTATTGTAGCCCTGTAGCTATAGAAAAATTAAGGAAGTTGGATGCCTACGAATATAAAGGAGATGATTAAGTAAGTTGTGTTCTACAATAGGAAAATTAAAAGTTTGTGGTATACAATAGGAAAAAGTGGCAAGTTTTATGACTTTTTAGACCAGAAGAAAATAATGTTACAGAGTACATTAATAACGATAGACTTACATAGTTTGGGGAGGGAGTGAACGATTTCTTTGTTAATCTATCCATTTGCCTGGTAACAAATAGAAACATAAGAACTTTGACCAAAGTAATAATAAATCATGATTTCATAGGTTCAGAGTTTTATTCAATTCTGGTTTCAACATCAATTTGTAATATAGAAAAGCCCCAAAAGCATAAAACACACAGTTACTAAACAGCCTATAAGACGGGAAAAAAAAAGTACAAACCCTGATTAACCAAATTAATAACATCAAACATCGTAAAAAAAAGAACACTTAATTCATTAGTTAGTTAGTTAATCAATCAACAATAATGCAAGATAAAGAAAATAAAAACAATGAAAAAGTTTACCGTGTTATAAATTATCGATAGGTTTTGGTAACACCTGGTGTGCTTGAGCGAATGTTTGTGTGTTAATAAAAAAAGTTTACCGTTTTCTTTCTTTCGTGAGCGAATGGAAAAAGGTTTGCATCCATATATATACCACACTATATAACCGACTTATTAAAATTAGTATTGGCCCTTGCATAAATTTAATTTTGTCTATTAAAACCAACCAAGCATTACACTTTTCTATCAAGTTATGAAATTAAGCATCATGCATATCATGTCATATTATTTACTAGTTATAATATCTTGACAAAAAAATTTATTATGTATTACCACCGAATATTTGTGTCTTTAAAGGTCACGTATAATTATATAGTTATATGTCATGTGCACGCATTAAGTTTACACATAAATCAAATTTTATTTAATGTTTTTCTAGACATATCTTTATATATAAATAAATAAGAATTACATGAGTCGTTGTTATACGTATAATCGCGTATATTTATTTTTATATTACAATCACTCGTGCTTATAATTTGATAAATATTTTCTCGGTTTCAATAATTTAATCGTATTTAATATTCAAACTCGTGTCTACATATGTTAAAATTTTAAAATGGAATAAATGAGTTCTTACTAAACGTATATAGTAAAAAAAGAGATTTTGATATTTATAATCTCATGCATAATTATAATTTTAAAACAACATATAAATTGTATTTTAAAAATGTAAAGTATACGAGATATAAAATATAAGAGGATTTTTTCTATTTTTTAAAGTTATTAAAAACATAAAAACTTATAATATTACACTTAACTGTATATAAATTTTAAAAATTTTACCGCTAAAGTTTATTAATTACCTCATTTTTAATTTAAGTTTTTGTTTTCACAAATTTAACACCTATATTTTTATGTATTTTTTTTCTCAACCAAAATTTTCTTCCAAATTTAGTAAGGTTTGACCATAAACAATTTAATTTGACTTTTATTAATCAATCAAATCACACGATTTTGCTTATGTGGCAAAATCGAGCTTCCCTATTGGCCCAATTATTTTTTCAAAAAGAATAACTTGACAAAATCACTCCAAAAAATGATGTAATTCTTTTATTATATAAAATATTACTTAATGTTTATTATAAAATAAATATTGAATATTTTATAATTTGTGGTAGATAACACCTTTATTAAATTGTTACAATTGTTGGGGTCGTGAGCCCAGTAGCAGGGTTAAGATAATCAATCTTCAGCAGAAATGTGCAACTGTTCAGCAGAAACAAAGAACTGGTCAGCAGTAACAAATACCACTTGGTGGTTATCGGATATCACTTGGAATCGTGTGATCACTTTCCAAAGTAAACTATTCGACCCTAATGCCTGGGTATCACGAATATCTACTTGGGATAAGACCAAATGCAGCTAGAGAATTAGGCACAATTCTACAACCCTTGCGCTTATAAGTGTTTAGTGTTTTCTGTGTGTCCCTCAGGCATAATCAGATCTCCTATTTATAGGAGATTACTCTCAGCCGTTCAAATGAAATTATGATGATTAATCGGCCCATTAATCACCTCATAACTATCCCCATTATAGCCGTTAGTGGTTACATGACCAATTAAACGTGATCATTAAGCAGTTGTAACTGCCATTTAGCAGTACTTTAACACTAGCAGTACTTTAATACCTCTAGCAGTACTTTCATAGCACTTTAGTGGAAACACTGCTTCAGTGGAAACACTACCTATCAGTGGAAACACTGCTTATCAGTGGAAACCACAAGCAGTACTTTCCACAAGCAGTACTTTCTACTAGTACTACCAATCCAAACCACTATAAGAGTCAGGGTGTTCATGGACCTTATGGGTGTATACTCCGTACCTCCTAACCCATTACAAGGTGTGAACTAATCCCACAAGTGCACTAAATTTTCCAACAATCCTCCCCAAATTTAGTTCACTTCCTTTGCATGAAAAATAAACATCAAGCAAAACATGTGCATAAACGAAAATGTCCCGAGGATTGAATTTTCATCTTAGTAAATTACACGTTCAAATATTCGAGAATCAGGGTGTTCTAAGAATTGAACCCTTCAACCCATTTGAATACCTGAAGATAAAATACACACAAGTTTTCAAACACTTAACAGCTCCTGACACTATACAAGCCATGTGTCCATATCCAAATTCATAAATGTTGTAAAAGCTAAAAGTCCAAAGCTTCCTGAAGCGGCAAAACTTCAACATTTACATAGGTGGTTCCTCTTTAGTCATGCTCCTGCCAAGCACTTTTTCAAATAAAATTAACCATTAAGAAGTAAAGACTTCATCCTCCTTTCAGCAGGTTCTGAGCACAACCTTGGGATGTATATAAACATGTGCTCCAGTCCACTGAATGTTCAGCTTTCCACATTGAACTCAGCTCCCAAGTTTCCTTAGGAGGGAGTTGGGTGTCCTAGCATTCAGTGACTAAGTTGGACTTAAACTCATCTCTTTAGCAGACTTTATTACCAAGTCTCTAGCCAAACCCTTCGTCAAGTGATCAGCTAAGTTCTGTTGAGATCTAACAAACTCTATAGATACCACCCCATTCATGATCAGCTCACGAATCATGCTATGTCTGACACCTAAGTGTCTAGACTTACCATCGTACATCTGGCTATAAGCCTTATCCAATGTAGCTGCACTATCACACCGGATAAAAATAGGTGTTATAGGTTTAGGCCACAATGGAATCTCAAGAAGCAAGTTTTTCAACCATTCAGCTTCTTTACCAGCAGCTGCTAGAGCCACAAATTCAGATTCCATTGTTGAACTGGTGATGCAAGTTTGCTTCTTAGATGCCCAAGAAATTGCACCTCCACCAAGTAGGAATACCCAGCCAATGGTAGACGAATTGTCTTCAGTGTTACTGATCCAACTTGCATCAGTGTAACCTTCCAACACTGATGGATAACCAGTATATGAAAGACTATAATCCATAGTTCTCTTCAAATACTTCAGTACCCTGTGAACTGCTTGCCAGTGATGAGCACTAGGATTACTAGTATACCTGCTCAATTTTCCCACTGCAAAACCAATATCAGGTCTTGTACAAGTCATGGCATACATCAAGCAGCCAATTAACCTAGAATACTCAAGTTGAGATACAGCTTTGCCATGATTAGGCATCAGCTTCTCACAAGTATCCATAGGTGTACTCACTGGAGTACAATCAAAGTAATTGAATTTCCTCAGCACCTTCTCAATATAATGAGACTGAGAGATAGAAATTCTGTTACTTTCATGTTTAATCCTTATACCAAGGATAACATCAGCCTCCCCCATGTCCTTCATGGAGAACCTTGATGACAAAAATTCCTTTGTCAGGTCAACCTGATTTTGGTCAGTGCCAAAGATCAACATGTCATCAACATATAGACAAATGATGACTCCTTTACCAGATTCATCAAATTTGCTATATACACATTTGTCAGCTTGGTTAAGAACATAACCACTAGACAAAACCACTTCATCAAACTTTTGATGCCATTGCTTAGGTGCCTGCTTCAGTCCATAAAGAGACTTAATCAGTTTACACACCTTGTTTTCATTGTCAGGCATGATGAAGCCCTGAGGTTGGTTCATATAAACCTCCTCTTTCAATTCACCATTCAAGAAAGCTGTTTTCACATCCATCTGATGAATAACCAGATTGTGAATAGATGCCATAGCAATCAGCAGTCTTATGGTACTGATACGAGCCACAGGGGCATAAGTATCAAAATAGTCAATTCCTGACTTTTGTTTAAAGCCTTGAATGACTAGTCTAGCCTTGAACTTTTCAATAGTTCCATCTACCTTCATTTTCCTTTTGAAAATCCATTTGCAACCCAAAGGTTTGCAACCAGAAGGTAGATCAACCAACACCCAAGTGTTGTTGCCCATGATGGAATCCATCTCATCATTGATTGCTTCTTTCCAGAAAGCAATATCCTGGGACTTCATTGCTTCTTCAAATATTTTGGGGTCATCCTCAACAATGAAGCAATAGGATTATTGGTCTGAGACCTCATCCCTGGTACCTTCAACTAAGTATAGTTGAAACTCGGGTCCAAATGACTTTGGAGTCCTGACCCTTTTGCTTTTCCTAAGCACAGGTTCAGGTTGTTGTACCACAACCTCATCAGGGACCACTGATGGTTCATCATCAGGTACCTCTGATACACCAGTGTCATGAGTTCCATTAGTAATCCTCTGACTTGGTCTAGGGACTGATGAGAATCTATTCTCATCAAAATCAGCATCCCTTGATTCAATTATTGTGTTAACTGAAACATGTTCATTAGGTTCAATAACATAGAACCTAAAAGCCTTGGAATGCTCAGCATATCCAACAAAGATGCAGTCAATGCCTCTTTCACCCAAAGTTTTCAACTTTGGATCAGGGAGTCTTACAATAGCCCTACAACCCCAAACCTTGAGATAATTCAGGTTGGGTTTCCTTTTAGTCCAGAGTTTATAAGGGGTAACCTTGTTCCTTTTGTTGGGAACCCTATTTAACAAATAGCAAGTTGTTAACATAGCTTCACCCCAGAACCCTTGACTCAGTTCTGAATAGGACAACATGGAATTAACCATCTCCTTCAGCATCCTGTTTTTCCTTTCAGAAATACCATTTTGCTGAGGAGTATAAGGGGCAGTCGTTTCATGGATTATTCCAACAGACTGAAAGTACTGAGTATCCATGTACTCACCTCCCCTATCAGTCCTTAATCTTTTGATCAAAGACCCAAGTTGTAATTCAACTTCAGTTTTAAACACTTTGAATTTATCTAATGCTTCATCCTTGGTATGTAACAGATAGACATAACAAAATCTAGACGCATCATCAATAAATGTCACAAAGTACTTCTTATTCCCCAAAGAAGGAGTGGCATGCAAATCACACAGGTCACTGTGAATAAGCTCCAAGATCTTAGTCTCACGACTAACACCCTGAAAGGGTTTCTTGGTTATCTTGGTCAACATGCAAGTTTTACACTTTTCAGTGTCCATGTCAAAAGCAGGGATTAAACCATCCCTAGACATATCTTGCATTCTTTTATAGTAAACATGGCCAAGTCTAGCATGCTAAAGGGTAGAGTCAGTCTGGTCATAAGTGGTCACAAAAGCTGAAATAACACTATCAGTGGTAACATTAAGCCTGAACATTTGATTACATAAATAACCAAAACCAATAAAAACACCATGCTTAGAAAGCACAAATTTACCAGACTCAATAACTTGTTTATATCCATGATTATTCAAAACACTACTTGAAACCAAGTTTTTCCTTATATCATGAACATGAATAACATTAAACAAAGTTACAATCTTTCCAGAACTAAACCTAAGATCTACACAACCACGACCATGCACCAAGGCTGTTGACTCATTTCCCATGTGAAGAATAGAACCATCATTCAGTGACTCATAAGTCTTGAACCAGCTTCTATCTTTACACACATGAACTGTTGCACCAGAGTCAACCCACCACGCAACATCATCATCCTGCACATAAAAAGATTCAGATACATATGTAACATAATAAATCTGAAAAGACTTATTAAACATATTCTGACCTTTCAGTGAGTTGGCTGAACCACCACTCCCTGAACCATTAGTGTCTGATCCATTGGCTTTACCACCAATTTTAACACCTTTGCAGTCCTTTTTAATGTGACCAGTCTTGCCACATTTCCAACAAGTAGGAGTTGCCTTCTTGTTAAGATCTGCCTTTGTGTTATCATGATATTTGCATTTGCCTTTGTTATCATTGTACCTGGTGGAGTTGTTATGCTCCACCATATTAACAACAGATGGTCCAGCAGCATTGCCACTCTTTGGCTTGTCATTATCCTGCACTTTGAGAGATTCCTCAATGCGCAGATGACTGCCCAACTCAACCAGAGTTAATTCCTCTTTCTTATGTTTCAAGGTATGCTTGAAATCTTTCCAAGAAGGAGGAAGTTTATCAATAACACAAGAGACTGAAATAGCCTCATCCATGTGCATATTGTGTTGTGTAAACCTTCCAAGTATTCCAAGAAGTTCATTGTATTGTTCCATAACTGGCCTTGAATCAGTCATTTTGTAATTTGTGAAATTACTAACAAGAAACTTCTTACTTGATGCATCATCAGCCATATATTTGGCATCCAAGGAATCCCACAGTTCTTTGGAAGATTCAAAGTTCTGATAAATATCAAACAAAGAATCAGACATACCATTCAGAATAAGACCTCTGCATATGTAGTCATCATTCTCCCACTTGCTCCTCCTCCTGATCTGCTCCACAGTAGCATCATCCCCATCATCAGGAATTGGAGTAGTCAGCACATAGACCACACTCATGCTTGACAGCAAGAAGTGCATCTTCTTTTGCCACCTCCTAAAGTCCACCCCTTCAAACTTGTCCAGCTTAGCAAAGTTTGAAGCCATGTGTTTCATGGCAGCAGTTGCCCTTGATTATCACAAAATATTTTACTTTGATTGTTGGGGTCGTGAGCCCAGTAGCAGGGTTAAGATAATCAATCTTCAGCAGAAATGTGCAACTGTTCAGCAGAAACAAAGAACTGGTCAGCAGTAACAAATACCACTTGGTGGTTACCAGATATCACTTGGAATCGTGTGATCACTTTCCAAAGTAAACTATTCGACCCTAATGCCTAAGTATCACGAATATCTACTTGGGATAAGACCAAATGCAGTTAGAGAATTAGGCACAATTCTATAACCCTTGCGCTTATAAGTGTTTAGTGTTTTCTGTGTGTCCCTCATGCATAATCAGATCTCCTATTTATAGGAGATTACTCTCAGCCGTTCAAATGGAATTATGAGGATTAATCGGCCCATTAATCATCTCATAATTATCCCCATTATAGCCGTTAGTGGTTACATGACCAATTAAACGTGGTCATTAAGCAGTTGTAACTGCCATTTAGCAGTACTTTAACACTAGCAGTACTTTCATACCTCTAGCAGTACTTTCATAGCACTTCAGTGGAAACACTGCCTATCAGTGGAAACACTGCCTATCAGTGGAAACACTGATTATCAGTGGAAACCACAAGCAGTACTTTCCACAAGCAGTACTTTCCACTAGTACTACCAATCCAAACCACTATAAGAGTCAGGGTGTTCATGGACCTTATGGGTGTACACTCCGTACCTCCTAACCCATTACAAGGTGTGAACTAATCCCACAAGTGCACTAAATTTTCCAACAACAATTAAATACCTTAAAACTTGTTAATGACGAAGCTCAACCAATGAAATTGTATTCCACATACAATGTTATCAAAGCTTGTAAATAGTTTACTAAAATTGAAACAATGGAAATATATGATAAAAAAACATGAAAAATATTCATGGTTGTAATAAATATTTATCTGATAAAAAAGGTTTGAAATCGTACATGCGCAAGTTATTTTCAAGAAAAGTATTAACAAAAAAGTAATAATTTTGAAATGTGTTTTTTTTCAAATGTTAGCAACTCCTTGATTTGCATCTTCAGATATCATCATCCTCAGTTTGGAGCACAATACAATTTAGAAATTTATACAAATCATGTAAGAGCCAAACCAATGGCTTACAATAGTGTTGCAAAAAAATGTCTACAAGGCCGATTAATCACCGATTAGGTGCTACTGGGCCACCGACCTTGCCGATTTTTGTAAATCGTTCAAACAAATCGGTCAACCGTGGTCAACGGCGGTTAACGATGGTCAAACTTGCCGAAAACTTGTAACTCCTGCTAGAAATATCCTAAACTCGCCGTAAATTAGTTTTAATCACTTATAATCACTATTTATATCTATTACAATATGTTTTCCAAAGAAAATCATGCCGGGAATACCAAAACTCGCCGTAAACACCCAAAGCTTGCCAAAAATGGCAATACAATTTATCGTCGATTTGCTATTTTTTGCAACACTGAACAAATATAATCACTTACAAGATACTTTTAAGGAAAATATTTCTGGGAATACCCAAAACTGGCCGGAAATACCCAAAACTTGCCAAAAATGCCGATCCGATTAATCACTGATTAATCCCGCCTTGACCGATTACTCGCTGCAGGGGGGTCGACCGCCCGACTACCGATTCGCGATTTTTGCAACATTGCCTTACATTATGTAAAAGAAAGAAAGTGTTGGTTTGTGGGAGTTTAAAACACGCGTAAACGGCTAAAAGTGTGTGAGCATATGAGGGCACACACGATAAACACGAGAGTACGTGTAGAACATATAAATACTTGAATATATAACCCGATATGCATGCATGTACTTGACCCGTTTCATTGTACGACCCATGATAATTCACTTGTTGGACTTGGGTCGGTTTGGAGCTGCCTTGGGCCTTGGGATCCAACTGATCGGGTAAAGAAAGGGGCATGGGTTTGTTTGGGTTCTTGGCTTGTCGACCAAGTCTTGATCCAAACAAGGATCGGTTTGTATGCTTATATAAACACACCCATTGATCCTTAATTGATACGACATGTATCCCTTATTCTCTGGCAATTGTATAATCGATCTATCACCCTTATAACCCTAAACCCTAATCGGATTCTTATGAATTCCGATTAAGGTTTTGTTCGATTTTATATGGAACCCTAAACTTGCGTCATGCCTTGATCCAAGAAAGTGTTAAGAGTTCTCAATTCCTGCTGTTTCTGGTTGAACGAAGTAAGGCAGCAAGAAGGTGATAGTTTTTCTGCTTGAGTTGATCTCGGACAGAAGCACAAAGATCTCGGACAGCATTGTCCGATATCGGACAAAGTTGTCTCGTGGTTGTCGGGCAGACTTTAGTTCTTGGACAGAAAAGATAGAAGTGTTCTTGGGGTTTTTCTTGTTCGTAGTATTCAAGTAATTCAAGGTGTTGATGGTTGTAAACGTTCTCGACTAGCTCTATTCGAACGTACTTGGTTTATGTGTTTGTGTGTGATACTCGTAGAGGTATTTACTTTAGATACTTGGGTTTCTTTGATTCTCTTGTTCGTTAATAGCGTGCAGTTGACGCCAAATGTTAGTTTTCTATTTACCTTTTATTATTATTGTTTATTATTTACGTGTTAACCTAATTGCATAAACTAGATCATAATTCCGCTGCGTACTCGTTGCGTTCCTTGGTTAACTAAATTATAAAATCCCAACTGAAAGTCCATAGATCACACACTTGGACAGGTGATCCAAATATGCTTCTGTAAAACTAAGGGTGCGTTTGGTATCCCACTATGGGAATGAAACTATGACTATGAAAGTGATTAAAGGTGTTTGTTTAAGATGAGTTGGCCCACTACTATGGTAATGAATGATAGATATAATTCATACTCCATATACATCAATAAGACTATGTATGGATCTTTCATAGGTGAGGGACTCACCACTACTATCAAACTCATACTCATTGTCATTCATTACAGCATATACACGGACTAAGGGCATCCACTATGGTTAAATTTTATAAAGCTTTAGAAATTTAATATTTCATGCCACATCATTATTTTATAAACCTTTTGTGTTAATAAACCTATCTCGACTATGGTAAAAAAGTTTTAAAGCTTTGTAATTTTTTCATATAACACATGCATTTAATATCTTGAGACTTTGAAGAGGTCTAAGTTTTTGGATCTTTTGCATGCCACATAGACATGAAACAAAAATTCATTATGGTTGAAATGAATCATAAACCTTTTCAACAATTATAAACCTATTCTTGGACCTCCCATAGCGGATGCTCTAATAAGTACAACATTGCCAAAACTTTTCTACACCTAATTACTTCCCCAATCTCATAAACATTTATTAGTAGCCTTCAATGACTTACAACGGCGAATAAAAACATTTAAACACTAACATGTACTTTTGTGGTCATCTAACAGATTCACAAAAAGTGTAGGACCAGAAATGTTAAAGTTGTGGAAAAGGATTTTTAAACCAATAAACATCAACATCACGCATTAGTGACTTATAAGCCTAATCTCAAAATTTGCAAAACTATGGTTATTTCACTTTGGTTATACTTTGAAAGTAATTTGTTCCAAAGTGGCAACTTATTCATGCATGTCAGGCACACTATAACATCGAGTTTTTTTACTTAATAGTTATTTTAATATTTGTTACGAACGTTGATTTTATTTATTTTGAAAATGACTAAAATACACTGTTGGTCCCTCTTATTGACGAAAAACATCGTTTTGGACCAAAACTTGGCCTTTTCATCGTTAGAGGTCCAAACTATGGGTTTTTTTATGCTAAACTGGTCCCTCAACCCATTTTCCGTTAGTCAACGTCCCGTTATTCTTGTTAAATGACCATTTTGCCAATTTATATATAAAAACCTCAAACACATATTTTATTTCATCACTCTCTCCCATCCTTCACATTCACCTTCTCCAACCAACATCACCATTGCCTTCACCTTCAAATGTGTAAATGACATCCCAAATTTATATTCTATCTTTTCTTATTATCCCCAAATTTCACCTTCAAATGTGTAATATGTATCGGCTTTTTGCATCTTTTGTTATATGTAAAGTGTCGTTGAAGAATTGTGATGGCGTGGTTATTCATTTTGTTGGACTTATATCGTTAGGAAGCGCTTTTGCCCTTTCTTGGAGAATAGGCCTTGAATCCAGTTATGTCTGATGCTTGTTCTCCGGAATGAAAACGACTTGTATTGTTGCTTAGGATCAGTTGGATGTATTCTGCATCTTTTATTACATGTTCGGTTTTGTTGCAACGTGTTGTAGTGTGGTTATTCGCATTACTGAACTTGTATGGTAATGGAATGCTAGTTTGCCTGTTTGCAGAATTAGTGTTAGAACATTAGTTTTACCTTTTGTTGGATAAGTCTTAATCAGGATTGTTCCAGTCATGACCGTTGCGTATTTTCTGGAAATAAGGCCAAATCTGTGTCGATTTTTGTTAATGGTGTCTATAACAGGAAAAACAAATTGTATAGTTGCTATAATCAATTGTTGTTTGGATAAGAAACTATACCTAATTTGTATTAATTATTGGGTGAAAGCTAAAAACACGCAACGTGATTTTTCAGAACAACCGATGTACGCAACGAATTTTGAAAATGACCATTGTACGCAATATATTTTCAAATTTAGAACAATGTACGCAATATGACCGGTAACTAACAAGTTACCAGGTCACAAACTTTCAAAAATGACAGAAATGGTCCCTGTGACTTGCGTTGACTTTCACAGGTCATCCATTGACTTTATTTTCGGTTAAAAAAAGTTTCAGTAATGGTCCTTATGGTCATTAACTTTCAGATTTAGTCCGTTTTTTCCGTTTTTGTCAGTTTTTCTTACGTTTTGTCCGGTTTTCTTACGTTTTTATCGGTTTTCATCCGTTTTTGGCCCTTTTTCTTACGTTTTTGTCCGTTTTTATCCGTTTTTCTTACGTTTTGTCTGTTTTCTTTCGTTTTTGCCTGTTTTCATCTGTTGTTTTTACGTTTGTTCGTTTTTCGTACTTTTTTATCGGTTTTAATTCGTTTTTGTCCGTTTTTCTTACGTTTTGTCCGTTTTTCTTACGTTTTTGTACTATTTCAACATGTTGAAAATTTTTTCCATAAAGAAAAAAAATTCGGAAAAAAAATTTCCAAAAAAAAAAATTTGGAATTTTTTCGCAATTTTGAAAAAATAAATAGGAAAAAAAAATTCCGAAAAAAAATTAAAAAATGTAAGTAAAAAATTTCAAAAAAACAAATTTGAATAAAAAAAATATTTTTCAAATAATTTTTTTTTTAAAATATTTTTCGTATATATATTTTTTTTAAAAAATCTTAAAAAAAAATTTTGAATTTTTTTTTTTCGAATATATATTTTTCGAAAAAAAATATTTTTCGAATATATATTAAAAAAAATCTTTCGAATATATATTTTTCGATTTTTTTTTTCGAATATATATTTTTCGAATATATATTAAAAAAATTTTGAAATTTTGAAATTTCGAATATATATTTTTTGAATATAAAAAAAAATTTTGTATATAAAATATTTTTTATATATTTTTTGAAATTTCGAATATATATTTTTTGAATATAAAATATTTTTTTTCGAAAAATATATATTCGAAAAAAAAAAATTCAAAATTTTTTTTTAAGATTTTTTAAAAAAAATATATATTCGAAAAATATTTAAAAAAAAATATATATATTTGAAAAATATTTTTTTTATTCAAATTTTTTTTTTGAAATTTTTTACTTGCATTTTTTAATTTTTTTTCAAATTTTTTTTCGGAAATTTTTTTTTTCCTATTTATTTTTTCAAAATTGCGAAAAAATTCCAAATTTTTTTTTTGGAAAATTTTTTTCCGAATTTTTTTTCTTTATGGAAAAAATTTTCAACATGTTGATATAGTACAAAAACGTAAGAAAAACGGACAAAAACGAATTAAAACCGATAAAAACGTACGAAAAACGAACAAAACGAAAAAACAACAGATGAAAACAGGCAAAAACGAAAGAAAACAGACAAAACGTAAGAAAAACGGATAAAAACGGACAAAAATGTAAGAAAAAAGGCCAAAAACGGATGAAAACCGATAAAAAAACGTAAGAAAACCGGACAAAACGTAAGAAAAACTCACAAAAACGGATGAAAACGGAAAAAACGGACTAAATCTGAAAGTTAATGACCATAAGGACCATTACTGAAACTTTTTTAACCGAAAATAAAGTCAAGGGATGAACTGTGAAAGTCAACGCAAGTCACAGGGACCATTTCTGTCATTTTTGAAAGTTTGTGACCTGGTAACTTGTTAGTTACCGGTCATATTGCGTACATTGTTCTAAATTTGAAAATATATTGCGTACAATGGTCATTTTCAAAATTCGTTGCGTACATCGGTTGTTCTGAAATATCACGTTGCGTGTTTTTAGCTTTCACCCTTAATTATTTGTTAATTAACAGGAAGTCAAGAACAAGAAACTTATGTTCTTGATGATAATCAATTGGATAAATTTTGCAGCTGTTATAGTGTAGTTATTCGTATTGTGGAACTCATGATCTTATAGAATAGTTTTGCCTTTTGTGTTAAGGAAACTAGGCCTAATCTGTTTCAGTTTTTGCTTATGATCTCTTGATTTGAAACGAACAGCTGCTTGTATTCTTGCTATAATTTTGTTGCAATAGCTTTTTGATTACATTTCTATTGTTCATAACAGTATATGGTACGGGAACTAGACCTATATGTATCCGTTTTCTGTTTAAGTGACATGAAGAACTACTTAAGTTCTTGATTTGAATCAGCTAGATGTATTCTGCAACGTTTTTTACGTGTTCTTGATTGTTGTTAATTTTGATCAGTTTTAGGAAATCATAATCGTATGAAGTGGTTTTGCCTTTTGTTGGATATGTATTTAGAAGTCTTGATTCCAGTCATGACTCATGACTGACCGACTGACCGTATTCTCAGAAAATTAGGCCTAATATGTGTCTATTTTTATTTGTGTTAATGATGCATATAACAGAAACAGCAAATTGTATTCCTGCTATAATCGACTGCATGTATTGTATATATCAGCGTATGTTACATGTCCAACTTTGTTGCGATGTCATGTCCTATGTTGTTCTTATTCACATACAGTAATAAGCTGATACTAATAAAGCTGTTCATAAGCGAAAAGTGAAAATTTGTGTGTATTTCTGTTTTTAGTTTATAGATAGCGTTGTTGATCACTGCTTGTTGTATGGAAATTAGACCTAATCTGTATCGGTTTTATGTTGAAGTGACATGAAGAACTACTTATGTTATAGATTTTGATCAGTTGGATGTATTCTGCATCTTTTGTTACATGAGCTTGAGAAACTAGCTGAGAATATTTTAGACATATTATGTGAATATTTTAAATCCAAAAGGGGACAATTTTAAAATCTATAACATAAGTAGTTCTTCATGTACGATCCATTGTCCCTTTGTTTTTTATTCCCCCTCGTGTTACTTGTTTGGTTGATAGATAGTAGAACTTTATGATAGGCCATTCTTTCTGGATGTTCAGCTGGTGGATTGACTTCCATATTACACTGTGACGATTTTAAAGCACTCTTACCTTCAAGTACCACGGTGAAATGCCTCGCTGACGCTGGCTCTTTTATTAATACGTAAGATATCATCTTAAATCCTGTTTTTTGGTACATATGTCTTCTTTATTCAGCATAGCGACACAATAAAAATTCTTCATAAACAGGCAGGGACAAGAAGACTTGAGGCCTTCTACGATGAAGTGGTCAAGACACATGTACTCTTACTCCTTTATAGAAGTAGAAGCTTTAATAAGCTTACAATTTTAGCCTTGTTGAGTTTCATGTTAATAGTTAGTTGATCGAAGTTTACTTCACCTTGTAACATTAGTTTATGACCGATTCCTTTGTTCTGTAAAATCCTTGACATTTCATCTGTTGATGTTATCTTTGGACTCTGGTCACTGATCTGCTTCTTTGTTGCTGTAGGGATCAAACAAAAATTTGCCTCGATCTTGCACTTCCAAGATGAAAAATACGAGTAGTTTAGTAAGAAAGACTGTGTTGATAACTTTTCCAACATTTATATTGCATTTTCAAGTTTTAACAGTTTCTTGGTTTTTACAGATGAACTATCTCAAGCAATTGAAGTCAGCTTCGAGACATCTAATTTTTCAGAAGCATCATCCTCAAGCACGCTGGATCATTACAGTAGGGGAAAGCAGGATGGTGCCACAAAGAATAAGCAACAAAAACCTAAACAAGCTCATGGTTGACTTTGAAAGTGAGGGTTTGATTCTTAGCGAATGAATTGGACATCAAATATGAATATATTCTAGATTAGATGATTTGATCATAAGGATAAACAAATAGAAGGTGCATTGTATGTGCATATGATATGTTAGAGTTTTAGCCGATATCGGATAGGTTGTAGTATGTTGATTGTATCTCTGATTGGGATTGTCCAATTCAGTAGTATGTTTATGTGATTGTAATATGTTTGGTATTAATATTGATAACGTACCCTCCGATCAGGTCGAAGGACCCCCCCCCCCCTTCGGCCTCAGTCGAAATTGCATTACGAAGACCCAAGTCTTTCTTCATAAGTCATTGGTGGCGTAAAACTATTCATCATTGACATGGTTACCAGTTGGGAATCCGCCAGCCGAAGGCCTATGCCCTTCGGTGTCTTCTCTTGAAGATGCCAAGACAAAGAAGAACCTTGACTTGGTCTTCCCCCACGTTCCCACTATTTCCTTAGCTTCCCCGCCAAGTCCGAGATAGTGAGGATGAAGCCCTAGCGGTTACCACAAATCAGGGGACGCCCCCTATGATCTCCTAAACGTGTGCTAACACTCTCCAAGCTATTTTCTTCACCTATAAATAGGTTGGACGAGTCATTTCAATGGTATGTTCATTCAACACAGTATTTCACATACTCCATATTATTTACAACACATATCACATACTTACTCTTACGCCGGAGGTGGTTCACAGGGCCCAACCCCTGCGCAATCACTTAACGAAGTGTCTACTATTTCTTATTGCAGATTGGCTACAAGTTTGGCGCAAGCATATCACCCCTCATACCCTTCGATCAACATCGAAGGCCTGGTCGTACGAATTATTGTACAATCAGTGGCGCCATCCGTGGGACCCGCTACTATTGGTCTGGTTATTCCAAACTTACACCCAGTCAATCACTCTCACTAGTTTTACGGCATGAATCAAGGAAGAGAAGATACACCCCCTCCGGGTTTCTCGACCTTGACACCAATCCCAGTCAATGATCCTAACAACCTTCCCAATATAACCGCATCCACCTTTACCACACGATCTCACCCTGTAATAACTCCCAACAACCATGCTTCAACCTCGGCTAACCCTGAACCGGTAATTAGCCCAACGTTTGTCGATGCTAATATCGAAGCTTTAGAATCTTTACTAAGGGCTCGACGGAGGCAAGCTCGGAATGTGGAGATGCGTAAGGAGTTAGAATACTCAAGCGATGAGTATGACGAAGAATTGGAAATGGAGGCTAGGCCCTTGGCTCCTGGGACTACATGCTCAGTGTTAAGGATAGGGTCTCCGAGCAGTCGAAGGCCTAGTGGAAGGTCGGTTGGTTTCGAAGATGTTCCGGAGAGGGCTCCAACTAGAAGGGAAGGCACGATAGAAGGCTCCAATGGAAGGAGTCACCGAAGGGATACTACGGAGGTTAATTTGCCACCACTTTTGGCGGCTCACCTGGGAAGAACTGAGGCAGGGGTTCCGTTGCAGCCTTCTCACGCATCCGGCGTAGAAGGCAATCCATCTCAAAATAATGGGGGAGGAAATCTTCCTCCTCATGGTATGTACCCTCCTTTTCAGGCTCAATCGTACCCTCAAGGGGTCTATCCCCCACCTAATGGGCAGGCTAGCAACCCCAGTTTTACTCAACCATACGGAAGCATGCCCTACGGGCAACCTATGGTATATCCTTCATACCCTGTCGGAAGTCACCCACCTTATATACCTACGGCTTACCCTCAATATGTTAACCAAAACCCTGTTGGAATACCTCCAAATCATAACCAATACAATGCTGCCCCTACCTACATGCCACCTTATAACTGCCTTTATTCGGAGCCCATGGGCTCCACAACACCCTTCGTAAGATGGATAGAAGACTACCCTTTGCCTGATGGGTTGAAAATGCCCGCACATATTGGTACTTATGATGGGAAAGGGGATCCGGATAACTTTTTACACCTGTTCGAAGGGGCTATCAGAATGCAGAAGTGGGTTATGCCTGTTGCTTGCCACATGTTTACATACACCCTACGAGACTCTGCTCGTATATGGTGGAACAGGCAAAAACCAGGTAGCATTGTGAATTTGGATGATCTCAAAGCCAAGTTCAGATCACATTTCAGCCAACAGAAAAAGTTTACAAGAACGCACCTAACAGTGCACAACATCAAGCAGAAGGAAAACGAGAGCACCAGGGCTTTCATTACTATATACACCGATGACACCTTACAGATAATGGGCTTGCACGAAGACCAACGCATCTCAGGTTTCGTGCATGGCCTACGAAACAGAAGTTTGGTTGAATTCCTCTCCACTGATCTTCCTGCAACCTATAAGGGTTTAGTGGAGAAGGCTTACACCTGGATCGAAGCAAAAGAAGTGTCTACCAACGGGGCTCCGGTCGAAAATAAAAAAAAGTCACAGCAAAGCCCCGAAGCATCATTCGTGGGAAAGGTCAAAGAACAGACACAAAGGCAGGGACAGGTTTACACCGTACCACAAAAACATCAACCATGGGCTCTTGGCTAATCTGTCCAAGTCTGCAAGGGAGATACTTGCTACGGAAAAGGCTGCGAAGACCTTTGATCCTCCTCCTCGCTTGGCAAACAGCGGAAGGCCCAGAGATACTTCCAAATACTGCTACTTCCATGACGATTACGGACACGACACCAACAATTGTAGAGAGCTCAAGAAACAGATAGAAGAGGTCGTGAAGTCCGGCCAATTGGGACATTTGGTGAAAGGTATAAAGAAAGGTAAAGAAAAGGTCTCCGACACACATTTGGGGAAAGACACCACACCTGCCGAAGCACCCATCCTCATGGTGTACAAGGATGACTCTGGTTTAAAGAGGAAAGAAGCGGAGGAAGCATTATGCGGAGTAGGAGATGTCACTTTTCCTTCAATCACAGGGAAAGTTCTTTTAAATGACCCCGTGGTCATCAAGGTCTTGATCTCCAACAGAGAAGTAAACAGGGCCTACCTAGACTGCGGTAGCTCCTGTGAAGTGATCTACGAACATTTTTTTATAAAGCTCAAGCCTTCGATAAGGTCGAAGAGAGTAGATTCGAAGGTACCCTTAGTAGGGTTCTCAGGGGAACACTCATGGCCCTTGGGAGAAGTCCCTCTAGAGGTTACGATTGGAGAAGGAAGGCTAAAAAGAACAGAAACTCTGCTTTTCACGATCGTAAGGTCTGAATCTCCTTATAACCTATTGATAGGGAGAACGGTAATGCAGAAGATGGGCATCGTTGTCTCCACCATACATGCCGCGGTCAAATTCCAAACACCTTTCGGTATTGGAACGGTTTTCTTCAGCTACAATGTGAAGAAGCCTACTGAAGTAGGCAAAAGGATCAAACAGGTTTCGGAAGAGCCTCCGAAAGATGTTCTCAGCTGTACTGACGCTGAAGAACGCATTGTAATAAATGATCTCTATCCTGATCAAACGGTGGTAATCGGAAAGCAGCTCCCAACATCCTTTAAAGCAGAATTGGAAAAGGTACTACGAGCCAATGCAGATGTCTTCGCATGGACCTACTCTGATATGACGGGGGTCCCCAGAACTCTCACCATAGACGGAAAGCCCTTCGGCACTGAACACAAGCTCAATGAGTTCAAACATATTGAACCCATCAAGCAAAAGCGTCGAAGCCTGGCTCCTAAAAGAAATGCCGCCGCATGCAAAGAAGTGGATGAGCTTGTAGCAGCAGGCATACTCAGGGAGGTGAAGTATCAAACTTGGGTGGCCAATCCGGTGATGGTCAAGAAGCATGATGGAGGGTGGCGAATGTGCGTGGATTTCACAAATATTAACAAAGCCTGTCCGAAGGACTGCTATCCTCTGCCAGAAATTGATTGGAAAGTATAATCCTTGTCAGGGTTTCGGCTGAAGTGTTTTCTGGACGCTTATAAGGGTTACCATCAGATACAAATGGCGGAAGAGGATGAAGAGAAGACAGCCTTTTTCACAGGAAAAGGCGTTTATTGTTACAAAAAGAGGCCTTTTGGTTTGAAAAATGCAGGTGCCACCTACCAACGTTTAGTGGACAAAGCCTTCCACAAGCAGATAGGTAGGAATCTAGAGGCGTACGTAGACGATATGGTTATCAAGAGTAGAACGGAGGAGGACATGCTCTCCGACATCAAGGAAACCTTCGACCAGCTTCGCGCCATCAACATGAAGTTAAACCCCAAGAAATGTTCCTTTGGTGTGGAAGAAGGACAATTTTTGGGGCATCTGATCACCAAGCAAGGTATCAAGGCCAATCCTTCGAAGGTTAAGGCCATCATGGATTTGCAGGCTCCTAAGTCCCTAAAGGAAGTGTAAAGTCTGAATGGAAAGCTAGCAGCCCTCAGCAGGTTCTTATCAAAGGGTGCAGACAGATTTTTGCCGTTCTTCAAGACACTCAAAGGATGCACGGATAAAAAGACGTTCCAATGGAGTATAGATGCAGAAGCTGTCTTCCAAAAGCTCAAGGATTTCATGGCTATTCTACCTACACTTACTGCCCCAATCAAAGGCGAAGTGTTGTTTATGTATATCGCAGCCTCCTTCGAAAGCATCAGCGCTGTGTTATTGGCAGAAAGGGAGAAGAAGCAAATTCCCATTTACTTTGTTAGTAGGGTTCTACAGGGAGCTGAGCTAAACTATCCAGCATTGGAAAAGCTAATTTTGGCCTTGGT
Source organism: Chrysanthemum seticuspe (assembly GCA_019973895.1). Classification (NCBI taxonomy): domain Eukaryota; kingdom Viridiplantae; phylum Streptophyta; class Magnoliopsida; order Asterales; family Asteraceae; genus Chrysanthemum; species Chrysanthemum seticuspe. Next base: position 19,840,562 of record BPTQ01000009.1, on the reverse strand, counting down.
CCATGCTGCGAGACGCCTTCGAAGGTACTTCCAAGTTCACCCCATAATCGTACTTACTGACAAACCCATTAAGCAGATACTTTTGAAGCCAAAAAAATCTGGAAGGATAGTTAAATGGGCTATCGAGCTAGGAGAGCACGAAATTGAATACAAGGGTAGAAACTCGGTCAAAGGGCAAATATTGGCAGACTTCTTAGCAGAAACACCCTCCGAACCAAAGCATGACACAAAGGTTGCTGAAAAGAAGCCTGATAAGGCAGTCGAAGGGTGGAAACTTTACACTGACGGAGCCTCCAGCTCCGACGGTTCTGGCGCAGGTCTCATGCTTGTTGACCCCAAAGGGAAGGAGTACACTTATGCACTCCGCTTTGAATTCGATGCTACTAACAATGAAGCAGAGTACGAAGCCTTGATAGCAGGCCTCCGATTGGCCAAGGACATGGAGGTAGAAGACTTAGCTATTTTCGTTGACTCGCAACTGGTGGCCAACCAGATAAAAGGCTCCTACGAGGCGAGACAACCTGTGATCAAGCAATACCTTGATAAGGCCAAGGAAATGCTCGAAGGGTTTACATCCTACAACATAGAGCATGTTCGGAGAAATCAAAACAAGAAGGCGGACGCACTTAGCAAACTGGCATCAATGGCATTTGCACATTTAACTAAAGAAGTTCTGGTCAAAGTGTTGGCAGATAGGTCCATCGTCCGAAAGGAGGTGTCTGACGTAATACAGGAGGAAGACTCAAATTGGATGACTCTGATTAGAGAATATCTAATAAGTGGTATACTGCAGGAAGATCATAAATTAGCTCGAAAGGTCCGCATCAAAGCACCACAGTACAGAATCATGGGGAACTATCTATACCAAAGATCCTTTCTGTCCCCATAGCTTCGTTGTGTAGGACCTACGCAAGCCGCCAACATCATTCAAGAAGTGCATGAAGGATCCCGCGGGCTTCACGCAGGACCCCGCTCCATTGTTTCTAAAATCATGAGGATCGGATATTACTGGCCTTCGATGCACAGGGACGCCGTCGAAATCATTCAGAAGTGTGAAGCCTGTCAAGTTCACTCAAGGGTTCCAAGGCTACCAAAACAAGATATGACCTCTGTGACGTCCGCATGGCCCTTTAGCCAATGGGGGATAGACATCGTAGGTCCTCTGCCAATTGCTCCAGGAGGAGTAAAGTTCTTGGTTGTAGCCATTGACTACTTCACTAAATGGGTGGAAGCGAAGCCTTTGGCATCCATCACAGGAAGGCACATGGAAAAGTTTGTGTGGGAGCATATTATCTGTCGATTCAGAGTACCTCACATCATCATTTCAGATAATGGGAAGCAGTTCGCCGAAGGGGTATTCCCAGTGTTTTGCAGAGGCCTGAATATCAAACAATCCTTCACTTCCGTCTACCATCCTCAAGGTAACGGACAAGTGGAAGTTACTAACAGGGACATCATACAAGGAATAGAACGAAGGCTGGGATACAGTCACCACAGTTGGGTAGATGAACTACCTCAAGTACTTTGGGCTCACAGAACGCATACAAAGTCAAGTCACAGAGAGACACCTTTTAGCTTGACATACGGCACGAAAGCTGTCATCCCTTCGGAAGTAAGTGTCGAAACTGAAAGGGTCATGAACTTCGAAGCAGCAGATAACGAAGAAAGACTCCGTAGCAACCTAGACCTACTCGAAGAACGAAGGGAAATAGCCTCAATCAGAGAGGCTATCCATAAGCAAAAGATTAAAAGGTACTACAACAGTCGGGTTCGGCCTTCGACCTTCAAACCAGGGGAATACGTCCTCCGACTCAACAGCGCAAGTAAAGCTGAGTACCAAGGTAAACTAGGACCTACATGGGAAGGGCCCTACGTTATTAAGGAAGCATATGGCAACGGAGCCTACAAGCTGGAAACCTTGGATGGAGACGCTATTGATAGAACCTGGAATGGCACTACCCTTCGTAAGTTCTACGTATGAAACTTACAATGTCTGAGGACATTTTTTATTTTTGCTTTCAATCAATGTATTTGCATTCTTCTCACTTGGGGAAAGAAGCATTAATGGTAGGCGTCTAGTATTCATTTCTTAAAATGATGTAATCCTCCGTACCCACTTAATGATATAACGCATTTCCCTCAAATCTCTTGTTTCGTTCAATACAACAAAGATTTGCCCACCAAGTCGCTTTATAAGTTTCAATGTCGAAGGGATGTACAAAGACTAACAACATGTCTTGCTCATATGCATAACATCCATCTCAACTTCACATTAACTTTCCTATATGGCCTTAAGGTATTTTAAGCCTTTGGTTGCCCAAAGGATTAAGATGGAGTGGGTCGCGACCCTCTGTCAGCAGTCAAATTATACGATTGCTAATATTCTTGGTGAAGTAACTACACACAATGAGGCTATGCATCTACCATACGCCTTAGGTTGTAAAAAAATTTACGCAAGTAAAATAAAAAGAGAAGAATCACACATGGCAAAATACAAGCCCTAGTGGCTTTAATGTAGATTAATGACTAGTTTAACTAGTCTAAACAGGCCGTAGCCTTAACGATCCAACCAAACAAAACATTGTCTTAGGCCGTAGCCTACATCACACATTCCAAATGTTAATTGTTTCATCAGGCACGAAGCCTGGAAAAGAACACAGACAAATTGTTTTAAACAGGGTACATACCACCCTGGGGATCAAATTACAACCACATGGTTGCCTTCATCAAACTTTGGAATGAGTGGGATCAGCTGAACCTGGAGAGGGAGCCTTGGGTGACGGAGTCATCTTAGAGGGAGACGGAGGTTGGACTTTCCTTGGCTTCTTGGCCAGCAGGTCCTCAATAGAGGCCGTTGGGTCCTTCGTCACATCTGTAAGGAAAGGAAACTCTAAAGCAGTTAAGTGATTACATGCATTAGTTGCCCTGTAGTAAGGAACTTCCTCCAGCTTCACCGGTTCCTCCGTCGCAGCTATCTCCTCCAACGTGGTACACTTGCCATGGAATATGGCAGCATTCACCAGGTTCCCAATTGCAATCCCCACATCATCGCTATGGTAAAGTTCCATAGCAACATAGGGGATCACCTTGGTTACCAAGTCCACCCTATCCTTCTTCAGCATCTTCAGACGAAGGTTTAACCCATCTACCTTTTCTCTGAGCTTGATCTCTTGGTCCAGCAACTTCGCCCTCTCTTGTTCGAGGCCTCCACACTTGGATGAAAGAACAGATATCTGCTCTTTATAGCCTACGACCATTGAGCCTTCGACAGTTAGCCTGCTGCATTCAGCCTCGCTCGTTGCCAGTTGACCTTTGAGCTTTTCATTCTCAGCTCTGAGATCTTGCACCAAGGGGTTCTTGTCAAAATCCTCCAAGGCATCCTCACACTTCTTCTCCAGGTCTGCATACTTCTGATCCCTAGCCTTCTCCCTTCTCAGCATAACATCCATTTTTTCTCGAGCTTTGGTGACAGCACGGAGTAGTTCCCTTGTCCTAGCATTGAGTTGGTTGTCTAGCATGCACTGTCAGACATAACTTTTGTCATGAAGGTCGCAGAGCCTTTCTATGGACATGTTGTCCATCACCCCCTTCCACTTGGGTGGGATTACATGGCTCACGAGTTGGTGACAAGCGAGGGGAGAAGGAAGTTCTTTCGTATCAGGAAGTCCTGCAACATATATAAATTTGTTAATATATTATTACTGGTATCTAATTTTTTGTCACAAGCAAGAAACATTACCATGGATATCATCACCGCTGGGCCCTTCAATGGCTGGAAATTCCACAGCCTTACTGATAACGCTACACGCGTCGTTCGGGGTCAAGGAAACTTCCTTTTCTTCGAGCAAGTTTTATAACACCCTAGGCAGTGAACCTAATCGTTGTAGTGTAGTAATTAGGGTAAGCCACGGGTATTGATATCGTTCTCTAGGGGAATAGGAATGCTAGTAAGAAGTTACTACGCTAAGGTTAAGGTTGAGGAAGATTATTTTTTATCTTTTTATATTTTTTAAGGAATGGAAAGGTACGAATCTCGGGTATTGGATTTGGGGGGGGGGGGGTTGGTATTTCTACCGATTACTCTACTATTATCTAATTATCTAAACTAAGGTTGTGGGAGTCTATGTCTAATTAATGTGTGCTCGTATGATAGTTTAAAGATGTGTTTACTTAGGTTGTACTACTCCTTAATTATCTCCTATTGATGGTTGAGTTGTCACGTCCTTATTCCTAGTTGCGTTGTGTGTCTAAAGTTGTAGGGTATGCGTTTCTCCCTAACTCTTTGAACTTACCAAAGGGTCTCGTCTACAAACCCACTAGGGATGATAAACTCTTACTCTAAGGCACTCTTTGGATGGTTTAGCTTACAACTACTCAGGTAATTATATTCTAAGGTTCACAAAGATGAATCAAGCATTAAGTACACAACGAATGACCTATCGCATTACTAGATCATTAATCAACTAAGATAAGAAACAACCAATCAATATTCAATAATTAAGTTTCATACTTCCTAAGCAAACACACAAATAAATTAGCCGGACATGGAAAACATGCAAGCATACACACAAATAATCAAAGACATAATTGAATTAATGAAGTAAATACTTATCTTGATGTAAGATAGGGTTTAAAACCCTAAAATACTATACAAGACACCTTAGGTTCGGTTTTAGGTTTTCACTCCAAAAAGACTCTCTTTAAAAACTGAAAAATTCGGATTCTATATATAAGATTACAGATGCGACGGCGTCACCTTATGTTTCGTGACGCCGTCGTGTCGCCGTCATTAGGGTTTCGTCTTGGCCACGTTAACCTTGCGACGGCGTCACCTTATGTCCGTGACGCCGTCCTCTTCAGCTTCTGACGTCGTCTGGATTGCATCTAGGCCGTCTGAGTAGCGACGGCCTACTCTTTTACAACTGGACGTCGTCTCTTGAAAATACGAGTTTTGGGTTCTGAACCGTCACAACAATTTTCGGACGGCGTCGCAATTAGTACCTGACGCCGTCGCCTTCTATTTTCAGCAACTGTGAGTGTCTCGATTTTGACTTTGGCCATTTTCTTCATATATTCGCGCCTTTTCGTCCAAATAAGTGCCATTCCAGCATTTTGCCTTCAAGAGACCTAAAAAGTGAAAATGAACGATATTAAGCAATAACGGATACAAAAGTGATTAAATAAGGACTAAAACGACCCCTCAAAATGGTACCTTTTAAAACCTTATCAAATATCCCTACACTTGTTATTTGCTTGTCCTCAAGCAAATGTGCTTTTAACCAATTAATTTATAAGTTAGGGGTCATGAAGCATTAATTCAAAACGGTCCACAACACATATAAGCCCCGCAAAAGTCATAACAAGCACGGAAATTACATACTAGCACCTCACATGGGGTGTTTGGATACTCACATCTCTCTCGGGTGTATATATGAAATATAACAAATAGGAAATGGAAGATAAACACTCATTAACCGGTCCTAGTACATAGATTACCATAGGCTTGAGAATAGATCAAACCTCCATCGCTTTGGCGTAAGCACCTAGGAAAGACTATCAAAGAGGTCTTTTTAAAGGGTTGTAATGTTAGGCTTACGGTAGGGAAATAAAGGGTTTGGTGGGATAGGCTATTTAGTGGTGGCAAGTCAAAAATCTCTATGTTAAATGCATATGAAGAATGGCGTTGCTAAGCCAAGACTCGACACTCTAAACTCTAGATAACTGAAATAAATAAACATAAATTCAAAAGATAGATGTAGGATGGTAGCCCATTTTTTTTTTTTTTATATATATATTTTTTTTCTTTTTTCTCTTTTTCTATTTTTTTTTTTTCGATTTTTTTTTTTTTTTTTTTTTTTCATACACTTTTACTCTACCATCCTCTACGGTAACATCAAAATACTAGGGATTTATAGGCATATCCCTACACTTGAGTTTTTATTACTCTAACACTAATTTGACCCGAATTGAAAAGATCAAAACACTTGGGGTACATTATTACGCAAACACAGGGAATTTGAATTTTTTAACGTTCCCTTCCCGTTATTTCATAAACTTTAACTTTTCCCATGAATCCCAATCGTCCCAAAACTGTATACAAAGGATATGACTCGACTTAGCAACTTATGCAAGCAACTAGATAATTGAACTAAGATTTTGGGGTGATAACAAACATTTGCACTAAAAGTGAGTGCATAAGGGGTAGGCTAAGGCGATTTGGGTGTATATTTGGGGGTGGGGTGTAAACAATGCTCTTCATTGATATTCCGGAAAAACCGAAACATCACGAGAACCGCGAAAAGGATAGGCTCTGAGGGGTTAACTAGGGGTATCGTGTACTAAAGATGAGTACAACGCAAAGGGTATGGGGGAATTACTCAACCGATATGGAAGAAGTAATTATATTACAGGTATCAAACAAGGGTTATCCTAATGCCTCTTATCATTTAGTTATTCCTAACTACACAAGTGTAGTCTCACTTGCGATCTCGGAATGCATCACAAAACAAGTTCTAGAATCTAATATACTACCGGTTCACACTCTAAGCATTGAAGATGAATGCTTTAATTCCTACTAATCTAAGGGCGATCCTCACATTTTGGTGGAATTTGGGTGGTAAAGGGTTTTTGTGTGCTAGTCATGCAACTTCCTATCCATGAGACGCTTTTGTTAAGACTAATGGCCCACTCCTATATGTCATAAAAAATTTTAAATTTGGTGCCAAAATTACCCTAACCGACATTTTCTCATGGTTTATTACACAATCACAATTGGACAAAGCAAATAGTCAAGGATAAGCATAGTTTCAAAGTTCCCGTTTTATTTTCTCTCCCTACACTTAAACTGAACATTGTCCCCAATGTTCCCCGAAAGTATCAAAGTTATGATAATGGAAGGTAATTAAAAACGAAAGAAACTAATACTCCCCTGATTAGCTCGGTAGGATCCGTGTAAAGTGGTGGTTAAATCCTTTTCAAGAAGAATTATTGCGTGAACAGCTCCTTCCAATCTTATGTAACTTCTTCTTGACAAACTAAACCTGCACACTTGAAGAAAACAAACGAAACCTTCGCGTAAAATCGGCGGTAATAATATATATAAGACTCGATTTAAACTAGGATATAATGCTTGTGGAATGGATGTTTACAGAATTTCTAAGAAAATTAAGACCTGGAAAATTCCAAAAATTTATAAGTAGCTCAGAAAACGAGAAAAAAGTAATCTGATGTTTTTACTCCTTCCTGACGCCGTCAGGTTGCAATCCTGACGCCGTCAGGTTATCCTGACAAAAACTGGTCTGCGATTTTCTGGAAAAAATTCTGGAAAATTTACATCTTTAGAATCTGGAAAAATTTCTGCAAAACATCCATTATGACTCGATACAAGCATTTGACTCGAACAAACAAACATAAATATCTTTTAGTTAATTGTTATTCTCATGTTTACGTTTCTTTTGAAAACGTGTGTAATCCTCCCTACATTTATCCTTTATGTAAAATACCTTTATATGCAATTAAGACGAGGTTAAAAATAAAATAAAGCATTTTTACAAATTTAAACATGAGGATAAACAATTAATAAAAGATATATGACACTAACAAGCAAACAATTAAGCATGGGTTGCCTCCCACGAAGCGCTTTTCTTTATTTAAGAGTCTTGTAGCTAGACTCATAGTCGTGCCCCTACGTTTCCTCACCTATCCTCTCGTGCTCATACTTAAGCCATTCTAACGCTCTTTCATTCTTTTTGTAATCATCTCCTAATTCAAGGCATTTTTTGTAATACCGCTTAGTTTTCTCATATGGGTACCTAAGCCCACTCTGCTTATCCCTTTCACTAAGCAATGGAATAGGGGTCATTCTATTACAAACCTCGATGTCCTTATGTTTAAACCTAGGATGAGCGCGTGGCATTTGGTAGATGAAATCTTCAACTTCATCAGAGAATGTAATTAGATCATCAATCATCCGTTCATTCAACCTAGTCAATTTTTTGAAAGGTTTTCCAAAAATTACTTGAGTGAGGTCCTTATCTATAAATTCTCCTAAGTCTTCTAAGACCATGAACTCTACCAAATAAGCAAAACTTCCGACAAACACGTGCAAATAAATGACTGCTTCAACAACATTGTTCCCTTGATAAGTTAACTCATTGACCTTGATTTTGTTGTATAGGTCCCTTGAGATTAAGTTTAAAGGTAAGAATGAATTCAAATAAGCATCGAACCCTTCTAGTCCTATTTTGCAAGGGAATTGCATGTTAAAGGGGCCATCTTTCTCAATCCTACACCTAGGGTCAAAACATTGGGAGGGGTCTTCCTCAATTTCATTAATGACCTCTCCGCTATCAAGTGCCTCACCATAATCAAATTCCTCATCAGAATCGGAGTAATAGAAAGGACTTTGTTGTTGCCAATTTATCTCGTTATGCCCTAGGTGATTACCAAAATGGTGAGTGGGTGAAGGGTTTTGTGGGATTGCGTTCTCAATCTCGGGATTGGGAACGGGTAGAGTGAAGAATCTTCGATGGAAGATACGGATCATGTTGAGTGATGGTTTTTACGAACGAGGGTCACGAAGAAGGGGGATAGACTAAGAGAAAGCTAAAAAATGAGAAAAAATTTACTTGATAGGAATCAAGCAAAGAACCTAAACGATGTGGACTACTAACTAGCTATTCTATTCCCCGGCAGCGGCGCCAAAAACTTGATAACGCTACACGCGTCGTTCGGGGTCAAGGAAACTTCCTTTTCTTCGAGCAAGTTTTATAACACCCTAGGCAGTGAACCTAATCGTTGTAGTGTAGTAATTAGGGTAAGCCACGGGTATTGATATCGTTCTCTAGGGGAATAGGAATGCTAGTAAGAAGTTACTACGCTAAGGTTAAGGTTGAGGAAGATTATTTTTTATCTTTTTATATTTTTTAAGGAATGGAAAGGTACGAATCTCGGGTATTGGATTTGGGGGGGTTGGTATTTCTACCGATTACTCTACTATTATCTAATTATCTAAACTAAGGTTGTGGGAGTCTATGTCTAATTAATGTGTGCTCATATGATAGTTTAAAGATGTGTTTACTTAGGTTGTACTACTCCTTAATTATCTCCTATTGATGGTTGAGTTGTCACGTCCTTATTCCTAGTTGCGTTGTGTGTCTAAAGTTGTAGGGTATCCGTTTCTCCCTAACTCTTTGAACTTACCAAAGGGTCTCGTCTACAAACCCACTAGGGATGATAAACTCTTACTCTAAGGCACTCTTTGGATGGTTTAGCTTACAACTACTCAGGTAATTATATTCTAAGGTTCACAAAGATGAATCAAGCATTAAGTACACAACGAATGACCTATCGCATTACTAGATCATTAATCAACTAAGATAAGAAACAACCAATCAATATTCAATAATTAAGTTTCATACTTCCTAAGCAAACACACAAATAAATTAGCCGGACATGGAAAACATGCAAGCATACACACAAATAATCAAAGACATAAATGAATTAATGAAGTAAATACTTATCTTGATGTAAGATAGGGTTTAAAACCCTAAAATACTGTACAAGACACCTTAGGTTCGGTTTTAGGTTTTCACTCCAAAAAGACTCTCTTTAAAAACTGAAAAATTCGGATTCTATATATAAGATTACATATGCGACGGCGTCACCTTATGTTTCGTGACGCCGTCGTGTCGCCGTCATTAGGGTTTCGTCTTGGCCACGTTAACCATGCGACGGCGTCACCTTATGTCCGTGACGCCGTCCTCTTCAGCTTCTGACGTCGTCTGGATTGCATCTAGGCCGTCTGAGTAGCGACGGCCTACTCTTTTACAACTGGACGTCGTCTCTTGAAAATACGAGTTTTGGGTTCTGAACCGTCACAACAATTTTCGGACGGCGTCGCAATTAGTACCTGACGCCGTCGCCTTCTATTTTCAGCAACTGTGAGTGTCTCGATTTTGACTTTGGCCATTTTCTTCATATATTCGCGCCTTTTCGTCCAAATAAGTGCCATTCCAGCATTTTGCCTTCAAGAGACCTAAAAAGTGAAAAGGAACGATATTAAGCAATAACGGATACAAAAGTGATTAAATAAGGACTAAAACGACCCCTCAAAATGGTACCTTTTAAAACCTTATCACTTACCCTGGGCACTCTTTTGCCGGGTAGTTCGAGAGGGAGGAGTAGGTAGGATGAGCTTCCTCTTCGAAGCGGACTTCACAGCTTTTGCACTGGCACTTTTCCTGCTTCGGACCCTCTCACCCCTGTCGGAGGGTCCTACAATGGCCAACTGTCCTTCGGAGACTGGTTCATCAGAGTCAGCAACATTCTCCACAAGTTGGTCTTCCACATCTATGAGTTCCTTTGACGGAGGAGCAGAGGATACAGGCTCGATGGGCTGAGCTTCCACATCATTGTTATTTATGGACACTGACGGGGAGCCCACGCCATAGCTCGTCTCTTGGGGATTCTTTGGAATGAAGCTCACCTCCTTTGCACCACCAGCTACCACAAAGTTTCTGAATGACATTTCTGCACGAAGGAGAAAATAAGATAAATATCAGAAAGATAAGTTTTTATTTCTTATTTTAATAAAAAAAAAAAAAAAAAAAAAAAAAAAAAAAAAAAAAAAACATATTTTCTCCATCACAAATAATCTCAGGTACCAAAGGAGATCCCTCCCATCTTTCAGCAATGCCAGCCATGAAAAGAATTAGCTCAGGGAATGTTTGGCAATCAGCTGGATGACGAGCCAAACGCTGATACAAAGGGTTCCTTCTCACAGTATAGGGCAAGGGATCGTTGAACCTTTTTTCGTAATATTGAAATTATGGGTTTAACAATGCAGGGTATGTCGGAGGGATAATGGTGTTTTGGATATAAAAGAATTTGCCTTTCCAGTTCCTGATGTTCGTAAAAGGCCTATCTATGAGAATGGGCACATCCCTTTCACCTCTCTTAGCCAAGGTCAACCAATCTCCTCCAGGGTATAGATTCAAAAAACCCCTAAGCACAGTCAATGATGGTTCGAACCCATAAGCTTTACACATCACAATGTATGTCGTAAGCTTGGCTAGGCCAAAAGGGTTGAACCTAGAAATGTGTACCTCATAATACCTGAGGAATTCTAAAATCAAAGGGTGCAACGGTATCCTAAGGTTGGAGGTGGTGAATGCATGGGCATACAGGCCTACATAGTTTTCGAGGGCATCAAATATCCCTTGATTTCTACTAGGTAACATGATTTTATGTTCTTTTGGAATTGGGTAATCGGTGAGGAACGCTTTGAGCTCCTCCATTGTCAAGGTGCAACCTTGTTGTTTGATTACAATTTTTTTATTGGTAGACATTGATCCTTCTAAAATCCACAATAACGTATTTGAAAAACATATACGAAGGAACACTTTACCTTGTTTGATCGAAAGCTTGATCGGAAGAGGTTTTAGTAGGTGAAAAACTTGGGCGACAGATAAAATTATGTTAGGGTTTTACTGTTTTTACATTTTATATACCCCTACATATGTTAAATCTCGGCCCTACACGTGTCCTGACTTATCCCCTTACCACCGGATTTCAAACCCTTTTTAAAATTTGAAATGACGTTTACTTTTACCGAGGAAAAGGGAGTGGTTAGGATAAGTGTTTGCATTAATTACGGTCAATAAGTACAAGACTTGTCATCTTCGTTCATTTTTATTTTTTGTGACGAATAGGAGGTTTCGTTTTTATTTTTGAGTCGTAAGCAATATTTCTTGTTCGTACATATCACTTTCGACTGGGGGGCTTGATGACGTACCCTCCGATCAGGTCGAAGGACCCCCCTTCGGCCTCAGTCGAAATTGCATTACGAAGACCCAAGTCTTTCTTCATAAGTCATTGGTGGCGTAAAACCATTCATCATTGACATGGTTACCAGTTGGGAATCCGCCAGCCGAAGGCCTATGCCATTCGGTGTCTTCTCTTGAAGATGCCAAGACAAAGAAGAACCTTGACTTGGTCTTCCCCCACATTCCCACTATTTCCTTAGCTTCCCCGCCAAGTACGAGATAGTGGGGATGAAGCCCTAGCGGTTACCACAAATCAGGGGATGCCCCCACGATCTCCTAAACGTGTGCTAACACTCTCCAAGCTATTTTCTTCACCTATAAATAGGTTGGACGAGTCATTTCAATGGTATGTTCATTCAACACAGTATTTCACATACTCCATATTATTTACAACACATATCACATACTTACTCTCACGCCGGAGGTGGTTCGCAGGGCCCAACCCCTGCGCAATCACTTAACGAAGTGTCTACTATTTCTTATTGCAGATTGGCTACAAATATCACCCCTCATACCCTTCGATCACCATCGAAGGCCTGGTCGTACGAATTATTGTACAATCAAATATATAATCAATTTCTCAGATTTTGTTGAAATTTATTTTTGCAATTGTCTACTTGATAATATTGCATACTAGTTCATTCTTTCATTCTATGTTGCTATTAATTTTAGAGAGAGAAGCAGAAATTTAGAGAGTGAAGCAGGAAAAAGAGATAAAGGGAGAGTGGTGGTAGTGATGGTATAACTTTATTGATTAAATACACCGTTAGTCTCTAAAGTTGTACCAGTCTTACCACTAAAATAATTAACTAAAACATTAGAATGACCATTTTGCCCTCATGTGCAAGGCACATGAGGAAAATAAAAGACGTTGACTAACGGAAAATGGGTCAAGGGACCAGTTTAGCATAAAAAAAACCCATAGTTTGGACCTCCAGCGATGAAAATGCCAAGTTTTGATCCAACATGATGTTTTTCGCCAAAATTAAGGACCAACGGTGTATTTTAGTCTTTTGAAAAGTGGCAAAATCCAAATGCTTAGAAAAAACCTAGATGTCTACAAGTCAAAAACGCCAAGGACATAAAAGAAAAGAAACACATCTTGGCACTATTCAATTAACGCTAAAATAACCCCCAAATGAGATGTATATGCATGAATTATAAACCAAGATTCAATATGCCATGATGCATGTAAAAACAATTACTCCGTATTAGTTTAGTTGTCTGATTTAGATGAATGATCTAGTTCCATGAGAGTATCAAGAACTTGAGGATTAAATTTACCGAAAAAGAATTAATAAGTGACTACACTATAAGAGCTGATATATGGTCGCCCTTTCAGGAAACTTTAAATTTGTAATATGACATGAGGATCTTTCTATACTGTTTTTCTTATCACTTGATATACCTCTAGCATTATTTAGAAATTGAAAGGGTATATTTGTATGCATGCGAACCTTAGGAAGGCGATTGGAGCTCGTTCCTACAACATCTATGGAACTAGCGTCTCTGTTAGAGACATACAAGGGCATGGGACGCATGTTGCATCAGTTGCAGCCGGGAATGAAGTGAAGCATGCTAGCTTTCTTGATTTAGCACAAGGAACTGCTAGAGGAGGTGTTCCTTCGGCACGCATCGCTGCTTATAAAGTTTGTGAATTAGAATGTAACGAGGTGGGTATATTGACAACATTTGATGATGCAATAGCTGACAGTGTTGAATCATAACTATTGCAAAGGCCATAGACAATGATGCTCCATGGATGCTCACTGTGGCAGCAAGTAGTATAGATAGATGATTTATTGGTAAGGTTCTTCTAGGTGATGGTTCAGTTTTAGCAGTGAGTATCATAATAAACTTCCTTCCTGTAAGGGCTCACACAATTTGGAACTTTAATGGACCTGATTTATTGTGTTTTGAAGGGTACATCTATTAATTCTTTCCCTTCGAAACACAAAAAATCAGGTGGAAAAATGGTTGGGTCGGGTCGGGTCGTGGGTCTTAGATGGGTATGAATTTAGATGGGTCACTTAGAAGGATGGGTCTAGATGGGTATGGGTCTAAATGAGTATGGGTTGGGTTAGGGTCGGGTTTTTTTGGGTTTCCAAGTTCTTTTTGTTTAAACTTAAAACTAACATTTTGTATGGCTATTTGATCACGAAAATTATGGGAAATTTTTTCTGTTCTACATGCATCATGCAACAACCAAAAACATCAACATTTTGGTATTTCCTCTTTATATGATCAAAATGAAGAATAATCGTGGATCTCGACCTGATGGACGATTCTTCATCATAATCTGCGTTGCTGTTGTTATCGGGGGGATCTTTCTTCTCCCGAGTTTCATCGGTATAGGTGATCAGACGCATCTTTTCTGCAGCGAATCAATCTCAGAGGAGTTTTATCCCTCAACCACCACACCGTTGCAACTAGACGCGATCCTGCATTATGCCACCTCACAAGTTGTCCCACAGCAATCAGTAGCCGAGATCATGGTGTCTTTCGATGTTCTAGTGGCAAAAGCCCCGTGTAATTTCCTTATTTTTGGGCTCGGGTATGATTCCTTAATGTGGGCTGCGTTTAATCCCAAAGGAAAAACAATGTTCCTTGAAGAAGACCCATTGTGGGTCCGAAGTATACTCAAAACCGCACCGAATCTTAATGTGGGTATCGTAAATTACCGGACAAAGCTTGAGGACGCCGACAAGCTCATGAAATCCTACCGCTTTGAACCGGAATGTGCCAAAGGTTATATACAGGGTAATACACGGTGCAAGTTAGCAATTACCGCTCTACCTGAAGAAGTGTATGCTAACGAGTGGGATGTGATAATGATTGATGCGCCACGGGGGTATTTTAAGGAGGCCCCCGGGAGAATGGGGGCGATTTACTCGGCTGCTGTGATGGCGAGGAATAGGAAAAAACCAGGCGTGACCCACGTGTTTTTGCACGATGTGGACAGGAAGGTGGAAAAGGCTTACGCTGAAGAGTTTTTGTGTAGGAAGAACTTGAGGAAGGCTGTCCGAAGATTGTGGCATTTTGAGATACCACCTGCTGAGAATGTAACGACAGAGAATGCTAGGTTTTGTTAGAATTTCCAGCAACAATAACCGTTATGTTGCCATTGTATTATATTTGAGTTAAAAAGTTTACGTTTTGTAACTAGTATCCGCAATTATATAGGGACGGAGTATAACCTGTGCTAGAATAAAATCGTAAACTAGAGTGTCTCATTGATCTAACGTTGGCTCATGTTCATCAATTATCGTCTTAAAATTACCGTGGAAACATGTATACAAAGAGAACAATAAATTTGAATGCCACATGAACACAAGTAAAGAATCAGAGTTAAACATTATCTAATGAGTATTACAAAGATAACACTTAAAAAACAAGGTCATAACTAATAAGCCCTTGCATTGACATCACGTGTTTGGCGTGAAACATCTGATCTGTACAATTTTAACAGTATCAGACCCGTCACTTGACTGTCAAAAAATGCAAACCACCAGTTTAAATCTTTGTCTTTCTGATTCCAAAAGCCCTGGAGTGATGCATAATGCAAGTACGAAACAAGTCAAAGTGTTGACTTTTCTAGAGCTGCAATCGTACAAGAAAGTCAGCAAAAGTCCTACATCCTACAATTGACTCCGTAACAATAGTGATTTCAACTCGGGTTCCATCATACGGATTCTAAGGTATTTATTTTCATGAACTTAAGAAGAAAGATAGCCCTTATATATAAAAAGAAAAACGGGAAAGAAATTATCATCCAAATCAAATTCCTAATTGTAAAAGTGAACTTCAAGTCACAAATAAGTGGGTAGAGGTGATAATTTTGACCCATTTATATAGGTGATATTTTATCTCAAAAGGGTCAAACCGATAAAACTCAATATCTTAGCTAAACATGGAAACGGGTCAAACCGGTTGAAAGTCCTCCAAAGAGTCATTAAATTGCATAAAGCCTAGTAAGTTCTAGATTGCTTTATCTATACAATGAAACAGGACAAAATGAGATGATGCTTAGCTTGAGGTCCAACAGTGATTTGATGAAACAAAAAACGTTAAACAACCGCACAGATGAAGTAAAAGATGCAGCATGAGAATGTAACGAGATGCATAGTTTTCGATAGATACCTAAAATGAAGAGATAAGCTACAGAAAGTATTTCATCCTTTCATCACTCTTCATAGCGTTGTATACAGCTTGAACCTGGTAAAGACAGTCGGTATGTAGTCATCAGAATGACTAATAAAGAAAATACGCAATTCAGATCTTAACTTGAACAGTCACTATCAATAATTTTTGCTTTCGAGTGTAATATCAATTTGATACCAATCAAGTACCAACAGTTACTACTTACACTTGTTGTTATAGATTTTGATATAATCTTATCAGCATTTACTTGAATATCTAAAAATCGGATTTTTAAGTTCAATGATGAGATAGAAGAAAAGACCTGCTCACTAGAAACGACTTGAACAGGCCCGATGTTCACTGACACATACTTCCCACCGGATGACATCTTCTGCTTCACCTGGCCCTGTTGAGAATCGTAATAAGTTGAAAATACGTGGAGAACACAGAAGTATAAACAAGGCATTGAAAAGTGTACTAGAGAACTGAAAATTACTGTAAAGGGCGTTTCGGTCTTTTTACTCTCTAGTACTAGGCAGGACTTATATATTACTATGTCATTCTGTAATCAGTACATGTAGCTGTAGGATGCAGTTAATGTACCTGTGGAATTTGATGTTGAAGGACAGATTCGACAGCAACTACCATAGCTTGCACAAAATCATCACCTCCCGTTCCAATTGCCGTAAACCCTCTTACCGTTGGGTAAGTGTTTACCTGTTTACAAGAATAAACAAGACCATTTAGCTCAAAACTAATAACAAATAACAGATCGAGACAGAACATCCTTTAACCATACATAACAACAACCTGGTAGCTCCTGGCTAGTTCTAATCAAATAGCCGTTCAAAAAAAAAAAAAAAAAAAAAAAAAAACAACAACAACAACAACAACAACAACAACCACCACACCTAGTAGCTGGTGCAAATCTAGTTTTTGTATCATGTAATCTTATTTAAGTTTTAAATTACCACCTCTGTCCCAAGTTACAGGTCGACTTTTTTGGTGGTCAAAAGAGTTGCTATAGTTTTCTTTTTGTATTGTTAGCATTATAACATTTTCATCGGTAGCATTTCCATATAACTTTGGCATCGTACACATGGCTATTGACAAATCAAGAGTGAATATTATTATGTCATTAAGAAACTAGTACTACAGCACGTGATATAAAAACAATATATCTGCTGTATGCACATGTGAAAATGGCAAACATGTATGATGAAGAAAGTTCAAGAGACAGGAGTACAACAATGTAGGGCGTCATTAAGATCAATAATGGCACACGCACATGGTCCGCATAGTAAAAGCAGAAAGAAAAAAAAATAAAGTACGCAACATATACATGGTTTGGTAATATGCCTATCTCCACGCTTTCTTTTATCAGGGTGTCAAATATGAGTGTTTAAACAAAATCTAAAAGCTAAAAAGACTATTGCCAAACAATTAACAAGCATTATAGTCTAAACGCAACAAAAAGCTTGTTGCAATACACAGCCAATATTGTATGAGATTCAAAATTCTATCAGAACTACTGTATATAGCAGAGTAGTTGTAAGTTACAACCATAAGGCTTTTGGGTACTCAGATGTGCATTTAACTTGATAAATCAATAAGAAAATTACATAGTCAAAGCTTGTAACAGGAGGTAGTTTTGCGTTTATGTTAGTAAATAATTAGTTTTCTTATAGTACACATGGTTATTGACAACTCAAGAGTGAAAATTATTATGTCATTAAGAAACTAGTACTACAGCACCTGATATAATAACAATATATCTGCTGTATGCACATGTGAAATGGCAAACATGTATGAAAAGGAATGTTCGAGAGGCAGGACCGCAGGAGTACACCAACATAGGGCGTTATCAAGATCAATAATCACAAACACACACGCGCTCTCTCAATAAGCAGAAAGAAAAACAGATACGTAACATCTACATGGTTCGGTAATATGCCTAAATCCACTGTCATTACTATATATCTCACTTAGAAAATATTCAAATAGAAAAGGATAAGACATGGACCACTTTTCGAAAAATTATACCAACGTTAAATCCACATTGTACTTCACGATTAGGATTTGATCAAACACCATATTCAATATATGGTACAGAAGATAGATTTCTAACACGTACACAAATCGGCTATGTGTAGTAGATCTACAGATGTTATTTTTATCAGCAACATTGATTGTATCGCCTCTTCATTGGTTGCAAATGGATCTAAATTTTAGATCAAAAGTAAGAAAATGTAACATTTACCTTCTGATCAAGAGTGAGCCACTCGTCGGTTGCATCATCAGTGACGGTACCTCCTAGAACCATGTTTGTGGTTTGTCCAACTCTACCTTCGGTCTTTGAAACTTCTGAAAAATCAACACATAGGTTTAGCAACTTCACGACAACCTACAGTAACCAACATCGGCATTTTTATCTACTTGTTAATTGCTATCAATCCACCATTTCAGATTTTGCATGCACTTTGCAGTAACTTTCTTCTGAAATATAACTCCCTATAAATACAACTAAAATTATCTCGAATTTAGCAACCATGTCAATGAAAGCGTGTGCATAAATTGATTCATACAACTTGAAGCAGTCATGATGATCACATTTGGGTGTTCGGTGAAAGTGTCTAATCTGATTCTCTGATTATTTAGGATCAAAATGAAGGTAAGCAATAACTATGAAAACAAATGCTATGTTAAATTAACTCCCTCCTATTTCAGGGTGTTTGGGATGCACATCGAAAGACCTGCTAAATCCTTATAGTTATAACTTTCAGGGTGTTGGACTGTTTATCTTATAGTGCTTACCTGTTTTGAAAATAAGTACGTATTTAGGGGTTGTTTGGGTAAGCTTATGCAAAACAGCTTATGTGTTTTCAATTCGAGTGATTATGCTTATTAGCTTATTTCCTTTCCTAACCACCACCAAATGGACTAGCGGTAAGGCCTTTGACTCCTCACAAGAGTTTTAGGATTCAAACCTCAATAGGTACACATTTGGGGGATGAGGCCGCGTACATCTGAGTCACGTCCTCCCCGGGTAACCCAAACCTCATCTGTTTACCCGTTTCTAGCTCTAGTCATCAAGCACCTCCTAAATCCTTATAGTTGTAACTTCAAGGGATTTTATATTACTATTAAGTACATATCTATGTGTTCTTCGCCTTCGCCTTAAAACAAAACAATAAGAAGTTAAGAGGGTGTTTGTTTAAGCTTATATGTGCGGGCTTATTAGTTTATTTGATTTCAGCTTTATATTCCATAAGCCCGAATTTTAAGGCTTATTTTGAGAACTATTAGCTTATATAAGACTACCCTTATCCGTCACGCCAAAACACACTCACTCACCTTCCACCTCAGCACCACATCAGCTTTCTCTCTCCAACTTTTCACTCACACTCCCGCTCACCATTCACCCTTATCAATCACATCACCCTCACCTTTCAATCAAACACCCACTTTATACAAATATACCCTACTAAATACTCCACACACACTCACAAACCAAATCACGAACACTAAATACCCCACACACACTCATAAACCTAAAAGTGGACGGCTCACCATTGCGAGTGTTTTTGGGCATGTGGCGCGTGAGTGGCTTTGGGTGTAGAGGGTTCGCGCGTGAGTTGATTTACTCACCGAGATGCTAACGTGGGTAGTCTAAAGGGGTGTTTGTTTAAGCTTATATAGCGGGCTTATGGCTTATTTGGTTTTCCCTTATGTTTTATAAGCCCAAACTTTTTGGCTTATTTTGGGGAATATGGGGTTACATTAGCTTATCATGTCATAATAAGCTTATATAAGCTGAAATGTTTTAAAATAAGCCACAAAAAGTGAGCTTATGAAACATAATCCGAAAACCAAATAAGCTACTAGCCCGCTATATAAGCTTAAACAAACACCCCCTAAGTTTGTTATATCATAACAAACTTATATAAGCCCATAAGCATCAAAATAAGCCAGAGAAAACTAACTGGGGCTTGTCAAATATAAGCCGAAACCATCATAAGCCCACGTATAAGCTCAAAAAACACCCCCTAAATAAGCAATCCCAAACATAAACCTGATAACACATTTGCAATACCTGAGATAACTTTGAGAACAGCTTCTTGAGGAGGCTCCACGTCACCATCATTATCAGTATTCTCAGTTTCATCATTTAAACAATTGATTCTTGTATGACATATTCTTCTAACATTAGTACTCCTAATTCTACACCCACAAGTTGAATTCAAACTTATTCTTTTGGATAAGGAAACTGAAGCACTAGGAGGCAGTAATAGCCATGGTTCAGTTAGCATCAATGTTCTCAACACCATCCTGCTAGCCATCATCAAACAATCTCAATTTGTGTTCATTGGTGTTTTAAGGTTTATCATAAATCATAACAAAATGACCCTAATACCCCCACCCCTTTTCATTTTCGAAGTTTTGCTTGGAGTAAATTGCATTTTTGGTATCTATGGTTCGGCCAAGTTGCTGGTTTTGTCCTCATCCTTTCAAAAGTGGAGCGATAGTCTTCATTTTGAAGTGATCGGATGTTTGGTTCATGGACAAAGTTAAATGACTAAAATACCTTTTATTTATAAATAAAAAGACATGGGTACTTTGGTCATTTTATGTTGATCGAAGGACTGTATTTGCAATCCAAACTTCAAAGTGGGACTATCGCTGCACGTTCGAAAGGATTGAGACCAAACCTGCAATTTGATCAAACTAGAGGTGAGTATCGGGCCAAACCCGAGTTGAACCGACAAAAACCGATCCGACCCGAAAACAGAAAAAGGAAAAAACTCAAACCGAGAACTGAGAACCGAACAAAGAAATAGATATCAAAACCGAAACCGAACCGAATAACTCGGTTCGGGTCGATAAACCGAACCGAAATCAACAAAAACCGAAATAAATATACAAACCTAAAATCGAACCGAAAAAGGTCGGTTCGGTTCGGTTTCGAACGATTTGTCGCTTTGGGGCGATTTTTAAGTGGATTTTCTCAGCCCTAGACCAAACCACACGGGCCAAAAATGCAATTTACTCTTTTGTTTATAAGATAAGTTTATGAAGCTTTTGTAAATTCAAAAAATGAAAATGACCTTTTATTAGTAAACGAGTTATTAATCTATACTATATAAAATGGAAAAATGGTCAAAGTGGAAAAAGTGAAAAATGTTGAAAGTTGAATGTTGAAAACATGGTCAATGGAGAGAGAAATAAATAATATAATTAATACTCTTATTAAAACACCTCATTACTTAAAAGTACAATAATTTATTCACATTGTACACCCAATTAAAAGCACATATACCAAATTAAAAACAACCAATTGAAACCGATACCGGGTTGACCCGTTGAAACCGATACCGGGTTGACCTGTTGAAATCGATACCGGGTTATATAAAATGGAAAAATGGTCAAAGTGGAAAAAGTGAAAAATGTTGAAAGTTGAATGTTGAAAACATGGTCAATGGAGAGAGAAATAAATAATATAATTAATACTCTTATTAAAACACCTCATTACTTAAAAGTACAATAATTTATTCACATTGTACACCCAATTAAAAGCACATCTACCAAATTAAAAACAACCAATTGAAACCGATACCGGGTTGACCCGTTGAAACCGATACCGGGTTGACCTGTTGAAATCGATACCGGGTTGACCCGGGACGCTTCAAACCCGGCGGGCTGACCCGGTTTAATTTGACATTTTTTCGACCCAGCCTATCGGTTTGACTCGGTTTAAATCGACCTGTTTTTTTATCGGAACGGTTCAACCAGTTGAATCACCCGGGTGAAATCGGGTTTCAAATTTGACAAAATTATATGAGAAATGATGAAGTAGTTGTGGAGCCCGTGACAATTTTTTTGAAAGGAGAGACCAAGTAATTGTAGTTTGGGTTTATTTTGCTTTGACATATGTAATTTGTCATTTGTATAATGTTATTTTAAAAAATGTTGCTCTTGCACCATTTAAGGGATATGAATCGTCGTTTAAAAGTTAATATATATTGTATAGCCCTTTGTCCAGTGTATCAATAATGTTATGTAAGTTTATTAAAATCACAAAAAATAAATAGTATTGTTATCTTTAGCGATAATTATTTGTACCTCAAACAAATAGTTTTGAACAATGCATAAATATCTATACAAATTGATAGTACAAAATAATCTTATATGGTGATATCCAATTTGCAAAGTTACAATTTTAAAAGCCACACACCAAATGATAAACGTTACACATGTAAAAAAAATAGTTATCACTGCCTAAATTACTGACAAAACAAGAAAAAGCGGTCACACATGTTGGCTATACCTCTAAGCTACAATATAATATTGCCAACTACATAATACCGTTGCTTTTTGTAATGCTTGAATCTATTATTACTAAAAATCTTAATAACTTAAAACAATCCTATTAGAAAATATACTCACACACTTAGATCGACTCCACATAATTTTTTAAAAAACTATATATTTATGCTGCTATGCAACCACGCATCAGAATTGTAGTTATTCGAAAACGATTCTCTAATGCTACAAATACAGTTTGTTGAAAGAAACTTATGGGTCGTCGGAACTTTGCAGAAAACTAGACATCGCTGCCGCTAGGCGCGGGTACTCGTCTAGTTAGTTATTATATTTATACTACTTATAATGAGTTTAAGACTCTCTCTCATATTAATTATTTTAAAACAACCATAAATAGATTTTTAAGCAAATCATATTTTATAAGCATTATTTACAAGTACTTAAAGCACACATAAAACTAAAAAAAACTACTCATTTAATCCAATTAATACACTATTAAAAGCACCCTTTCACTAGGGATGGCAATGAGGCGGGGAATGTCGGGGATTGTATTTACCATCCTCATCCCCGTTTTCACTCTCCATCATATCCCCGTCCCCATCCCCATCGGGGAATTGCTTTACATCCCCATCCCTATCGCCAATAGGGATCGGGGATTCAGGGATTTTCAATCCTTATGAAGTAACATAAAGTTTCCACCAACTCATCGAAAATATAAAGAATTTTAACTCATAAATGTTTCAAGAAACGTGCGTACATCGCACATAGTTAGATTCATCACAATTTTAATTCAACTGTAAAGCATCTTCAACATTGTAACATCAGATATAATATATAAACAATATGTATCATATGTGTCTATTCGGACAAACGAATAAGTAATATGTAGTTGGTGCTTATCTTCTAATTCTAAAGGTACTTGATTTTATAAATATCACATATGCATATAAATACACAAGCCGATACTCATAAAGGTATATACATATACAAGTTAATCGAGTATGGATATAAAATATACATTCTAAATACTTATACACTAAATGGATCGGAGTCGGGGTCGGGTTCGGGAATTTATGTTATCCCCATCCCCGCCCCATCCCCAGTTTCATATTTTGGGGATTCCCCATCCCCATCCCCATCCCCGGTCAACTCGGGGATTCCCCAGTCAAACTCGGGTTTGGGGATCGGGTCCCCATCGGGTACGGATCCTTCACCCAAAAATACAACTATTTAACCACAATGTACAATATAATTAAGCTTCTAAAAAACACTATTTAATTCACCCCTTCATCAAAATATATAACCATTTTACCACAATGTACAATTTAATCAAACTATTAAGCCCAACACTAAAAAATAAAGCCATTAGGCTGCCCGCAGTGGTCGGTCGAACTGGGTCGGTCGGCTCCAAAATTGACGAATGGTTCGTCCCCTCAACCGATAACTCACCCGACAAAAAACAAAAAAGTGAACCGTTATATTATTAAAAAAGTATAGCCGCATAACATCGCAATGCCATAATATATGGCCGCATAACATCACATAGCCAGAAAATATAGTCACAGGGTATTCGCCGCCGCATCGCGCGAGTACCCTGCTAGTATATATAGAATGAGGATACGATATCGTGGCGCCAATCTAAGGCGTTGACTAAAATGGCGTCGCCATTCCTAAGTTACCATTGCGATCCCCTTTGCGCCATTTCAATTGTTCGTAGCACCATCATGCTACTGCTAGCCATTAGTATTTGATTTTGTATCAAAAGAATTAGTTTTGGTTTGTTATTTCACTCACGGTTTATCATAAATCATCACAAAGGACAATAGTGCCCATGTTATTATGTCTGGCGGGGAGTGGTTTGGAGCGTTTTGGCGCAACTAGTAACCGGTGTCATTTGGTGTTTTAAATATAAAGATTGTTTCGCAGGTAACTCGTAGCTTTTTTTTAGATGACTAGCAGGGTACTCGCGCGTTGTGGCGACGGGTACCCTGTATAAAAATTTTGACGAATAATATTTTGCTATTATAGTTTATCGTGACAATAAGTTTATAGAAAAAAGATTTTTTTTTATTGTAATATCTTTATGCAATATGATACTATTTTATATAAAAATATTAATGCACTCACGCGATATAAGTTACGAACCAGGTGAGTTTTGAGTTAGTTTTCGTTTTGATTTGTTACAAAAAGGTCGATGATGACCAAACCCAAGATCTTTAATTTTGTATTTCGAGTCCAGGTCAACATATAATGTAGTCCAAAATCAACTCGGCCTGACTAATCTCAAAATAATATCCGGCCCTTGTGTTTCTTTTTATAGCTACTCGGTCCCAACAAACTTTATACTAACAAAACACACTATTTCACAAAGTAAAGCCCACTTGTCTTTGTTAAATCCAAGTTATTTAGACCAGGCCCATAATACCACTAAACCTAAAAGATATATCAACCACTTAACCCTACACACATTTAAGAGCCACCACTCAATCTTAATTATCTCTTAAAAAAAAGATACTCAACCACAAAAACATCTTACAGCCGATTAGCACAAAATCACGAACCCCTTTTTGGTTGTCTTGATTTCGAAACACAAACCCTTTCCAAGATCTTGTTGTTTTGTTTATGTGTTGGCTTCAAGATCTTTAGAAAGGTCTTCACATAAGCGTTGTTATGCTCGGTTCTTTTTCTTTCGTGTTAATTGAACCACACAAATCAATGATGCAAGCCTTGAACCGTGGCTTTGTTGGTTCTAGTTTTCAACAGATCGATGATGGGTTGTGTTGGATCTTTAAAGATCGTTGATTAATTCAAAAATCAAACCTGAGATCACATTATAGTATGTGTTTAAGTGATAAATTTATGTATTATTTCAGTAGCCAAAAAGATATTAAAAGAGAAGTAGGGTAGAAGTATTTGTGGTATCGTTTTTAACTTGTTCTTGATTGGGGTGTTAGTGTTTACCTAAAAGAGAATTACATTAAAAATCCAGGATTGAAGTAATAATGGTTTTTTAGTTTTTACAGTATTTGACGGGAGATTTTATTGAAAGGGATTGGTTAACAATAGTTGTATATTGAGTATTATAAATTGTACTTCTCAATTATCTAAATTAAGAATGTCTTAGTAACATTTTAGATTGTACATTGTGCTAAAATGATTGTATATTTAAGTGAAGGGGTGAATTAAATTGTGTATTAATTGTGTGTATTGAATAATGTTTTTTTAGTTTTATTTGTGCTTCAAATACTTGTAAATGATGCTTTGTAACTTGTATTTGCTTAAAATTCTATATATGAAAATCTTAAAATAATTAATATGAGGGAAGTTCATCCCTCTATTATAAGATAGTTATATAATTGTGAAATTGTTGTTGAAAGAGTGTTTTTGAGAGATAAATGATGCTATTTTTACGTTGTTGTTTTTTACTGCTTTCAACTATTGTTAATTTCATCAAATAGATCTTACATGTGTTTGGTAAAATTAGTGGTACCCGTGAGTAGTGTTTTATTGGTTAATGAAAATATAAGTCTAGTCATGTAAATAAAACTATTTTTTTTTATTTTCATCGTTATTAGAGCACCCGGTGTGGCAAAATCGTCCCTCGCCGTCGTCCTACGTGGAACCTCGTCGTGGCTCGCCGCCACACCGGCCCTCTCGCGCGTGGCTTGCCGTCGTGTGGTTCTTCGTGGTGACAACGAGCTAAATCCTCTGACACAACAACAGGTTTGTGTGTGTGTGTAGTGTGTGTAATGGTAGGCCCCAAATGAAGAGGTTGAGGTTTGTTATGAGTGATGGAGGTTAGTTGTGGAGGTTTGTTATGATGAGGTGGCGCTAACGCGCCGGTGATGAAGAGGTAAACCCTCTTCACCACACCAAGAGCTCTTAGAGCATAAGGTATGGGGTGCCATTGGTGTGCCAACCTTACCGGCCAACATGCCAAACTTGTGTCAAATGCATTATTTTGTGTTTTGAGCCACTCCACTAGCTCAAGTCAAATGCATCTTTTGTGTGTGTGTGTGTTTTTTTTTTTTTTATTGTGAGTGAGTGGTATATTTTGTGGAGTATTTTGTGGGACCTACAGGTGATGTTAGTGGTGTGTTATGAGGAAGGGTTATTTGAGTTATTGAGAGTTGTATGATGTGGTGCTGAGGTGACATACAAATAACGTGTTATTAGGTCCTTGCATACCTTGTGCTTTTACAACTGAGTGAACTGACCCTATAACACATACCTCTTATCAAAACTAAAGTATTAACATTTGTAGTACTATTCTACAGCCACAAGTTGAATTTGAACTTGAGGTTTTGGATAAAGAAATTAAATTACGGCTATTATGTTCGCAATAATTCAACACTAATAGCCGCACTTCTCTGTTGTTGTTGACGGTTAAAAAGTACATTAATTACTCATTATCAACACAAGTTGAATTTGAACTTAGATCAAGCATGTGTCAATGATTTTGGTTGCGTGATCCTTTTGTACTATTTGTAGACATTAATTAATAAAGCATGTACGTGTGATTCTTTTGCAGCATAGTCGTGTACTATTATCTATCGATATCGATAAGGTGATAAAGTGCTAGTATGTAGAGAAATGTTTTCTTTGACACTTGTATGTTACATGTGTTTTTCTAACTTGTGTTTTATGGGTACAAGTTAAGCACACCATAAGTATATAGAAATATAATCTATGAAAAAGTACACAGGGATTCACATAAAAGTACAAATATGTGTACTTTTATGTGAGTCCCTGTGTACTTTTGATGCACTTATGATGTGCTTAACTTGTGCCCATAAGACAAATTAGAAAAACCCATGTTATAATTATGTTTTGAAGTGTTGAGTAAACAAATGAACCAACCGGCTTAATTCAGTTGGTCACCTGTGCTTTTTCTGAAGTTTAGGAAAAATTTTATTCAGGGTTCGAGACTCGCAAAAAACAAAACATGCAAGTTTTCCTCCTAGTGCGAAGTTGTAAGTTATAAGGGTTTCCTTTCACGGGTCTATTCTAATAATCCGGATCTAAAACGAACAAGGAAAAAAAAAAAAAAAATGACTAGGTATTTTTCACTATCTCGATAGGCATTATCATCCAGCCTATGATGTATCCAAATCAAAAATTTTAAGCTATGCCTCTTCAATAAATTGAACAAAATTCAAATTTTCATTATATTGTAAATTTGGGGTTGTGAAAGTGTACACGTACAAGAAAACATGAATATTAAACTGCATGTAATGGTTTACCTTAGTATCATATTATTTTTCTTTTTTTTACTCACCCACTACGTCAATCTTAGATTAACGGTAATAAGGATTAAGCAGTCACCACAATCAATTTCATCATTATCACTTCGCGTCACATTAATTTATATATCTAAACCTAACTTTACTACCAACTTAGTGTAATAAAACAAACAATTTCATCACCCAAATATACACTACTTAAACACTAAGATACTCCCACATAAACAAATTCAACAACTCATCTTTGGACCGCAAAAGGCTCCTCCATGACTCGGTCTTGGAGACGACCAAGTCTTCTAATTTCAGCCCCAAAACACGTCCTCGATCCATGGGTGAGGTTAATAACGAGCACACGTTGAATTTGTGCCACCTATTGTGTTCCCTTATTACCAGTAGTCTTATAGTAATTGCTCACAATTCACCACTTACATTTACCACCGAGTCTAAACATATACACATAACTTTGAATATGCCGTCTTACACACATTACCGAGTTTTAGTGTTCAAAGTATAAATTTTTTGAAACACTTAACTTAATTATCTATTAAACATAACCACATTTAAAATAAATAAATAAATAAATAAATAACTCTACAATATTTGGAGAACTATACATCCTTCAAAAATATTATTATAACTCTACAATATCTTTTAATTTCTTATTAGACTATTAGTTGATGTTTTTCTTTAACTCAATATAAATATGATTGAAATTGAAGTTTTGAGTACATGATTGGAGATAAATTGTTTTGAAGTAAAATGAAAAGGATGAGAATTAACCACAATCGTACATTTCAGATGCATCTGCAAAAGCGATGCATTTTCTATTAATTTTCTTTTTTCTTTATTTGAAATATGTGGCTGGAAATATTTCTCATTCTTTTTAGTTTTCTTTTTCTTTTTAGTGAATCCATTCCCGGATAAATATAACTAAAAGATGCCTTCAAATTTGATGATTTATCGGTGATATAGTTAGAGATAACCTTAGCACTTATAAAAAAAACATGTGTAACGAAAAGAAAAACACCCCTAGGGCTATCACGTCGTTTCTAGTTGTTAGTTAATTCCATTATTATTACGTAAAGCTAATAAATGGTCCCAATATATTATCATGTTTTCACCTTTTTGCCAGCATTAAAAACTAGCCACTTATCTATAGCTCGACTGCCGTTTTATTAAATAAGCGTTTAGACTAGTTCATTGAAACATAACGCGTTTGAACAAATAATTGACAAGTTGGAGGCGTGGTCTATTTCATACTTCAATTATTTCATGTGCTTGTCATTGTTACAATCCTAGAGCTTTCTCTTATACACGTCAACCTATCTGTGTATAAGAGAAAGCTTTATAATAGGATCGAGTTTGTGTGACGTTAGGCTAAAGGGAGCGGTGGCTACACCCTCACCATCCACATCAGTGCCACCTCTATTTTTTTAGAGGTTCCTCGGTCGTCGTAGGTCAAGTTTGACCCGTTTTAGTCACCTTCATCTAACATACCATTAAAATATTTACTTTATACAAATACCCCACTAAATATCTCGCACACACTCACAAAACAAATTAAAATTAAAAAAAAAAAAAAAAAAAAAAAAAAAAAAAAAAATCTTTTTTAAAATGAGTCCACGTTTTTTGCACCTCACTTTGATGAGTCGGTCACCAAACATATGCAATTTGGCCATGACTTGTGGTATATGTTTTGGTGGTCACTTGTGACTTGGCTTGTCACGGTGTGGATGTCACGAGAACATCTGTTCTCAAGTTTTAAAGTAAAGAAAAAGAAAAAATGATAGAAAAGAGAAAAAAAAAAAAAAAAAGAAAAAAAAGAAAAGTAAATGAAGTGTTAATTGGTATTTTCTTTAGATCGAGGAAAGAAAAAGTAAAGTAACTACTCATTTTATTCGAAATTATTGTCCACAAACAAAGTATACATAGTTAAAAAAGTGTGACCACTACACTCTTTCACCAATCAAATATTATCCTTACTCACTAAACATTTTTTTTTCTTTTTTTTTTTTTTTTTTTTTTTACAAGAGGGAAACTATTATTTTAAGATATCTTTTAATGGAAATGGGGACAATAATTTTAAAACAAAAGGAGTATCAATTATGTTTTTGAGTTGAGTGGCGAAAAAAATAACTATTTAAATTACTTGTATGTTCTTTAGTTATTAGTTATTGTTGCCATATCTTTAGAACATGGCATGTTAGCCTTTACATAAAAGATATTCCTCTTAAATAGAGAGATTTTGTAGACTAGGCGAGTACCCGCGCCTAGCGGCAGCGGTTTCTAGCGGCAGAAAATTAACGATAGGGTGTTAAATATGATCACACATGTTATATTCAAGAAAAGGTATGTTCTTGAACAAACTTATATAGGAGGTTCTACAGATTCAATATACAATTTGGGTGAGTTTCGAAACATCCAGTATAACAAATTCCTATCAAGCATATTGTGCTCTTTACACATTTCCTTTTGAACTAATATTTTAATTCAACCCACTTGGCCATTTGAGAAAACCATAATCCATTCCCATTCATTAGTGATTAGGTCAAAACGGGCACCTCCAGAAGAAGTCTTTTATTATTATTATTATGAATAGTTAATTTATTGGTGCGGGGAGAGATACAGAAAAAAAGGAACTAATTGTCAAATGGATCTAAATCCCCTCTAGATGTGGTGATCCGACTAAAATTTGTATACTCCGACAACTTCTCTCTCTTCTTTGCTTGACTAATAGCAAACTTGACAATCTCACGAACATCCCTTTGAGACCTAAAGATTAACAGAGGACTTCTGTTACCAACCATATACATACCAGTGCTGAAACATAAAAAAACTACAGATGAACATAAATACCATGGAGAAAACAGATCTCTTTTTAGCCTTACCTTTTGAGAAAATTTGTCAGAACTCCATAATGCTTTGGCCACATCAGGTCATCAGGAGGCATCATTTCAGAAACACCTTGACTGGCAATAGCAGCTATTTTAACCTTAGATGCAATACTTTCCTCACTATCACTGTCATGACTTTTAACGGGAACATGTAGGACAAATGAGTCTTTTTCCATTTCTTAAACATGGCAAGGAACACGCACAAATTCATCCTTAGACGGTGTATCTTCTATGCTATGCAAGACCCCGCCAACAAAAAGCTTCATTTTTTTATTTTTCCCAAAGAAAGATGTCAGTTAATAAATCAGGGGATCTTTTGTATCATCACTATTTGCACCCACAACTATCTGATCCGATGTCGGGTCATCAGAATCGGTATTTTCATCTTTAGATTCTTCATCGGATGTTGTTTTATCATCATCTTCTAGTTCATTCACAGTATCATTGTCCTCCAATACTTCTTCCACATCAACTTTCATAACCTTGAGATCTTTTATTTTTAGTTCTGGTATTTTGTCTTTGAGAAAGTTTAGCACGCTTCTTATCCCGTCCTCAGTAGCTCCCTAAAAATTTATACTTTTCTCATCATTTTTACCTGGTTTATCCTCGTTCACTTTTACATCAATTACAGATGGTTTATCAATATCAGTTACTGATGTCCCTTTTGTGGAAGAAGAATTGGATGGAGATGTGGCTTTCAAGTTGCTTGATTTAGCTCGCTGCATAAACACTACCTATCAAGATAGACTGAGATTAGTTTTAAATCACCAGACATTATAAGGGGCATGATAAATCAGGTCAAAACCGGTATAGTACAGGTTAAAGTGTTAAACCAGGACCGCTTGAGCCAAAACAGTATTATGTAAGATCATTAGTCCAAGATTCATCTTTTCAATCATAATAAATAAATGAACTGCAAGTTACCTGCATCGTGTACGTTTCATCATTCTCTTTGATGACAAAAATTTCAAATAGCGGAGTTCCAGGAGATGCAGACACCAACTGTCTGTAATGAAAAATATGGTTGTGACTATTATGTAAATTATAAGCAGAAAAATATGGCGTTGTCATTTTCTGATTTTCATCTTTATAGCTATACCTTGGGTTATAACTTTTGCCAATAAATCTGCCTACACCTGGTGTTATGCGTATGAGTCTGCCAAACGGATCATCTGAATCTTTTGAGTAACCCACCCACCAACCAACCTGGAAGTATTAAGTAATAATCCATTATTCACGGCTTAATCTCAGCTTAACATTTATGAGTAGAGGTGTCAAGATCGTCAGGCTGGGTACGGGTCATTAGTAAGGATTGAAACGGGTCAGGTCTTAGTAGTTAACAATTCTCCTCATTCAAACATATTTTATTGTCTAACAAAAATCATGCGTACTTATGATTTAGTAAAAGCTACAACAGGGCCTGAACAAGTTATAGAGCATGTGGTTTGACTTAATGCAAAGTGAATAGAGTTTGTATACTTCTGTGAAAACAGCAGCACTAAGGGCAATGTAGCCTTTTAAGGCCAGCAAATGTACCATGACTTAATGGGTAGTTTCTTAAGTTTGTAACAAGAACCGTTGTGCCTTACCATGCACTACTGTTGGCTGCAAGCACGAGTGCAACCCATAACTGCAAAAACCATTTAAGATCAAGAATTAATTAATCTACGGAGAACATAAAAAGATAAAGAAGTAAACAACACAAGAACACAACAAAGTCACGTGATTTTGTACATGTCCTAGGTCACCTATCTTCAAGGACAGTCACATATCCCTAAAAAGAAAATCTATTGGGGGGATTTATAAGCATCGTATAATGTATTAACAACCAAAAAATCAGCTGGTACTTCAATATTTTTCTAACCAAAATGCAACTCTAATGGGGGCACCACATCACTTCTAAACAAGTCTTTTGGTCCATATTTTCATGTGAGAAAAATATTCATTTTCTTACTCATAAGTCTATTCTATAGTATAATCACAAATCTAGCTGTGTATATCTTATAAAAGTGACTAAATTGGGCCAGTCTCCTGCATAAATCACCAGCAGTCTACTCCAACACTTATCCCCTTTTCTTTTCTACTCTGCGGCTGCGGTCCCAAGTTTCGGGCTGAGTCTACACCCATTTGGGACACCATCGGTTGAAAGTCTAACATCCACTCAATTCAAAGTTTATATTTTTTTTCATGAACTATCATTCAACTCAATATCATGACTTTATATGTTTGATTGTGGCTAAAAACAGTAAAATCTTTATGTACACAAAGATCATACATGATAATAGCCAACCAAACAATCCTAAATTGTTGGGTACGCGAACTTAAAATCTTTTCTTTAAAAAATAAATCCTTATGCCAAAATACCAAAATCAATAATACAAAATTGCAGATAGCAAATTCCCAATTGGGCACACAATAATTAAATCTTTATCAAGAATATATATATGTTACAACTAACTATGACAATTTACCAAAAAAAATTGTTAAAAAAAATAAATCTTTAGGAAGAAATACTTACAACCCAATATCCCAAAATATCATATTCAATCATAAAGATAGCTAATCTATAAGAAAACAAATAAAAGTTATTCCAAAACATGAAAATAAACTTCAGAGAAGTAGTTTTTTCAGCGGTTTTGTGTCTCGGTGGTGAGTTTCCGAATGTGGTGAAGGCTGTTTCGTCGATGGTGGCTATGGACAACCGAAACCACTAATAACAACCAAAAACCCAGCCCCGACTACCTGAAACTACCTAAACCATGGAAAGATGGTGGCAATTTCGGCAGATGGTGGCTGAGGAAAGGTTATGATGGCGGCGGCTGTTTAGTGAGAGAGATATGGTGTGTTTTAGGTTAGAGAACAAAATATCTTATAAAAGAAAATACGCTTTGTGTGTTTATGTGTGTGTTTGTTCTTTTCTCACTCATTTGACTGTTTTTCCACTTTTCACTTTTCCAACATAGACCATTTTTCCTTTTAATGTAGTATAGAAAAAGTTAAGAGTTCGAGTTTCGGTTTTTAATCACTTCAATTAATGTCTCATTGGACCAGAAGAATTGCCAAAACTATTTTTTATGTAGTGGATAATGATTGATGTTATACTCATCAATTCACAACTTTTTAAGGATTTCTCTTAAAAATGGGATGAATATTTTTTTAAAAAAGAATCACATCATTTTCCTTTTTCCTACCTAAAAAAGGCACTCTATAAAAACCATTAAACCAAAATTACATAGATATTATTTTCATCCTTAAATTCGGTTCCTCGGGAGTATTTCTACGATAAATAAAACTCATTAAACGCAACCAGACAACCATGCCTCTTTGCAGCTGCAATTGTCTTTATTTTCATCACTTAAATTAACCCCCAACAACCCTCATCAATTCTTAAAAAAAAAAAAAAAAAAAAAAAAAAAAAAAAAACACTTTAAATTTATGTCACTATTTCATCTATAAATCATCAACAAACCCATACACACCTTAAAAAAAACTTCTATCATATCATGGCAATGAAAAAATATTTTTTAGCCTTGGCTACTATTGTATGCATCATATCATGCACCTGCGGTACTGTTTCTGCTGCAGAACCCTCCCTAGCGGAGGACTGCACGAAAGAGCTACCGCAGGTGATGACATGTGTCGCCTTTGCCTCAGGCAAAGAGTCGACACCACAACAGAAATGTTGTGACTCGGTTACGCAAATGAAAAATAGTAATCCTGCATGTTTGTGTTTCTTGATACAACAAATTCATAATGGGACTAATCCTGCTCTTAAGCAAATGAATATTCAAGAGAGTAAGCTTCTTCAGTTGCCTTCGGCTTGTAAGATTGCTAATGCAAGTATTAGTGATTGCCCAAGTAAGATATCTTAAATTTAACTCTATATTTTATTTATTTATTTACATTTGATTTGTGTTTTTATGCTAATGTTTTATGTATATATATATGATTTGTGTTTTTAGGCTAATGTTTTATGTGTACATATGATTTCAATCCTAAAAGACTTCATTGATCCAACTAATGACAGGCCATATGGTATAAGAATAATATATACTTTTGAGCATAATGTTTCAACTTTAACATAATGCATGGACGGAACCAGGGTGGGTCTGGGGTCACGGGACACTTATGGATTTTTCCGATATATAGTTAATTTGTGTAAAAATACTCGATTTTTCGTAAATGCATCTCGTCTAATAAAATTGGGTATATAGTCTTGTTTATTTTTTTCTTAATTGCACATGATGAATTAGTGTTTTGGTTCCGATAATTACAACATAGTTATAGTTATTTTGCCAATTATAGCAAGATAGGTTCTGTTTATATATAGTTCGTAAAAGAAATGAAAGTACGAATTAAGAAAAATGATTGAGAGGCCTAAAATTAGGTCGAATTTCGTGCCTTGGTTGTATTAGCTCATTGTTATGTCATAATAAGCCTATATAAGCTAAAAAGCTGCAAAATAAGCTACAAAAAGTGAGCTTAAGAAACATAAGCCAAAAATAAATAAGCCATAAGCCGAAACAAACGCCCCCGGAGTCTTTTTTGTTACAAGTAATGATAACTAACTTATTGTTTTAGACACAAAATTAGGCCTAACTTTAGGCCTCCGATACTTCTCGAATTCTATTATTAGTATGTCGTACGGTTCTTGAAAAATAATCGAGGTGTTGTTATCGTTACTTTCTTTTGATGAGACCTTATAATCGTTACTTATTACTTTTTATAGTGTGATATGTTATAATGGTAAAAATGCTATTTATGTTATTTTGTAAATGGTACTAAAATGGTAGATGGTAGTAGCTTATATCACATATATATCTAGTCTCGACATGTATACTAAATCTACTTGAGTTTTAGGTTTGTTTTGGTCGAAACTAGCAATTATTGTCGTTGTAATTCTAAGATCGCGGTAATTTTTACCGTCATTAGCCGGAGTTATCATTTTAGTGTCTTTGGAGTCTATTGGGTCATTATAGTTTTAGGTTCATTTTGATCAAAATTTCAATATTGTTTTATCGAATATACCACATAAAAGCTATCTTTTACCGAACTGAACTGAACCCAAATTTAACACCGAACCGAAATTGCTACTTCGGGCTGATCGACATTGAAGTACCGAACCGAAATTGATGGCTTTTAATGAAGCAATAGATACAGTGTAAATGCTGGTAGTAGTTGTATGTCTTAATGGTTTGTTTGGTCAAATATTAACTCTATTGATGCCATCACATGTACTATATATCAACTTTCATGTGACCAAGAATGTCCTTGCATCTTAGTTGTCGTAATCTTTGTCGATTACGACAATCTATTGATGTAACACGAAAATATGTAAGTGTCGATGCTTTTTTGGGACATAATGTTGTGCTTTTTTTGAATTGCAGAGCTCTTGAAGTTACCACCAAATTCACCCGATGCTGCGATTTTCAATAATGTATCAAGCACGGTTACTCCAACAACAGGAGGGACAACAACGTCGTCTCAATCTACAACTGGTTCACTTGGTTTCAAGCATGAAGCGCCCGTGCTCTTAGGATCTTTTATGGCTTCTGTGCTATACTTTCTCGTTTAATTTCTTGACAAGCTGTTTTTAGTGCCTAAGTTTTAGAATTATGTTTTGTAACTGTACGTCGTGATTTTGTATCGGATTGAGCTTATGAATACGAATAATCAGCGTGTTTACCTTCTTCATTATGTAACGAGCTGATTGCTTTATCTACGGCCATTGTTATCGTCATATTGCTTTCGTCCTTTCGAGAAAATAATATGTATATGATTCTTTTCCTAAAAGTATTGGACAGTAAGTTTCATGGCGATCAAGTTTTTATGCAACGATATAAATGTTCAACATACAAATAGCCGAATGCTACGGAAAAGCAATAACTAGTTAAGCACTTGACAAACATAAACAAGACATACACAAATCAGTAAGAAACTTGACTCTTTTCGTTGCCATTCGCTTTTTTCCCCTTCTTCGTGGTCGCAGCATTTGGAGCAAGCTCTTTCGTCACCCTTGCTCTCTCTTTTTTCCTTGAAACGCCTTCTCTTAGGGGTGTTCATGGAGCGGTTCAGTTCGGTTAGTTGGGATATTTTAACTATCCATCAAGGGGCGGGTAATTCATTTTACTACCCGAAACCGAACCGTGTTAGGCGGGTAACCGGACATGCGGTTACCTGAAATGAGCGGTTATCCGCGGTTCGGTTCACGGTTAACCATTTTAGACGTTTAAACAAGTTTAACCGTATAAACAATAACATGATCTAAAAGGTAAAACGCAATTTTAGTGTATTAAGTAATATTCAATAGACTAAATTCATTTTAAAATTATTTCGTCACAATAATTACGTTCAAATAAGAATACATGACACATTAACAAAAAATATTTGTTCGACGTTTATATGTTACAAACACATTAATCTATTTTCGCACATAGATGTTTAGTAAACGTGTACATTAGAAGCAAAAAATTCGTTATACAATAAGAGTAGTGTAATAATATAATCGATACTTGTACTATTATTTAAATATTTAGTTAAAAACCTTCATGTGTATTATATACGGTTCGGTTCGGTTAACCATGGATATCTAAATATAAAAACCAAAACCGATCCGTAATAAGCGGGTTTTTTTCGGTTTCGGTTTTTATCGATTTCGGTTTCTTCGGTTTCGGGTTTTTTCGTTTCGGATTGAGCGGTTTGTTGGTTCACGGTTTTTTTTAACACCCCTACCTTCTCTATTATATAAGCCCAAGCAATAATATATGGCATGTATATATATATTTTTTTTATTATCTAATATAATTAAAAGGCAGGACATGATCTCTTCAAATGCCACGTGTCTCAACATTAATTGCCAACTTTCACAAGTTGGCAAAAATAGTCCCTGAGGTTTAGGTGTCGTTGCAAAGTAAGTCTAAGTTGGCAAAAATAGTCCTTAAGGTTTAAGTGTCGCTGCAAAGTAAGTCCTTTATAGCAATTTGACAAAAATAGTCCCTATCCAAATTCACGTCTACAAAAGCAATCCCGCTGCATCGCGCGGGTTTCATCACTCGTTATTATTATTTTTTAAATACACTCTTCTCTTTGAGCATCCCTTCCGAGTTCCGATCCAACGCTCTCCATTCTTTCCTTACTATATTCAACCGGACTGAAAGCCAAGAAACACACACAAGAAATATAATAAGAGCAAACATAGACATAAGTGGTGCAATATTTATAATGTCGATCATCAATTAAAATAACAATAACAAACTCATGTATGTATGTTTAAAAGGAACACAAGTAAGGTATTCAATTAGCTACAAGGGTAGATGAGTTGGTGGAAAATGTGAAACACCTCTAGTGTTAGACCTGGCAGCCCAGGTTCAATCCACCCGGTATACTCTTCTAGTTTTTATTTATTATTTTTTACTCTTATACGTTACAAAAAGTAAATAACACTACCTTAGAGCACAAGGTATCGTGCTTACAGATAACATGTTATTGGTATGTCATATCATCATCTTCCGATAACACATCAATAACTAAAACGCATTTTTCTCATCATAACATACCGCTAACGTATTATTGGATTCCACAAAATACCCACTAAAAATATCCACTCACTCACAATACAAAATACAAAAAAATAAATAAATAAATAAATAAAATAAAAAATGGCGTAAGCCATTCAAATGGCTTGGGGACCTTTGGCACACCATCACAATATAGTAGTAACATGTTATTGATTCATAGTGTTGGGACGAATGACATGTTATCGATATAATACCGAGTGCTCTTGCACTTTAACTTTATAAATTAAAGAGTAAATTACATGGATGGTCCCTGTGGTTTGTCCAAAGTAACAACTTTCGTCCCTGAAAGTTTAAAGTTGCACTAGTAGTCCCTAAGTTGGTAAACAAATAACACTACTGATCCTTTAGTTTAACGGGCGTTAAGTAAGTTAGTTATAATTTACACGTTAGCCCCTTTGGTTAAAGATCGTTGCATTGTATATCCTTAAATTTATTTACATAATTCGTCCTTGTGGTTAGGCCGGTCAACGGAAGTCAACGCCACGTGTCACCACATGACACGTGGCACCACTCATGTGGTTAGGCCGACCCGACCCATTCACTTATCTGACCCGACCCGATGACACGTGGCACCACTCATGTGGTGACACGTGGCGTTGACTTCCGTTGACCGACCTAACCACAAGGACGAATTATGTAAATAAATTTAAGGATATACGATGCAACGATCTTTAACCAAAGGGGCTAACGTGTAAATTATAACTAACTTACTTAACGCCCGTTAAACTAAAGGATCAGTGGTGTTATTTGTTTACCAACTTAGGGACTACTAGTGCAACTTTAAACTTTCAGGGACGAAAGTTGTTACTTTAGACAAACCACAGGGACCATCCATGTAATTTACTCTAAATTAAATAACACCAATGCACGTTACATTTTAACTTTATAAATTACGAGAGCTACAACGACAACTTTTTACACGGCATATACAACCTATCTCAAAACATTTATCTTACACATGTCTTAAATAATACTTAAATTCATAATCTTTTGATTGATGGTTAGCTCACATAACAGCTTAAACTTTAACTTTATAAATTACTAGCCTATAAACCCGTGATAAATCACGGGCGGCTTATAGAAAGTTATAAAATATAAAGTAAAAAGGTAAAAAAGCAAACAAATATTTACTGTCAAACAATATTGTGCAATCTCTTAAAAAAAGTAAGAGAATGATTATTTTGTGCAAAATAACAAAGAACAATTAACCAGTGTTAACATCCTCTTGTAAACACCGAAAGGTAACAGATTCAACATGCATCACATCATTTTAGAGAAATAATAAGCTGACATAGAAGAAACATAAATTTGTTCGACATTTTATCGAACAATTGATATGTATCTCTGAGTTATCAATTTCCATACAATTGCAAGAGTTTTCTTTGCACCTGTATGCACAACGTGTTTGGATCACAAGGAATTATAAGGTAACTTGTTGATCCATGTTTGTATGATGTTTTTCAGTTAGCTCTTCCTAAGAACATAAGCTATTATTGAAAATGAAAGAAAACCCGTGTTCTAATCACAAAGAGTTGACCTTTGATATCAAAACATAAGTCACTTTGAGTAGCTTTCAAGTTTCAAAATAAGCAGTAGCATCTTACGAGGTTTTGAGCCCGCCCTTCGCTGCGTCATGTTTGAATACATAGTTATTGAACAGTTTTTTCTCAAAATTCCTGCATTAGCAAGTTGTATGCCTAGCAATATATTGGAAGCTCCAAAAAAGATAGCAATCCTTCCAGCATAATGATGATACTATTTTCAGTACTTTATGTGCTTACTGTTTTTATCAGGTCTTTTGAAAAATGGCATAACCTGAAATCCATGATACAAATAAGATATACTGCTAGAGCTATAGTTTTGGCTATGAATATTTTGGTTTTAGGGATTAATATTGGAAATAAAGTTCAGTATAAATAAAAGATCCATTACACTTTTTTTATCTTTTGGTGCCCTTAACACTGCTTATTGATGTGGCTCGTCATCTTTAACTTTAGAGATATCCACATTTGCTTCAACATAGCCATCTGCCCTTGCCTTTTTCTTGTAATCCAGTCATCAAGTCATCACACTAAGTCATCATGTTCCATGTTAAAAATCTATGCAAAATCATAGTGTTTGGGTAGAAGGGTAATTGTTAGAAACAATAATCAAACAAAAATATGCGGATTAGTAAATGCTTATTTTTTGATAGGATAAGCATTTTAACCAAGCAATTCCAAACATCCCCTTATACACCTAAAATGAAAGCACGAATCTCAGCCTTCATTTAACTGTCTTTCTTTGTTTACCCAAAACATGTTGTAAACAGTCTATTCCAAATTTTCAAAACAAATAATTGGATGATAGTATATCCAGCCTTCCACATACTTCCAGGTTGGTCATTTTTTGGACATGTCCGCCAGGAAAACATTAATAAACTTTAGAAGTAATCATTGAAAACGTACCTATATATATTATCTGTCCATCAAATTGTTCGGGTTCAGAGTACATGACAATGCAAATCCTCCATCTCCTCTCATATCTGACTGAACTTTCTCCTACTGCATTGATGATAACCTGCTAAGAGAATGACTTTGTGAGCCTGCAGTTTATAGAGAAGGACATATGATGCAGGCTTAAAAAAACAGCAACAAAGTTGTTAAAAAACAGCAAAAAAAAACTATTTAAAAACAGCATAAAAAGCTCTAAAGTTAGTGTCCAAACAACCCTTTTCTATGCTGTCCATGAAG
Organism: Chrysanthemum seticuspe; assembly: GCA_019973895.1. Lineage (NCBI taxonomy): Eukaryota > Viridiplantae > Streptophyta > Magnoliopsida > Asterales > Asteraceae > Chrysanthemum > Chrysanthemum seticuspe. The sequence continues at coordinate 19,799,830 of BPTQ01000009.1, read as the reverse complement.
TAAAAAGTACCTGAGCATCCCAAAATTTTGTAGATCAATTGATCTCTGCCATTGTCGATCAATTGAGATGGGTAGCTTAAGTCGGCTGTGTTGAACTCAAGAACTTTAGCCATGGTCTGCAAATAGCCAACATCGTATAACACACAACATTACCAAGCTAATATTTTTTCTTGTCAAAGAAAATTCAATGGTGGAAAAAAAAGTATTTTAAGTTGACTTAAAACTAAATACCTGTTTGACCACAGTTACCAAACCCGCCCTGCTTGCCCTTTATGCCACCTCTTCCTGCTGGCACAACTGTGATGATACACCTGCATAAATAGCCATCCCTTAATAACATGAGATGTGTATATGTTCCTTGAGTAATTGGGTCACTAAATGTATAGGGTTCTTAAAATGTAACTGAAGATATTACATATAACTGAAAACATAACAAATGTGACTTCTACACACCGATCATCACACCATCCATTTGTAGTAGCGGAGACTCACTGGAATTCTTGACTTTTAGGTGATGCCGTCATTAAGAGCACATTTCCAAACCCACCTTAATTCAGCCCCCACACGCGATGATTCAAGCCCCTGTTTCAGCACTCTAAACCCGCTCATTTCAGGCCCTCTTTCAGACCCCAAGCACACCCATTTTAGCAAACAAAATCACCCACAACAGCCCCAATTTATATAATTCAAAAATCTGTTCACAAAAATATGAATCAAACCTGGGTAAATTTGTTTAATACGAAACACATCATAATTAATAGCTTTTACCTTGGTATGAATTTCAGCATCCATTGACCGATCATAATTGACCAAAATCCAAACAGAAAGAAAACCCACCTCCAAAAACACAAATCAAACATTATGAAACTGAATCACATAAAAAGATACTCACATCCAAGAAAACATCAGATATATCTTCATTCACCACCAAAATCACTTTTCTGAAAACCAAAAATCGGCCAACGCGGTGTCCGATACTGCTTTTCCATCATCACCTTTTCTGAAAATGATGTTATTACTTGGATTAGCTTAAATCACCGCATTACTTAAACTAAAATTATATAAAAGTGAAATGATACCTGCAACAGCAATTTTCCTAGGGTTTGGTCCAGCAAAATCACCGCCGAAATCATCGCCATACATTTTAATACTTCTTCCATATGAGATCGTGATGCCATCGGTGGTTTTGAAATCCTGGTCTTAAAATTCAGTTGGTTTTAGGGCTCGAAGAGATGTGAGTGAACCCTAATTTAATAATTCAATCTTTAACCCCAAAAAATAGAATTCACAAATTCCAATAAAACCCTAATTTCAAAATCCATAACTTTTACCTGTGTTGGATGAATGATGCAAGCCGATTTGTCAATCTGATTAATTTTCTTTGGAGAGGAACCGATAATTTTTTTTTGGGCGGATTTAGTTTGTGGAAGACAGGAAGAGTATGAAAGAAGATAAGGTAACGTGGCTTTGTTGACGTGGATTTGTTGATGTGGCTTTAAATGCCAGCTGGCTTTAGTGACATGTAACAATTTCAAAAAAAGCTTGGTTTATTATATATATGACATATACAACTTATTCATTTTGCATGTGAGGCCATGATAAAACGACAACTTTTCACATTATGTGACATAAAATAGCTATCTCAAAATATAGATCTCACAAATGTCTCCAACAACACTTAAACTCACAACTTTTTGGTTGAAGACCAACTCATATATCACCTTACACTTTAGCTTTATAAATTAAGAAATATAATAAGAGCAAACATAATTTCATAAATTAAACATACATACCCTTAGGCACACACAATCAACCTTATTTGCATCTTTTCGTTTTCATGAGGTAACGGAAGCATCAAACCAACATGGATCGACCAAATCAAGTTCATATTACCACGCAAACGTATGCCTGCCTGAGGACCAAGCAGAATAAAATTGTTATTTTCAATTTTTCATGCGCAACGTGTAGATGGACAACCAATTAAATTAAAGAAGTTTGCTAATTAAATTTCCTTGGCACGCACACGCTTGATCTTGTCAAGATCATTAGTTGGAAGAATCAAAGCACATCTTGAGGCCGTTGTGAGTACGCTTAACACATTCTCTTAGTAGAGGACATAACCATCTCACGGACACCATCGGACCAAATATCCAAAAAATGTTAACTTCTATGTCTTCGACTTTTCGATAGTTGTAAATTATATAAAGATATATGTTTTTGGATGCCGCCGCAATGCGATGCCACAATATCCTCGTTATTCTCGTTTATAATTTTTTTAACTAACGTTACACTAATTTTAGGGTTTATCCTAGTTATACTTGTTTATTGAAAAAAAAATAAATAATAAATTTTAAAAATTTAGTTATGGAAACTTATAACAATTTTAATGTCAAATTTTAAGCTTTCGGCAATATAATCAACTCTTAAATCATAGATAAGAATCCTAATGTTTGAAATCATAAAAGAAGGTAAACATTACTGGATGCAAAAAATACATCCAACTTCCAAGCATAATACTAAGAAATACAAACATTTCGGTTGTAGAGTTGTACCGGTTATGAGTGTAATGGGCCCTTATATTTGGACTTAGTGTCCTAAAATAATACAATACAATTGGGCCACTGATCTACATATAAAATCCATATGACATATTCCCTAGGGGTGTTCACGGATCGGGTAATATTCACGGTTGAAAATCAAAACTGAACCAAACCGAAAATAATTGAATCGAATTTGTAACCGAACTGAATTGGTCAAAATCAAACCAAACCAAACTAAATATTTGGTTAACGGTTTGAATATGATTTTGGCAATGAAAACCGAAAACCGAAAACCGAAAACCGAATTCATATAAAATATATTTTTTTTTCTATGAAAAAAATTCACTAAAACTCTCTTTTAGTATAAATATAACATGATTTAAGCTTGAAAAAAAATATTTTGTGCTAAAAATATATATAATTAAATAAAAAAATAATTAAAATTATGTAATTCGGTTATTCGGTTGAATCAAATTTGAATTCAGTTCGGTTTCGGTTATACCCAGAAAAAAAATTAACCGAACTAACCGAACCCGATAAACCGAATAACCCGATAACCGAATCGATAAACACCCATATTCCCTATCTCAATTATTGGTCTTTCTTCATCAACACAGCCGCACTCAAACCAGGTTAAACATTATAGTACACAATACTTCTTTTTTCTTTTTTTATTTTTGAAAATGGTAAGTTTGATTTAAGTATGCACTCAAAAATCTTCTGCATTTTTTAGGATGTGCACTCATATATTTTTAATATATTTTACAGTTACTTTTGAAAAATAACAAAAACTTTTACACTACTGAAAAATTGCACAGGATATGCACGTGCATACCATGTGCTCAACGTAAATCCGCCGCCACCTTAAACTTTAACTTTATAGATTATGACAGCTACAACTTATTCATTGTTTATGTGAGGTCATGATAAAACAACAACTTTTCACATTATGTGGATAGAGTGAGAAGAAATTATTTAAGTGAGAAGAGTGAAAAAGAATTATAGCCACATATTTCAAATAAGAAAAAAGATATATAAAGATTCATCTATTTTTATGGTTGCATATAATATTTGTGGTTGTGATTTCTTCTCATTTTTCTCATTTTAATTATATTTCTCATTTAATCCTACGTCTATGTGAATATACCAACTATCTTAAAATATATATCTCATAAATATCTTTAACAATAATAGTTAAACACACAACTTTTTGATTAATAACTAAATCACATACCCTTTACACTTTAACTTTATTAATATTTCAAAATAGATATAAACAAATCAAGCACATATATGAGTGGCTTATAAGTTGATTTTGATAATTGAGTGGCGTAAATAAAAAATGTAATAGTTGAATGATCTCCTAATACATAATTTATATATATATTAATAAAAACAACTTTGAAAAAAAATTATTGTAATTTAAATGGCTCTGGTAATAACAGTCTAAAGGGTTGTGGTTAAGCAAATAAGTTTCATCACAATACCACCAATGAAGAATTCCGAATGGATGATAAGCCCCGAAATACTTAAATACTCATTTGACATTTGATTGTGATTGGTTGAATTGTATTCTTACAAACAATCTTAATAAAATAAAGTATGGTAACCACAATCCTTAAGGTTATTGTTAGCAGAACACTTTACTATTTGCCAAATCGTAAACTTCAAATAAAATGGAAAATTTAGTTCTTTGGTTTGAGTATGTTGTATAAACAACCTTAAAATTTGCAAAAAAAGTCTCTGGCATTATCTTCAATTACATAAATTCTATAGTCCTCGAGCTAAATCTAAAGACAAATTATGTAACGAAAACTTACATAAATAGCTCGTGTCAGTTAATTAACTTTACGAAACCATCCTCAAATAAAAAAGTTGCATAAATAGTCAATTATAAAAACCATACTTAATACGATTACATAAACAGTCCCCAGGTTTAATCTAAGGACTACTTGTTTAGTAGTCTTTCCGTCCCATAATAAGTGTCTACTTCTCAAATGCACAAAGTTTATAAAATCCTACTAACTATACTCTCTACTAATCATTATCATATTCACCTACTAAAACATTTTTTCATTGGTTTAAAATGAAAAGTGAGCACTTAATTTGAAAAAAATACATAATAACAATGTGGACATTTAGTATACGACTGACGTGGTATCGTACAATTAGGGGGCTGAGCAACGGGTCAAACCCCGACCCGACCCGTAAACCGAATAAAAGGTAAAACGTGAACCGAGAATTGAACCGAGTAAAATCTATTGAAACCGAAATCGAACTGAATAAGTTGGGTTCGGTTTGGTTTAGCTATTGCAAACTAAACAAGTGTGTTTTGGCCGAATCGAGTAAACCGAAATAAATATATAAAACCCAAAACCGAACCGAATAAATTCCGTTCAGTTCGATTCAGCTCGATTTTGATTGATATGTCAGTTTGAGTTGGTTTTCGGATGATTTTAGTGGCCATACATACAATAGTATTGTTATGTCAACATTGTTTTGTATTACAAGGGGTGTTGATCGGTTCAGTTATCGGGTTGTTCGGTTTGTTCGATTCGGTTAATTTCTTTTAGATCAACCCGAAAATTGAACCGAGCCGAACCGAAAACCAAATTTGAATTCGGTTCGGTTATTGAGTTGACCCAAATAACCCAAATTTTACTATTTATTTTAAAAAAATTACTGTAATAATTACATAGATATTTAGCGCAAGAAAAATTTTCAAACATAAAAAGTGTTTTTTTATATTTAAATAACATTTTATTAGTATTTATATGTATTTATATGAATTCAGTTTTCAGTTCAGTTTTAACAAATTCAGTTCGGTTATTAATTCGCTTCATTTGTTTTTTGGTTCGGTTCGATTTCTGTTTTGGTTTTTGGTTTAACAAATACAGTATTACAAAGTAGGGTGAACATCGGTCCCAGACCGGACCATACCGCAAGACCGAGGACCGTACCGAATGTGATTGGTTCGGTCCAACAAGGCCAAAATAGTCGGTTTGTGGTCTGAACCGGACCGAGGACCGAATTAACCCAAAAGCCTAGACCGAAGGCCGGACCGAATGTGGTTGATCCGGTCCGGTCCGGTCTCGGTCGATCCGATCCGTTCGAGTCGTTTGCTCACCGTTACAAAGAGTAGGTTGGCCAATACAGCAGGGCTAGAAACATAAAAGAAGAAGTGAGCCCAGCCCAAGATATAAATAATAACATTACCTTCCTTCCCTTGGTTCCATCAAATCACACTCTCCCAAACACCTCCCTTCCTCACCGGATCGATCCTCAAATATCAATTTTCACGGTCATCATGTCTCAGGTAGGTTAATTCATATTATTATCATTTTTATTATTATTATTATTATTAATTAATTGATCTATTTTTTTTCCTTTCTAATTAGGGTTACTATTTATTTATATATTTATAAGCAATTTGAGCTGTTTGGATTTTGGTTAATTAGTAGATCATATTTGTATGATACGCTAGGGTTTTTTTTTCTTTTTCTTTATATATATATATATATATATATATATATATATATATATATATATATATATATATATATATATATATATATATAATTTTTTAAACAAGTTATTATTTGAGCTGGCTGAATTTAATTATGTTGTGAAATTTTGGGTGTACCAAATTAAAACGCTAATTTACGAGCGACTAGCGTTTCCACTTACTAAATGTTACCAAACATAATATTTCTAGTTGAGTTAATATAAAGCGTTTGGGCATATATTTGTTCAACATTTGTAGGTGAATTGTTAACGAGCAATTTGAATACGTAACACTCAATTTGGACCCACTAAGGCCCTGTTTGGCTAAGCTTATTTAACATAAGCTGATTTGGGCTTATTTTTTATAAGCTCCGATATTTTGGCTTTTTTTTAGACGTGTCGGCTTATATAAGTTTATTATGATATGGTAAACTCATAAAATCCGACAAGTCTCAAAATAAGCCGTAAAATTGAGGCTTATAAAAAATAAACCGAAATTTCATGAAATTTCGGCTTATTTGTTATAAGCCCCAATTTTATGGCTTATTTTGAGACTTGTCGGCTTTTATAAGTTTATCATATCATAATAAACTTATATAAGTCGACAAATCTCAAAATAAGCCACAAAATCGGAGCTTATAAAAAATAATATCCCAAAGCGGCTTATGTTAAATAAGCTTAGCCAAACAGGGCCTTACCAAACGCTTTATCCGGCAAACATAATATTTCTAGTTGAGTTAATATGTCGCGTTTGGGCTTATATTTGTTAAACATTTGTACGTGAATTGTTAACGAGTAATTTGAATACGTAACACTGAATTTGGGACCCGTTGCAAAAATCGCGGATTGGTAGTCGGGCGGTCGACCCCCTTGTAGCTTATAATCGGTCTAGGCTGGATTAATCAGTGATTAATCGGATTAGTATATTCTCTACAAGATTTTCCTTAAAAAACATCTTGATATAAACAACAACTATAAGTGATTACATTTGTTCAAAGTTGCAAAAATCGCGAATTGGTGATTAATCAGATTGGCATTTCTGGCAAGTTTTGAGTATTTTCGGTGAGTTTTGGGTATTCCCGACAGGGTTTTCCTTAGAAAAAACCATCGTTGACCGCCGTTGATCATGGTTGAGCAAATTGTTTGACCAATTTACAAAAATCGGCAAGGTTGGTGCCCCAATGGCACCTAGGCGGTGATTAATTGGCCTTGTAGACCTTTTTTTGCAACACTACTAAAAACACATCCTAAACACGCACATACACGCAAATGGCATAACTACAATGGTGTTGTACCCTGTGCCTTATAAATGATAGAAAAGTAGACGTCAAGGTTTGTTTTGTTAAATTTTTGTACACTTATTACTGATTAACAAATTGTGTTACGCATTGGAATTGTTGTTTGTTTGATCTAGATGAATTTTGTTGTTGATCGGATACGAGATGTTAGGGCATTTTTTACTTAATTTGCTATTGGTATATTTTGTCGATACTAATGTGTTATGTGTTTGGGTGATTTTAGATTGATAACAGAAACTCCTCTGCTGTCAAACGTGCCAGAACCGATGGTACATTCTCTTTCTCGTGCTTTATTTAATTCTTAAACTAGTTTTATGATGGTTGATGTGACCTTACTGCATACTGTATCTGTTGCGGATTTATTTGCAAAATTGTGTTTGGCTTTGGCTAGATGTGTCAATAATGCTTAAAGGAGAAACGACCACTTCCTTTTCTTGTGTAATTAGAGAGGTTTTAGAGGTTGACAGGATTTTGATTTAACGTTTAGGGACTAATTGGTTGTGATAATTTATTAATATATACTCATATTAGTGTTAAGATGGTGATTAGAAGCATGGACTTTGGGGTTTGGAAATTTTACTGGAGGTTACTCAATGAACTTTGAACTTGGGGGGATTTGCTTAAGCTTATTTTGGGCTTGTGATCTTATTTGGTTTGGCTTATATCTCGTAAGCTCATCTTTATCCTTCTTTTTCTAGCTTTTGAGCTTATCTTCCATCTTTAAGTCACAATAAGCTCACAAGTCTGAAAATAAGCTGGAAAATATGGGATCATGAGATATAGTAGAGTCATATAAGCTCATAAGTCCAAAAGTAAGCTTAAACGACCACCCCCTTATTTAGCTCTAGTTTAATTTCTATATATGTAGTTTCAGCTGCAAGATACACCCTGAAGCTTTACGATGTTAGTTACAAGCCATTAAATACTTATTCCCTTGTGATTTAAGCCATGAACTCATACATCTATTATGTGTAAATGACACCTAGTCCTTAGTTGTATTTATTTATTCATGCATGCCAGAAAATTTAACTCTCAAGTTTTCATGATTTTTTCTCTGACGTCACAACAAGGTATTAAATTGTATTCTGCGGTATTAATTTGTGGTGATTATGATTTAGGTGGTCGTAGAGAAGATGACTGGACCTGTCCTAGCTGTGGGAATGTCAACTTTTCTTTTCGTACAACTTGCAATATGCGCAACTGTACACAGCCAAGACCAGCTGACCATAACTCAGTAAGTTACACAATCCGTTTATTACACATATGCAGTAGCTATCGTTTTTTGGCTTTTAAGAAATTAGGCGTTTACAAGACCAGTCTCTCACTCTTGTTATGAGCTAGATGTATCTAGCTTTTTTAATTTTTGTTTGAAAGTTTGCTTTTTATCTTCCTCTAGTTGAGTTCCAACAGATTTCATAGAACCAACGCGCTAAAGAAACTGATGCTCTGGGTAGTTTTGTTAATGAAAAGTTGTATTTATACTAAATTATAGTTCTACGATGAGTGTAATTAAGTTTAAGTTCTTTGTTTATCATATATATATATTTTTTTTCTGGTGTGTATTTTGTCCTAGAGTTAATTTTATTAATTAGTCTTTCGACGAAATGTTTGTTTTACAGAAATCTGCTCCAAGGCAAATGCCGACCCCACAGGGCTACTCCTCTTCTTCTCCTTATGCTGGTTCCGGTGCACCCTCTTCAATGTATATGGGTGTAACACCTTATGCTGCTTCTCCCTTCAATGGAACATCTATGCCTCCTTATGATGGTTCTGCTTATCACTACAACTACAACAGCCGTCTGCCTGGAGGGAACCCTTATCGTCCCCTGCAACTCTCTGCCACACCTGCTTATTCAGGTGGGCCTATGATAGGAGCTGGTATGTGTTTTTTAGGTTGATTTTGGCCATTTTATTGTTGACTTTTATATCTCATTATGATGATTTGCATTGCCTGCTACTTTGACATCTTGCTGAAACCGGAATTACATCTTTGTTTGCAGGTGCGTTGTATGGTTTACCTCAGCTGATGGAACAATTTGGTTTGCGATTGCCCATTGCTCAGGCTGCCATGGTATGTCTGAATTTTGTTATACCAATCAACTAATTGCAACAAGTGAATTTGATTATTCGTTCACCTATTCCCTATGTAAACATCATGTGTATTCTCTCTTGGGTTCCTTAAATGTAAACATGTGATGCTATATTGATCGATCATTTGGTTTTTGAAATTTTCTATAGGGACCAAGGCCTGGATTCTTTCCAGAAGAGCCATCTCAAAAGAAAGGTATTACTGCTACACAGACTAGCATTTGATTGTAATTTATGATCCGTTTTTCATTGTTTCACTTGCTTCTTAACAGATGGAACACGAGAAAATGACTGGGAATGCCCAAAATGTGGAAATGTCAATTTCTCCTTCAGAACAGTCTGTAACATGAGGAAATGCAACACACCTAAACCAGGATCTCAGGTCTGAGACGCCATCTATATACCAGCTTTTTTTTGACACATTGAAGCTTTTAGCTATGTTTAATATAACGTGTCATTCTAATTTATTTTTATGACGCTAATATGCAGGTTGCAAAGCCAGCCAAGAGTTCCAGTAAGTACTCCATGTATATATATTTGGTTACCTGTTAGTGATGTTGGAGTTTGAATCTTATATCTGTATCTGTATTTTGTTTTAGAAGCGGATATGCCAGAAGGGAGCTGGAAGTGTGACAAATGTAACAACATAAACTATCCTTTTAGGACCAAATGTAACCGACAGAACTGCGGTGCAGACAAACCATTAGAATCCCAGAATTCCCCTACAGAAGAAGAAAACAATGATCAGGTCTGTATTATTTTTGTCGAATGTTTTATTAAGTTATGTTTTTGCATGCTTACAGTCCCCATGAATGTAAAGCGGAAATACTTTCTGGTCAATTTCTTTCTTTACCGATTTACTTTCTCGTTTGTTTATAATCTTGCTGTGAATTATGCTATAATGAAGCAAATGGTCATCCGTCTATTTTTTATTAATATGTGTTTATGTATCTACTGTTCCAGTGAGTACTAGGACATGTTTAAGAAGGTCCAGAGTTGTCCAGATGTTGCTCAGTATGGGTCTGAAAGTCAGTCATGTCGTCGTCGTCTTCGTCTTCCTGTTGCTGCGGTTATCGAGTTACCTTGCTTTGTGATTGTGTTGTCAGATTGTAGCATATAAAAATCGCGATTTGTGGTCTTTAAGAGATTTTTTACATTTACATGCATGCGTCACCCAGTGAGTTGCTGGGCTAAGTCTTCTTAGAAGGTGCTGTACCTTTTCAACTGTGTGTCGTCTTATTTATTAGATACTTATCATTGAGTTGCATAAACAAATAGGATTGTATTAATATGATTTGAAGTCAATTGCCTATCTTAAATAGGTGTCGTTTGTTTGTGTGTGCTTGTTGGACCAGGATGAGATCCTGCAACGGTTGACTAGTCTTGAATTCATCAGCAGTCCCCATTTAGCAGTCCCCATTTACGGTTTCTACTTTTTTACTTGGCAGTCTTTTTAAATAGATTGAAGTACTCTCTCCCAAGTCAGTGACTTTCTTTTTGCTACTTCTTGACTAATTCTGATACTATGAGAGCAAATCCATTTGGTTCAGTGCCTATTTGTTTTGGTATAGTCCAGTGAACCTTGCTCATTTAGGCCATACACGAGTCTTTAACAAGTAGTCTAAAGTTTGTGGTAAATTCATGGCTTGGTCTTGTTTCAGAATAGATTACAGTCCTATACACCCAATGGCCAATACACTTGAACGAACTCTGACCGGGTGCGGTATAACTTTTCTAATATGTACTTTTAGCTAGAGTGTTGCTTAAAAAAAAATGTTTGTTGGTGCAATAGTATCGTTTTCTAGGATTCAGTTGGCCAAAAGGCTGTAGCAACTGACAAGGAAAGTTAAATTAAGGTAATCGGATGTGCCCAGCTTTTAAAGAATAACTAGACGATTACCCGCGCATTGCGACGATAATGTATAGCGTTAATTTGTGTGCGATTTTTGTTATGTATATATAAGTTTGGATTGAGTGAGAGTGAATAAAGTATTTTAAATTGTAATTAAGTATTTACATATTTCATAGATTGTGTTTTCTTTTGTAAGTAGGAGTATTTTAATCTTACAACATTACTCATTTTTTATGTTTTTAAGTTTTAAGCAAAAATTTAAAAAAAAATAAAATCGTATCCTATGAGAATAACTATAATGCAAGATTTACGAATGACTTTTTACTATTTAAAAAGTGACAAAAGCTTTGCTAATGACATTTTGTAAAATAGCTTGGTATATACAAGCGTTTAATAACAAACTACACAAGTCATTCTCACTAAATAAAGACTAGTTGTGAAGGTTTGTAAAAGTTTTGGAAAGCTTTTGTAGATCTGTAAAGACTCAATTTATTGTACCAAAGGGCCTTTGGTCTAGCGGTATGGAGGTTTTACTCTCCTAGGCAAGGTCTCAAGTTCGAGTCTTGTCTAGGGCGATAGGGGTTTTCTCTCGCGTGCGTAAAGGGAAGGTTGCCATTGCTTTTTGGGTTGGACCCAACTTGCTTGTGTAGGCTAGCTACGCCTTCTAGGCTAGGAGCCATGTAGCCACAATTGCCGTTAAAAAAAAGAAGACTCAATTTATTGTTGATGCTCTAGACCACTGCTAACATCCGACACCTATCTCTTGCACCGCCAACAACCTCCATCATCAACTTCGTCCACCGCCACAACACCACTAACAGCTTCGTCCACCGCCACAAATGTTTATACAAAGCCACCACCACACGAGGAAGTCAACTGAAGGCAAGGACGAAGGAGATGAGTTTACAGGAGTAATATCTCAAATGGGTTGGACGTAGAGCAGTCAATGTTGCAAAAAACGCTCGACGCTAGTTAGCCAACCTTCGAGGCGGAATTCGCCTTAGGCCGATTGGGTTGTTATTGTTATTGTTATTGTTATTGTTATTATTATTATTATTATTATTATTATTATTATTATTATTATTATTATTATTATTATTATTATTATTATTTTTATTTTTTATTTTTTTTATTTTATTTTTTATTATAAATCAACACTTTATTAAAAACTCATAGGGGTTACAAAAAATTAGTGGGAAGCCGAGAAACCAACTGGGCCCTCACACCTCTAGCAATAGCAAAACCAATCCTATTAAAAATATGAACCGCAACACGTGCCCCAATGTCTTGAGTCATAGAGAATCGTCGAATACGCTTTAATCAAGGTTACTGCATCCTTCTCAAGTTCTCCAAAAGAAGGAAATGAAAAGGGGAGAAACCCATATCCAATATCCGCACATTTAGCATCGTACTTGACACGTTTACGTTGTGCAACAACAATGACCGCACGCCTTGGCATAAAATCAGTCATCCTAGATTGCGTCAAGGGCGACGATCCAGTAAGATCAACACATACATCACGCCCATTATCCCAAGAGTAAAGCAATATATCAGCCGGTCGTAAGGATCTGTCCCTATCTCCATAAAGCCCAATATCCACCTCCTTACGAGCTGAAATTCCGGACCGAGAACATATATCAACAAGAACATCACGCACAAGGTTATGCCGATGTTTAATGCCAACAATACCCGCACACGAAACAACGTGAGCCCCATAAATATCTCCAGTAAATACCTTAGAACAGGCTGAACACGGTACCTGAACAGTGAAAAGAGGAACACCTAACCGATAACACAACACACAACGATAAGCCCTGGCATTCATAGTTTGTCCCAGTCCAGATATCGGAGCCACCCTAAGCCAATCTGAAGTATGATCTTCCTTTAGTGAACTCCATAACGCCATCTGTCGGGGAGAAAGATGGAATGTAGATTCAACAGTTTGGGTAACCCGATCGAAATATATATCTGCCAATTTCTTCATAAGTTTGGGGGCAACGACCTCGCTAGGGTTACTCAAAAGGTCAATATCCATATTCACATTAAAAGTACATAGAGCATCATCAAAAGAGGGACTAGCAGCTACAATACCCGACATAACTTAGTCTGTAGGCTAGCAGATTGAAGTCTAGAAGCAAGGAAGGCATAGCTCAAGACGTCACCTGCAGAATATACACCAAGCCCCCCAAAAGCAAAGGGTAGGGTGGCGAGTCTCCACTGCCAATCACCAAAACCGGGCCCAGAAGCAGTGACAATGCGCTCCAAAGAAGAACGAAGTGCCGCATCAAAAGAAACCTGACCACACTCAAAGACCCGAGGGGAACATGTGCGCATAGAAAAATACAACTTGGAAATACCAGCACATGTACGGAGTAGCAACAACTCGCACTGAGGGTCATTAAGCTTGGCAACAGCATCCATAAGTTCAATAGTATTAGCAACCCTTTTCAGAACAAGCTTACTACCAAACTCAAAATCCTCACTAACAGGTCCACCCAATAATTTAACACCGTGTAAGGGACGAGAAATATTGGGGGGAAAAACACCGGCATATATGCTTCTAGGGTCTTCCTGTGGCCAAAAAACTTCAGTTTTATCAACATTGAGGTGTAAGCCATGACAAGGTCCATCCATCATAATCAACTCTAAAACCTTACCCACAACCAAGGTATCACCAATAATAGTGCCATCATCCAGATACCATGCTTGAAATGAAAGGTCAAAAGAATCTCTAATCTTACATGCCAGGGGATGTAACACTAAAGCAAAAAGAAGAGGCCCAAGCGGGTCACCTTGTTGAACACCTTGATGAGACCAAAGAGTATGCTCACCATAATATAATTTGGCAGGACTGCAGTAACAGAATTCCACCCACCGTAAAATAGCCGGGAAATGAAGCCGAACCTCACGCAACATAACAGCCCGATCCACCATGTTGAAAGCGTTTTCAAAATCAACCAACAACATAGACAGACCAACATCACCCCCACGGTCCTCAACCAACCGATTCACAGCATGAAGAATAGCCTCCCCTCCCCCCGATACCCCAACACCAAATTGTAAATCATTTAAATAACCGTCTGAAGAGTGGCCAATCATGGAAGTACAAACATTGGAAACTAAACGCCTCCAAACAGTCCTAACAGCAATAGGACGGATACCCCCCTCTGGTTTGACTAAGGGTGTGAGAGGAGCACTAGCAATGTACTCACCCAGCACCCTCGGGCATTTACCAGCAAGAAAAAGGTTCACCACTTGGGTAATAGAAGCGACCAACTCATCAGAAATAGCCACAACTGCACCATTTAAACAATCCAAAAGGTGTTGGGCACGCAACCCATCCCGCCAACAAGAAGTACCACGAGGGAAACTCTTGATCATGTCAAGAACCGTAGAAGGATTTTACAAGAAATTGGTGGGAAGCCGAGACACTAGTTGGACTCCCACTTCTTTCTGGATACAAAAACTTAGTCTATGAAAAATAAAAGCACCACTCTTGACATTATTCGAGTGGCTAACAACAACAGTCTTGATATGTATTATTATTATTATTATTATTATTATTATTATTGTTTACTAATAAAATTCACTTCATTAGAAAACCAAAAGGAATTTTACAAGAAATTGGTGGGATGCCCACTATTCATGCATGGGGTTCTCCTGGTGGCAGTTTGCAGGTTGTGCGTGAGGTTTTAGCCGAACCTTCTCCATTATGGTCTAATATTGATGATTATAGCTTGGATTTGGGTGACCGCAATGTCAAGCAATGTAAGAGGAAGATTTGTGATGGTCATTATACTGCTGCGGTCAGAGTTCTTTCGTCTTCTGGTATTGCACCTTATGATGCTTCTACTCTTGAGGACTTAAAAGCTAAGCACCCTTTCCAGTCTGCTCCTTCTTTGCCTGATATACCTATTGATCATCATCACCGTACCGCATCCTCTTTTACCGTTCTTGACATGATCAAGAGTTTCCCACGTGGTACTTCTTGTGGGCGGGATGGGTTGCGTGCCCAACACCTTTTGGATTGTTTAAATGGTGCAGCCGTGGCTATTTCAGATGATTTGATCGCTTCTAACACCCAAGTGGTGAACCTCATTCTTGCTGGTAAATGCCCGAGGGCGTTGGGTGAGTACATTGCTAGTGCTCCTCTCACACCCTTAGTCAAACCAGGAGGGGGTATCATTCCTATTGCTGTTGGGACTGTTTGGAGGCGTTTAGTTTCCAAGGTTTGTGCTTCCATGATTGGCCACTCTTCTGATAGTTATTTAGATGATTTGCAATTTGGTGTTGGGGTGTCGGGAGGAGGGGAGGCTATTTTTCATGCTGTGAATCGGCTGGTTGAGGACCGTGAGGGGGGGGGGGATGTGGGTCTGTCTATGTTGTTAGTTGATTTTAAAAACGCTTTCAACATGGTGGATCGGGCAGTTATGTTACGTGAGGTTCGGCTTCATTTTCTGGCTATTTCACGGTGGGTGGAATTCTGTTACTTCAGTCCTGCCAGATTATATTATGGTGAGCATACTCTTTGGTTTCATCAAGGTGTGCAACAAGGTGATCCGCTGGGGCCTCTTCTTTTTGCTTTAGTGTTACATCCCCTGGCAAGTAAGATTAGAGATTCGTTTGACCTTTCATTTCAAGCTTGGTATTTGGATGATGGCACTATTATTGGTGATACCTTGGTTGTGGGTAAGGTTTTAGAGTTGATTATGGCGGATGGACCTTGTCGTGGCTTATACCTCAATGTTGATAAAACTGAAGTTTTTTGGCCACAGGAGGACCCCAGAAGCAGGTATGACGGTGTTTTTCCTCCCAATATTTCTCGCCCTTCGCATGGTGTTAAATTATTGGGTGGACCTGTTAGTGTGGATTTTGAGTTTGGTAGTAAGTTGGTCCTGAAAAGGGTTGCTAAAACTATTGAACTTATGGAGGCAGTTGCCAAACTTAATGACCCTCAATGCGAGTTGTTGCTACTCCGTACATGTGCTGGTATTTCTAAGCTATATTTTTCTATGCGCACATGTTCTCCTCGGGTCTTTGAGTGTGCTCAGGTTTCTTTTGATGCGGCTCTTCGTTCCTCTTTGGAGCGCATTGTCACTACTTCTGGGCCCGGTTTTGGTGACTGGCAGTGGAGACTCGCCACCTTACCCTTTGCTTTTGGGGGGCTTGGTTTATATTCTGCAGGTGACGTCTTGAACTATGCCTTCCTTGCTTCTAGACTTCAATCTGCTAGCCTACAGACTAAGCTCCTTCATAGTTTTGGTATTGTAACTGCTGGCCCCTCTTTTGATGATGCTCTACGTACTTTTAATGTGAATATGGATATTGACCTTTTGAGTAACCCTAGCGAGGTCGCTACCCCCAAACTTATGAAGAAATTGGCAGATATATATTTCGGTCGGGTTACCCAAACGGTTGAATCTACATTCCATCTTTCTCCTCGACAGATGGCGTTATGGAGTTCTCTAAAGGAGGATCATACTTCAGATTGGCTTAGGGTGGCTCCGATATCTGGACTGGGACAAACTATGAATGCTAGGGCTTATCGTTGTGTACTGTGCTATCGGTTGGGTGTTCCTCTTTTCACTGTTCATGTACCGTGTTCAGCTTGTTCTAAGGTATTTTCTGGAGATATTTATGGGGATCACGCTGTTTCGTGTGCGGGTATTGTTGGCATTAAACATCGGCATAACCTTGTGCGTGATGTTCTTGTTGATATATGCTCTCGGTCCGGAATTTCTGCTCGTAAGGAGGTGGATATTGGGCTTTATGGAGATGGGGACAGATCCTTGCGACCGGCTGATATATTGCTTTACTCTTGGGATAGTGGGCGTGATGTGTGCGTTGATCTTAAGGGATCGTCGCCCTTGACGCAATCTGGGATGACTGATTTTATGCCAGGGCGTGCGATCATTGACGCTGCACGACGTAAACGAGTCAAATACGATGCTAAATGTGAGGATATTGGATATGGGTTTCTCCCCTTTTCTTTTTCTTCTTTTGGCGAACTTGAGAAGGATGCAGTAACCTTGCTAAAGCGCATTAAACGATTCTCTATGACTCAAGACATTGGAGCGCGTGTTGCGGTTCATATTTTTAATAAGATTGATTTTGCTATTGCTAGAGGTGTGGGGGCCCAGTTGGTTTCTCAGCTTCCTACTAATTTTTTGTAAATCCTATGAGTTTTTAATAAAAGTGTTGATTAAAAAAAATAATAATAAATAATAATTATTATTATTTTTATTTTTATTATTATTTTTTTTTTACTTTATTAAAAATTTATAAGATTTACAACCTTCATTAATGTTTATTATTATTATTATTATTAATAATGTTATTAATGTTTATTTATCTAAGGCTAAACACATTAAGAACCTCTATCAACTTTCATTTTACCTGCCACATCAGTTTTCTTTCTCCGGCGACCTTATGCGACTTTTTGCCACAGTAGTGGTGACCTTCATCTTTTTCTTTTCTTTTTTTATTTTTTTACCTAATATTTTTACTTATAAATACTCATTAAATTCACCAATTTTTAAACACCACCTCACAACACTCTTTCACCATTTTATACAAAAATGTCTCAAGAAACACTCCTGGAGACAATCCCCCGACGCCCGAAGAAATGTTTAATCTAGAAAATACTCCCCCTCAAACCCCGACTACGGTTCATCATCACAACAAAATACGCACCAATCCATATCTCCCATTTCTTCATTTCCAACGGTAGAAGAATCAGTCGATGAAGATAAGATAGGTGATGAATATGAAACTGAAAGTTATGAAAATGCCCATGGATTTCTTACTAAGGAACAAGAAGAACAACTTATTATGGATGAAGAGGCATTAACAGAAACATTAGAAGAACATGCAAGGGCTGAAAAAGATTGAGATGAGAGAATTAGGGAAGAACAAGCTCATGATGAGTTATTCAGGTCGGAACTTGGGGAGTATTCTGATTCAGAATAAGATTAATCTAAAAGTTGAATAATTCCTTTAGCTGACGAACTTATGTGTTTTAATTTCCGTATCGTAGTAATGTAGTATTTTGCTTTGCTGATATAATAAATAGAAGTTCATAATCTACTTTGGTTCTTCGTACTCGAAAATAAATTTCCATTCATTTGCATAAAAATAGACATTACGATACGAAATTAAAAAAAACAAGTTTCAAAAACACAATACTTCTATTTATTTTTTACACGCATCCAAACAAATTTATAATTCATTTGTTCTAATTTTTTTTGCCCTTTTAAACAAAGCATTATGCATCTCGTAATCGAATTCAGATGTTTGATTCAAATAAGCATCGATCAAAGCATGTTTCTTTCGTGGAATGTCACTGCATTCAACGTACGCGTTCTCCATATCATCTTTAGCTGCACATGCATTATCAAATTCTACTGCAAATGTCATAAGGACTTGCTGACGAGCTTTATCCTAGTCGATTTGTTTCTGAACCATAGCTGTCATTTCATCGACGGTGTGTGAAAGCGAACAAGCTATTTAAAAAGTTGATGAAAGTGCATATATATTATGTATAAAATGATAAGATAAATGGGGCTTGAATTGTTGTTTGAGTGAGGTATTTATAATGTAAAATAAAGTGTTTAAATTTAAATTTTATTTATTTATTTATAAATGCATCAAACGGTCACAAGCATATTGAAAAGTGAGAGTTTTGTTTTTATATGTGTGTTTCATTCGATCGCATGCACGATCAAAACCAAAAAAAGGATGGGACGATCGGTCGGTGACCGATTGCTCACAACAAGGACGATTGACACTTTCAATCGGTTGACCGATTAAAAACCGACTTACTGCACATATCCTAAATTTTGCATACTTACATAACTTTAGTTAAATTTATTAGTCTTTTTATTATTTTAGTTACATATCTTACATATATGTTGCAAAAGTTTACATTATGTGTAGTTTTGTTTAAATTTTGGTCTACTAGCCCAATGAATGATCTGTTTGGCCCATCTATTAAGCTACCCACAGTCGTGACCTGGGTCACCGGCTGCCACATCAGCTTTCTCTCTCCGGCGATTACACACAATCAAGTTGCCACGGTCGATGACCGACTTTTTTTTGTTTTGTTTTTTTTTCTCCAAATATTTTTAACAAAATTAAACTTCATTAATAATAAAAATATTACATAAATCATACAATACGATACGGTTAAAAAACATACGAAATAAAATATACTACGAATACGATATAAATAAACATATCCTAATATGAATGCTCCCGGCATTCATAATCATACGAAGGAGAGCGATAACCCGCAAATTCTGCAATGTAAGCCAAACGTTCTTCTTCCGCCTTCCTTGCTTTCTCATCATCCTCGTCTGCATAACCTATCCCAATTTGAGTCAGCTGAGGTTGCTCAACAAATATAGGTCTAGTAGACGAACTTGATGCACCCACACCAACAGTTGTGTTCTCCCTATAGCTCCAAGTGATTTTGGTGCTGATGTTGTTCTGTATCTGTTGAACACACCCCCATAACATGTCAACAATGTTGTCGTCTTTGCGGGCTTCATCCATCAAAAAAATTTCAATCACAGCTTTTTTTTTCCAGGCGAAATGTCGTTACAAATCGCGTATTGTTCTCTCAAACGTTTCTTCTCTGCCTTTGCAAGATCAAACTGCTTGATAACGCCGATAATAGCGTTTTGTCGAGCCGCATCGTTTTCTTTGCATTGTTTTTTAACATACGTTTGCATTTGTTTGACGGAATGAGGGAGACGGCAAGCCATAATATTTTTGTGTTGAGAGAATTGTGCTTGAAATTGTGTGTTTAAAAATGTGTTTGAGGTTGGTATTTATAATGTGTTAAAAGTGGTAAAGTTTTTTTTACAAAAAAGTTTTTTTTGTTTGTTTATCAAGTGATAACTATCGGTCGTATTTTAGACCGATTGTTTTTTTTCCTTCGGCGACCGATATTTGACTAATACTCCACAAAGGGCATGACCGACTTTCAAGTCGGTCGCATGTGACTACCAACCGATATTTTCAGAGCGAGTGTGACTAGCCTCAATCTTTTAGTGGGCCAAAAAGACCGTTTATTAGTAGGTTACATACTATAATAACATATAGCCATCATTTACCTTTTTCAAGTTTTTCATCTTCTCTTTTCACCCACTCTTTCACCTTCTTCACTCTCTTTTCAACCGTTTCTCTCTAGAAAATAACCCATTTTGAAAGGAAAAAAAACCCTAGATTCAAAGTTAAAAGAGTGTTGACCGTTTTATATTAGCGTTGACCGACCCAACCGCCTTGGCCGATTTGACCCACCTAGACGGTTCGTTGACCGCCTTTTGACCAGAACGCCTAATTTGACCGATTTATTGCAAATCAGGGCGGTGGGTGACTGACTAGCGCCTAGGCGCTGCCTAAGAGGCCGCCTAGACCGCTTTTTACCTATTAGCATTTACTCACATCTCTTAAACTAGCATTTATACTATAGTACTATACCATCTACCTCACTCTTTAAAAGTTAGACTCATTCTCACACACTTTCTCAGTGCCTTGTTCTTCATGGTAACCCACATCTACCACCCTTTAAAACCCGCCAACCATATTAACCCTAGATAACATATTTTTACTTTTGGGCAAAAACCAAAATGTTTTCACCGATCCAAGTTAAAAAAAAGTCCAAATCCCTTCCACCCGTAGGTTTCAGTTTTGGTCCTACTTCACGTCAAGGTCGTTACGCAAAAGATGAATTACTATGTTGGCTCGACCGTGTGCATCTAGTTTGTGGGAGGATTTTATACGATTATTCTACTCTCGTTGGTACTGTAATGATACATTCGACTCTATATTGATAGCCATCAATGTTTTGAAAACCGGGTTTATAATCGACCCGGTTGAGTCACCGGTCACCGGGTCAACCCGGTTTTCCATTAAAAAAATAAAAAATAAAAATAACCGGGTCAACCGGTTCAACCGCCGGGTCAACCCGGTTTTTATAAAAATATTTTGAAAAAAACCAAACCCGGCCGGGTTTTGAGAACCGGGTTGACCCGGGTCACTCAAAACCCGACGGGTCTAACCGGTTAACCCGGTTTTAGAAACCCGGGTTTTTTTGACCTTTTTTTGCCCGGAACTGGTCCAACCGGTTAACCCGGCCGGGTCGACCCGGGTTTCAAAACATTGATAGCCATTATAAATGTTCATTTTTTAATTATAAAGAATGTATATTGCTTATATTAATAGTATACATGATATATCCGACTCTTACAAAATTGGTTCCCCACCAAGAATATATTTTTTAAAATGCTTATTCACTGTTATTGTTAATAAATGCTTTTAGTTATTGGATGATCATTTATCGAATAATTTAATGGGTATGCAAATTGGGCCTAAAACACTAAAAAGCTACACGGAACAACATCCAGGTCCGCCACTAATGTGGAAAGAAAGTATAGTCAGATTGCTCTTACATTCAGTAAAACGAATGTAAGAGCAAATCCCACTATGCTCAGTATCCACATTTTTGTCGAATATCTTTCGCATATCTTTTTAGTGCCTTAGTCCTGATTTTCATTCCCACTAAATTCTCCGGTGAATGAATCCAATAATGAAAAGTATTTTCATACCATAACTTGTGAATAAGCAACTTAAGAAATAGTGAAATACGATGGTGGGCAGGGATGGAGCTAGGGGGTTCCCGCGGGTGCCCGGAACCCCATGGATATTTTCGATGAAGTGTTAATTTTTGAAAACAATACCGATTTTTCCTAAATGCATCTTAAATGCGCCTGGTCCTTCGAAATGTGTTTCAGTATTACGGTTCAAAAGATTTTGTGCACCCAGTCATATTTGGTCCTGGTTCCGTCATAGTTGGTGGGTAACCAATTTCGTAAAGCTTAGATCCATCATGTAAACCATTAATGTAAGCATTTTACATCCTTACAATTAAAGAAATGCGTGTTTATAACTGGTATGAATATATAGTCGAATGTATCTATATTGAAGAGAGTGAGAATGGAATAGTCATACAAAATTCTCCATTAATTTGCTCTACCCGGTCAAGCCAATGTAGTAAAGTGTATAGATTGGTTCAAATTTGAAATAAATGATAGTTATGTGGTTTTGTAAGATGAAGACTGAGTTATTGTGAATCTAGTGGATTGGCGTAATGCTTGGTGTGAGGTTATTAGGTGGTGCTTTTTGTTGCTAAATTTGTTGTTAATTGTAGTTTTAATACTAAATTAGTGAACACTTAATGTGGTTGGCGGTTTTCATTATGGTATCTATGTTGGAAATTATAATCCATTAATCTTTGTATCAAACCATAAATTTCCTGTTGGGCTGCAAGCCGAAGTCAAACAAACCAGCAACAAAGAAACACGGCAGTTACAAGTCAAGGGTCACAATGTTTTGTTTATAACCGACCCAAAAGAAG
The DNA here is from genome assembly GCA_019973895.1 of Chrysanthemum seticuspe. Classification (NCBI taxonomy): domain Eukaryota; kingdom Viridiplantae; phylum Streptophyta; class Magnoliopsida; order Asterales; family Asteraceae; genus Chrysanthemum; species Chrysanthemum seticuspe. The sequence goes on along the minus strand of BPTQ01000009.1, from coordinate 19,777,129 downwards.
ACCCATAAGACAGTTAGTTAAAACAATTATAGTTAGTTATTGTCAGTTATAATGAATGGGTGTTACTTTTGATTTGAATGAACCATCACATCTTTTCACAATGACACACCGTTTAGTTTAGTATATATACATGTAAATTGTACCAGTTTGTAAGTTAACCTTTCCCGATTTATATATCAATAATATTAGAAGGGTTCAACCCAATCTCTCTCTGTTTTCTCTATTTGATTCTTGAATGATGTATACATGAATGTTTGTATGATCATTCAATCCTGGTGATGCAACAGTGGTATCAGAGCGAAGGGATCAAACAACACGACAATTCATGATTTAATCATCATCCAAGATTCAAAACAGAAAACCACATCGAGAGAATAACATAGAGTCGTTATCAGAGGGGGTAAACAAATCAATTCAAGAAACAAAAGGAACAAACACACATGTGTTAGAAGAATCAAGCCGAGCACCCTTAATTGAATCACCACTTGATTCAATTGATAAGAAAAAGGCCCAAATTATACACGGTTCAAAAGTCCCCAAAATTGACGAAAACCTAATTTTCGCATCAGAGGGATTACAAGACGTTCGAGAGGAACACACCAACCGTGGGGAAGAATTGGCTAACCAAGCCATATACTCGGCGGTCAAACCACCAAGAAATTTCAGAAGCAGTTTTAAGTCTAAAAAAGGAGACGTTTTATTTTATCTCAAAGGAAGAGAAAAGCCAAAAAAGAGGCGCAACAAAGTTTAGGGCATCACCGGAACCAACTAAAAAAAGGCTAAGGGTATATTCACCCACCAAGATTCCAAACATTCAAAACGCACCCTCCACTTTTAAGTTTTTATTAGTATTCGATATATATTGTATAGATTTGTATTAAAAAAACTTACTCCTTTTAGTTTTAAGTTTCTAAAGTGTTTTAAGTTTTAAAAGTTTTAAAGTTTCAAGTTTTTTTCTTATTTGGTTTATGATAAGACAGTTTCAAGTTTTACTTATTATGTTTATGATAAGAAACAAGTTTTAAGTTTTACTTATTAGGTTTATGATAAAAAACAAGTTTTAAGATTTTACTTATTTTGGTTTAAGATAAGAAATATAAAGTTTTAAAGTTTAAAAGATTTTAAGATTTACATTATTAAGTTTTTAAAGAATTACAAAGTTATTAACAAAGTTTCAAAAGTTTTATAAGAATATACCTGCCCAAAAGTCACTATGGTGGATCAAGTGACTGCATCCCGGTGATAGATAAAAGTTTTAAAGAATGAAGACACCAAGTTTGAAGAAGGCATCAAGGAACAAGAAAATTGAAGAACAAAGATTAATAGATTAGGGGGAATATGTTGGAAATTATAATCCATTAATCTTTGTATCAAGCCATAAATTTCTAGTTAGGCTGCAAGCCGAAGTCAAACAAACCAGCAACAAAGAAACATGGTAGTAACAAGTCAAGGGTCACAATGTTTTGTTTATAACCGACCCAAAACAGACCCATAACAAAGTTAGTTAAAACGGTTATAGTTAGTTATTGTGAGTTATAATGAAAGGGTGTGACTTTTGGTTTGAATGAACCATCGCATCTTTTCACAATGACACACCGTTTAGTTTAGTATATACATATGTAAATTGTACCAGTTTGTAAGTCAACCTTTCCCGATTTATATATCAATAATATTAGAAGGGTTCTGTTGAAAACTCTCAGACCTTGACAGATCTTTAGCACTCGTAGATCGTTAGTGTTGCCTATGTAATCATAAGCAAACTAATAGACAGTCTCTAAAACTCGTATTCTATAGCGGAAAGTAAATACAAGTTGTTATAACTAAGAACACTTAGATCCTCTATGGATCTTTTATTAACTAAAACTCTATGTTTCAGATCGGTTCTCTATTACAAACTATAAGGTTCCTTTTATAGACAAGGAACCCTAATCTATTACTACCCAATCGACTAAACATGCAAGCATGCATTTAATGACTAATACATTAAACAAATATTGAGCAGTACAATAATACCCATGCTAACCTCGGGCCGTTCAAAGATAATGATGGGTTAGCATTTAAATAATACAACGCATGCTGATCCTAGTCAGCTTCCACCCTTCAGCAGTAACACGGCACTGCTTTTACACGTCAGCAGAATGTCTTCTTCAGCAGATTCTGCTTCTACTTCAGCAGAATCCTTCGGCAGTAATGACAGCAGAAATCATACTTCACATAATTCCCAACAATCCTCCCCTAAACTGGAATTTGACTTGGTTAAGTTCCAGTTTCCTGACCTTGAAAGATCTTTGAGACTTCCGTACTAGAGGATTGTTTTCACACATCAGTAGCAAAGAACCAATAATAAACTCATCTCTATGATGATCAAGCTTTGAAATGCCAGGTCTTTGCAGCAACAAATGACATAATGTACATCAATACTTATCAGTTGCAAACTATTCTCATCACATCCAGGTGTGTTATCTCCTGTGAGAGGTGAATCATTGAAAATAATGGATTTGATGTCTCTTTACCAATAGCCATCACTACTGGAGTAGCCAGATGTTTAAGTCCGAAAACTATGGTACATTGATAACCATCTGATTTAGTAGCAAATCAGCAACTATATAAACGGATTTGACTTGTCTTTACCTGTAGCCGTTTGCTCAGGACTAGTCAATTCTTAGAATTGGTGAATTGATAACCAAATATGGATGCAGTTGCCTTTACCACAGGCCATATACTTGTGGGCTAGCCAATTCTTGGATTCCAAAAAGGAATAGACCATGGTGAATTGATGACCATACAACTCTTAGCAATTAAGCATGGGTGGATGCAGACCCTATGATTTTGAGCAAATCATTACAGCTATCAACAGATTTGACATGTCTTTACCAAAGCTGTATCGTTGGACTAGTCAACTCTTTGATACACACAATGTATATCTGGTGAGTTAAAAACCATCAAAAAGTGCAACAAACCTGCAAATGAAAGTTTTTTTTTTTGTTTTTTTTTAACTAAGAAACTAACAAACAAATAAAGAAACCAAAACAAAACAAATAAAATCCTCCCCTGAGGCATATGCCTCCCCTGAGGCCTATGCCTCCCTTTAAACTTTGCAGTTAAGGGTTAAGCATTCCAATATTGACCACAAGGTGTTGAAACCTTGGTCCATCAAAAGCTTTTGTTAACAGATCTGCCACATTATCATCTGTATGAATTTTAGCCACATTTATCAAATGTTTTTCATATGCATCTCTTATAAAGTGGTGTCTGATTTCAATATGTTTGGTTCTACTGTGAAAAACTGGATTTTTGACAATGCATATGGTACTCTGATTATCAATAAAAAGAGTTGTGTTCATGAAGTTATACCCATAGTCCAGCAATTGGTTTTGGATCCAAAGTACCTGTCCACAGCAGTTTGCAGCAGCAACATACTCTGCTTCAGTAGTTGAGGTAGCCACAATGGTTTGTTTCTTGCACTGCCACAAAATCAATCTCTTTCCAAGGAATTGACAGCCTCCAGTTGTGGATCTCCTATCCAGATTTGCACCAGCATAATCACTGTCACTATATGCTTCCAACTTAAAAGGAGACTCTTTTGGGTACCAAAGGCCTAAATGAGGTTGGCCTTTGAGGTACTTAAAGATCTTTTTGACTGCATTGAGGTGGGAAGTAAGAGGAGTGACTTGATGTCGAGAGCACACACTCACAGCAAAGGTAATATCAGGCCTTGAAGCTGTTAAATACATTAATGAACCAATCATTGATCTGTATAAATGAACATTCACAGGTAGATCTGGATCATTGTTGGCTTTTGTTTTTGGAGCTTCATAAGGTGTTGTGGCAGTCCTGACACCTTCCATACCGAATTTCTTCAACATGTCCCTCACATATTTATCCTGACTGATAAATATTCCATCTTGTTTCTGCTGAACTTGGAGACCCAAAAAGAAAGTAAGCTCCCCCATAGCACTCATCTGAAATTCTCCCTTCATCAGATCCTCGAATTCCCTACACCAAGCTTCTTTAGTGGATCCGAAAATGATGTCATCCACATACACTTGCACAAGTATGATGTCTGTCGAGTTCTTCTTCAGAAAAAGAGTCTTATCAATGGCACCTCTTCTGTAGCCATGCTTTAGCAGAAATGATGAAAACCTAGCATACCATGCCCTTGGTGCCTGATGAAGTCCATAGAGAGCTTTAACGACTTTGTAAACATGATTAGGATGATCTGGGTCTTCAAATCCTTTGGGTTGTGTGACATAAACTTCCTCTTCAATCTCACCATACAGAAAAGCACCTTTAACATCCATCTGATACAACATGAAGCCCATGTATGATGCATAGGCCAAGAAAATTCGAATGGCCTCTACTCTAGCAACAGGTGCAAACACTTCATCATAATCAATCCCTTCTTCTTGCCTGTACCCTTGAGCTACTAATCTTGCTTTGTTTTTAATAACCACACCCCTTGCATCTCTTTTGTTCTTCAGAATCCATTTAGTTCCAATAGCATATTTGCCATCTGGTAAGGGTACCAAGATCCAAACTTGTTGGTTCTGAAACTGTTGCATTTCGTCTTGCATTGCCTCAATCCAACTTGAGTCTTCAAGAGCTTGAGTGACACTGGTTGGCTCTACTTTAGAAAGAAAACACGCAAACAGACAATGTTTGAAGTCTGTGTGATTGTCTCTTTGCTGATTTGAGACATAAGAGAGAAAAGCAACCTGTCCAAATTTAGGACTAGAGATAGTCCTTCGAGTTCTAACAGGAGCTAGAATGTCACCAATAATATTGGATTGAGGGTGAGTGATGTTGATTCTTTTAGAAGCAGTGGGGTTGACATCAATGGTGGGTTCAAGATTAGACACAGTTGGTACAAAAGTTGTGTCATAGGAAGGTGAGGTGAAAATGCCAGATTTGGGTTGATGATTTCCAAGATCTGAAGGACTTGGAAAGCGAGTATATGGGTCACCAAAGTCTGTGGACACTCTAGTAGGAATAGGAGTAGTAACAGATGAGCTTTCAGCAGATTTGATGACGATGGGAGAGACTGCATCAGTTTCAGCAGAAACATGGTTTCCACTGACAGCCTCATTTACAAGCTCCCCATCCACCTTCTCAGCTTCAAGCTTAGCTGCAAACTCTTGAGTCTGAAGCCTAGCAAGGTCCTCAGCATAGTGTGATTCATCTTCACTCTCAGCTGAAGTATCTCTAGACGAGTTACCTGCAACATTGTTAGGGGAGAAAGAAGGCACAAGAATGGGTTGTTCATCATCTTCAAATTCACTTCCAGAGTCAGCATCCAAGTGATAAGGTTTTAAAAGGTACCTTTTTAAGGGGTCATTTAAGCCCTTATTCGATCACTTCTGTATCCGTTATTGCTTAATATCGTTCCTTTTCACTTTTTAGGTCTCTTGAAGGCAAAATGCTGGAATGATGCTTATTTGGACGAAAAGGCGCGAATATACGAAGAAAATGGCCAAAGTCAGAATCGAGACACTCAAAGCTGCTGAAACATAAGGCGACGGCGTCACTGCATATCTGCGACGCCGTCGGGAAGGAATTTTGCGACGGCTCAGAAGCGAAATTGCATGTTTTCAAGGGACGACGTCAGGTTCTAAAGGAGTAGGCCGTCGTTACTCAGACGGCCTAGATGCAGCCAAGACGGCGTCAGAGCTGAAGGGGACGGCGTCACAGTCATAAGGTGACGCCGTCGCAAGGTTTACGTGGCCAAGACGAAACCCTAATGACGGCGACACGACGGCGTCACGAAACATAAGGTGACGCCGTCGCAGATGTAATCTTATATATAGAATCCGAATTTTTCAGTTTTAGTGGGTAGTCTTTTGGAGTAAAAACCTAAAACCGAACCAAGGCTTTCTTGTGCAGTATTTTAGGGTTCTAAACCCTATTATACATCAAGATAATTATTTACTTCATTAATTTAATTATGTCTTTGATTATTTGTGTGTATGCTTGCATGTTCTCCATGTCCGGCTAATTTATTTGTGTGTTTGCTTAGGGAATATGAAACTTAATTATTGAACATTGATTGGTTGATACTTATCTTAGTTGACTAATGATCTAGAGTGCACTAGATTATTCGTTGTGTGCTTAATGCTTGACTTTTCTTTGTGAACTTTAGAATATAATTATCTAGGTAATTGTAGGATAAAGTATTCAAGGACAACCGTAGAGTAGGCATCTATAAATCACTAGAGGATTTGTAAACAAGACCCTTTGGTAATTTCAAAGAGATAGGGAAATAAGCACGCCCTACAACCTTAGAAACACAACGCAAATAGGAATAAGGACGTGACAAATCAACCATCAATAGGAGATAATTGAGGAGTAGTAAAACCTAAGTAAACACATCTTTAAACTATCATACGAGTACACATCAATTAGACATAGACTATCACAACCTTAGCTTAGATAATTAGATAATAGTAGAGTAATCGGTAGCAATACCAACCCCCCAAATCTAATACCCGAGATTCGTACCTTTTCATTTTCTAAAAAAACATAAAAAGATAAAAAATAATCTTCCTCAACCTCAACCTTAGCGTAGTAACTTCTCACTAGCATTCCTATTCCCCTAGAGAACGATATCAATACCCGTGGCTTACCCTAATTACTACACTACAACGATTAGGTTCACTGCCTAGGGTGTTATAAAACTTGCTCGAAGAAAAGGAAGTTTCCTTGACCCCGAACGACGCGTGTAGCGTTATCAAGTTTTTGGCGCCGCTGCCGGGGAATAGAATAGCTAGTTAGTAGTCCACCTCGTTTAGGTTCTTTACTTGATTCCTATCAAGTAAACTTTTTTCTCATTTTTTAGCTTTCTCTTAGTCTATCCCCCTTCTTCGTGACCTTTGTTCGTAACACCCATCACTTTTCACCATGGAAGGTGACAACCAACCACCTCTCATCAACCCACCACCAAACGACCCGCCAAGAGCCCGTACTCTTGGTGAGTACTCGAGACCAAACCACCTAGGTTATAGGAACACCATTGAGCTTCCCAACCAAGCCCAAACTACGGCCCTGCGATCCGACACCATCCGGTTGGTGCAAAACGGATGTGCATTCCATGGACTTCGTTCCGAAGATCCAAATCAGCATCTGAGGGATTTCCTCAAAATTGTCGATTCCATCGACCTTGATGCTACTACTCGGGAGACCACGCGCTTGCGTCTCTTCCAATTCTCTTTACGGGACCAAGCTAGTAATTGGCTTGAGCGACTTCCCGCCGGCTCCATCTCAAGTTGGGATAATCTTACTTCTCGCTTCCTTGCTCAATTTTTCCCACCGGGGAGAACCACTAAGCTTAGGAATGACATCTTGATGTTCCAACAACGTCAAGGTGAATCTCTCTACGAAGCATGGACCCGATTCAAGGACTTACTTCATAAAGTCCCTCATCACGGCATTGATCTTTGGCTCCAAGTCCAAATCTTTTATGATCATGTCAACTTTCCCACTAAGCGATCCATTGACCAAGCGGCCGGTGGAAAACTTAGTGATCTCACCGCGGAAGAATCATGGGAAATAATAGAGGACCTTGCCCTCTACGACAACGAAAGTTGGGATGACCCCCGTGAACTTCCCAAAACCGTCAAGGCAATCTCCTTGCCTCCTCCCGACCGTAGGATGATTGAACTTGAAGATCAAGTTAAATTCCTCATGAGTTCCTACAAAAATCCTAAGTCTTCACGACAAGTGAATCAAATCACCCTACCTTGTGAGTTATGCAGTGGTCCCCATGACACTCGTGATTGCTCAAGGCTCTCCGAACAAGCTTTTGCGGACTACGCCTCCATACGTACCGACGGAGCGGGAGATAAGTGGTACACTTTCAAACCCGAACAAAATAACTTAGGAAACTCATACAACCCCTCATGGAGAAATCACCCTAATCTTAAGTGGAACCAAAATTCAAGCACACCCCAAAGCTCATCTAGTTCGCCTAACAGGTTCAATTCTTCTAATACCGGGAACCCCACTAATATTGAAGCAATTGCATCTAGATTTTTGTCATCCCAAGAAACTCGATTGAATAAGCTTGAAGCCGAGTTTAAGCAAAAACAGAGCGAGATGACAACCAAGCTTGATGCCCTCTTAAAAGCCTTCAATGAGCGGGAAATTGGAGCACTCCCAAGTGATACCATAAAGAACCCAAAAGTGAATTCGATTGCATCGACTTCATGTTCTAGTTCATCATGGGAGAACACACATTCATGCCCCTCTCACCCAACGGTTCACTCGGTAAATGCTATCAAAAAGGGTTCCAAGTCATCCAAGAAATACCAAGGCCCGACACCTTTGGTAAAGCCTACTCCTGAGAAACCCGTTAGCCAAGAATCCAAACCTAGTTTAGAGGAGGAGTACAAGGAACTCTATCAAGAGAAACCAATTCTTGAAGTCTTAGCTCATGCACCTTATTATAATGCTTTAAAAGAAAAATATGAGTTAGAACTTAGGCTTGGGAAACATGGGTCCGCCTTTGTGCGAAACAACTTACCTAAGAAGTTAGATGATCCCGGGCTATTCACTCTTCCGTGTAGACTTGGAACTTCCAAGCCACTCGATGCTTTAGCCGATTTAGGATCATGCATCAATCTCGTTCCGTTGTCCCTTCATAGAAGCCTCAACCTAGGTAAAATTGAACCAACGGAAACTATCTTAGGATTAGCGGACGGTAGTATAGCACGTCCGGTTGGAATAATAAAGGACATGGTAGTACATGTAGGAGAGTTGACTCTTTTGGCCGACTTTCATGTGCTAGACATGAATAAGGACCCGACATGCCCATTACTAGTAGGAAGAGGATTTTTAGCTACCGCTAGTGCCATCATCGATTGTAAGATGTCCAAAATAGTGGTAGGAGAGGGGAGTGCTAGATCGGTTTACGATGTCAAAAGGAATTCGTACTACAAGGATGAGGAAATCCCACAAGAGATTGGGTTGGATAGAGAACCTTCTAGATATGGACCTTGGATAGATAAGAACCTCATAGGCCCCCAAAGACCTTTTTACCTTGACGAAGCCTTCACTAGTAAAGCAACTTTCCAGGAAAAAGAAATGGCTAGGGACATGGAAGTGAACCCGTTCGAGGACGCCTTAGTATTTAGGAAGATGACCGAGTTCCTAGGAAGCTTGCCCGTTAACCTTGTCATGAATAAATGGATAGTTGAGAAATCCGAACACATGTGTAATTGGAATAGAACGCCTAGTGATGGTAATGGAAGGTGGCACATTAGGATACAAATCTATGATCCCGATGGTGAGATGTTTGAAAAGGCATATTTAACCGAACGTACTACTAGGAACTTGAATGATAAGTTTGATCCCTACGACATTGTTGAGGATAGACTTACTTATATCGGTACGTAGGAGCATGACTACGAGTCTAGCTACAAGACTCTTAAATAAAGAAAAGCGCTTCGTGGGAGGCAACCCATGCTTAATTGTTTGCTTGTTAGTGTCATATATCTTTTATTAATTGTTTGTCCTCATGTTTGAATTTGTAAAAATGCTTTATTTTGTTTTTAACCTCGTCTTAATTACATATAAAGGTATTTTACATAAAGGATAAGTGTAGGGAGGATTACACACGTTTTCATAAGAAACGTAAACATGAGAATAACAATTAACTAAAAGATATATATGTTTGTTTGTTCGAGTCAAATGCTTGTATCGAGTCATAATGGATGTTTTTGCAGAAGTTTTTCCAGATTCTAAAGATGTAAATTTTCCAGAATTTTTTCCAGAAAATCGCAGACCAGTTTTTGTCAGGATAACCTGACGGCGTCAGGATTGCAACCTGACGGCGTCAGGAAGGAATAAAAACATCAGCTTACTTTTTCTCGTTTTCTGAGCTACTTGTAAAATTTTGGAATTTTCCAGATCTTAATTTTCTAAAAAATTCTGTAAACATCCATTCCACAAGCATTATATCCTAGTTTAAATCGAGTCTTATGTATATTATTACCGCCGATTTTACGCGAAGGTTTCGTTTGTTTTCTTCTAGTGTGCAGGTTTAGTTTGTCAAGAAGAAGTTACACAAGTTTGGAAGGAGCCTTTCACACAAAAAAACTCTTCTTGGAAAGGATTTAACCACCACTTTTCACGGATCTTACCGAGCTAATCAGGGGAGTATTAGTTTCTTTCATTTTTAATTACCTTCCATTATCATAACTTTGATACTTTCGGGGAACATTGGGGACAATGTTCAGTTTAAGTGTAGGGAGGGAAAATAAAACGGGAACTTTGAAACTATGCTTATCCTTGACTATTTGCTTTGTCCAAGTGTATTTGTGTAATAAACCATGAGAAAATGTAGGTTAGGGTAATTTTAGCCAAATTTAAAATTTTTTCATGACGTATAGGAGTGGGCCATTAGTCTTAACAAAAGCGTCTCATGGATAGGAAGTTGCATGACTAGCACAAAAACCCTTTACCACCTAAATTCCACCAAAATGTGAGGATCGACCTTAGATTAGTAGGAATTAAAGCATTCATCTTTAATGCTTAGAGTGTGAACCGGTAGTATATTAGATTCTAGAACTTGTTTTGTGATGCATTCCGAGATCGCTAGTGAGACTACACTTGTGTAGTTAGGATTAACTAAATGATAAGAGGCATTAGGATAAACCCTTGTTTGATACCTGTAATATAATTACTTCTTCCACCTCGGTTGAGTAATTCCCCCACACCCTTTGCGTTGTACTCATCTTTAGTACACGATACCCCTAGTTAACCCCTCAGAGCCTATCCTTTTCGCGGTTCTCGTGATGTTTCGGTTTTTCCGGAATATCAATGAAGAGCATTGTTTACACCCCACCCCCAAATATACACCCAAATCGCCTTAGCCTACCTTTATTGCACTCATTAGTGCAAATTTATGTTATCACCCAAAACCCTTAGTTCAATTATCTGGTTGCTTGCATAAGTTGCTAAGTCGAGTCATATCCTTTGTATACAGTTTTGGGATGATTGGGATTCATGGGAAAAGTTAAAGTTTATGAAATATAGGGAAGAGAACGTTAAACTCAAATTCCTTTTGTTTGCATAATAATGTACTCCAAGTGTTTTGATCTTTTCAATTCGGGTCAAATTAGTGTTAGAGTAATAAAAACTCAAGTGTAGGGATGTGTCTATAAATCCCTATCATTTTGATGTACCGTAGAGGATGGTAGAGTAAAAGTATATGCAAAAAAAAAAAAAAAAAAAAAAAAAAAAAAAAAAAAACCATACGGGCTACCATCCTACATCTATCTTTTAAATTATGTTTGTTTATTTTCGTTGCCTAGAGTTTTAGAGTGTCGAGTCTTGGCTTAGCAACGCCATTCTTCGTATACTTGCAACATAGAGATTTTTGACTATCCACCACTAAATAGCCTATCCCACCAAACCCTTCATTTCCCTACCGTAAGCCTAACGTTACAACCCTTTAAAAGACCTCTTTGATAGTCTTTCCTAGGTGCTTACGCCAAAGCGACGGAGGTTTGATCTATTCTCAAGCCTATGGTAATCTATGTACTAGGACCGGTTAATGAGTGTTTATCTTCCATTTCCGATTTGTTATATTTCATATATACACCCGAGAGAGATGTGAGTATCCAAACACCCCATGTGAGGTGCTAGTATGTAATTTCCGTGCTTGTTATGACTTTTGCGGGGCTTATATGTGTTGTGGACCGTTTTGAATGAATGCTTCATGACCCCTAACTTATAAATTAATTGGCTAAAAGCACATTTGCTTGAGGACAAGCAAATACCAAGTGTAGGGATATTTGATAAGGTTTTAAAAGGTACCTTTTTAAGGGGTCATTTAAGCCCTTATTCGATCACTTCTGTATCCGTTATTGCTTAATATCGTTCCTTTTCACTTTTTAGGTCTCTTGAAGGCAAAATGCTGGAATGATGCTTATTTGGACGAAAAGGCGCGAATATACGAAAAAAATGGCCAAAGTCAGAATCGAGACACTCAAAGCTGCTGAAACATAAGGCGACGGCGTCACTGCATATCTGCGACGCCGTCGGGAAGGAATTTTGCGACGGCTCAGAAGCGAAATTGCATGTTTTCAAGGGACGATGTCAGGTTCTAAAGGAGTAGGCCGTCGTTACTCAGACGGCCTAGATGCAGCCAAGACGGCGTCAGAGCTGAAGGGGACGGCGTCACAGTCATAAGGTGACGCCGTCGCAAGGTTTACGTGGCCAAGACGAAACCCTAATGACGGCGACACGACGGCGTCACGAAACATAAGGTGACGCCGTCGCAGATGTAATCTTATATATAGAATCCGAATTTTTCAGTTTTAGTGGGTAGTCTTTTGGAGTAAAAACCTAAAACCGAACCAAGGCTTTCTTGTGCAGTATTTTAGGGTTCTAAACCCTATTATACATCAAGATAAGTATTTACTTCATTAATTTAATTATGTCTTTGATTATTTGTGTGTATGCTTGCATGTTCTCCATGTCCGGCTAATTTATTTGTGTGTTTGCTTAGGGAATATGAAACTTAATTATTGAACATTGATTGGTTGATACTTATCTTAGTTGACTAATGATCTAGAGTGCACTAGATTATTCGTTGTGTGCTTAATGCTTGACTTTTCTTTGTGAACTTTAGAATATAATTATCTAGGTAATTGTAGGATAAAGTATTCAAGGACAACCGTAGAGTAGGCGTCTATAAATCACTAGAGGATTTGTAAACAAGACCCTTTGGTAATTTCAAAGAGATAGGGAAATAAGCACGCCCTACAACCTTAGAAACACAACGCAACTAGGAATAAGGACGTGACAAATCAACCATCAATAGGAGATAATTGAGGAGTAGTAAAACCTAAGTAAACACATCTTTAAACTATCATACGAGTACACATCAATTAGACATAGACTATCACAACCTTAGCTTAGATAATTAGATAATAGTAGAGTAATCGGTAGCAATACCAACCCCCCAAATCCAATACCCGAGATTCGTACCTTTTCATTTTCTAAAAAAACATAAAAAGATAAAAAATAATCTTCCTCAACCTCAACCTTAGCGTAGTAACTTCTCACTAGCATTCCTATTCCCCTAGAGAACGATATCAATACCCGTGGCTTACCCTAATTACTACACTACAACGATTAGGTTCACTGCCTAGGGTGTTATAAAACTTGCTCGAAGAAAAGGAAGTTTCCTTGACCCCGAACGACGCGTGTAGCGTTATCACCAAGGTACCTGCATTGTTAGTGGAAGTTTCTTGAGAGCCTGCACTTTGGTTAGCCATATGTCTAGAATAACCCAGATAGTCAGTTAGGTAGTCGAGGTCAAAAGACCACACATGACCCTGTCCTTGAACATTGGGCTTATCCTCCAGATATCTCAGGTTCAAGGTCTCCTCTATCTTCTTGGCAGATAAGTTGTACACTCTATAAGCCTTGCTATTAGCTGAATAACCCACAATATAACCATCATCAGCCTTCTCATCAAACTTCCCCAAAGGATCACTGGTGTTCAGAATGGTCACTTGACAACCAAAAGGTTTGAGGTAATGAATGACTGGAACCTTCCCAAAGAGAAGTTCATATGGTGTTTGGAGGTGAGGTCTAGTAATGGAGACTCTGTTAAGCACATAGCAAGCTGTGCCAACAGCTTCAGTCCAGAACATAGTGGGCAATTTAGAGTCTGCAAGCATTGATCTCGCAGCCTCTATCAAGGCCCTATTCTTTCTTTCAGCTACCCCATTTTGTTGCGAGGTTCTTGGATTGCTATAGTCCCTCTTTATCCCTTTAGACCGACAGAGTTCTATAATAATATCATTCTTGAACTCTGTCCCATTATCACACCGAATTCCCTTAACCTTCTTGTTCAACTGATTTTCAACGAGGGTGATGAAGTCTTTCAGCACTGGAGTTGTTTCGTCTTTAGTCCTTAGAAAGAACACCCATCAAAATCTGCTATATCCATCAGTGATAACCAAACAATAGTACTTGTAATCAATGCTTCTGACTTGAGTTGGACCAAATAGATCCATATGTAACAGCTGAAGAGGCTCAGAGATAATGCTCACTGCAGTGACAGCTTTGTAGGATGCTCTGTGTTGCTTCCCTTTGTTGCATGCAACACAATTATGATCATTGGAGAAAACTTTGGTGGGAAGACCTTCGACAAGTCCCCTTTTGGAGAGAGTGTTTATTGTTTTGAAATTCACATGAGCCATTCTCCTATGCCATTTGTTAGACTCATCCAATGATGCTTTAGCCAGCAGACAAGTGAGGTCACCTTCAGGGTGAACTTCATTGAGATTGAATGTGTATAGATTGTGAGTTCGAGGGACTCTCAGCAGAATTAAAGTATCTTCTGGAAGCTTGAACTCTTTAGAAAGCACAAGACATTCATCTTCAGAGAAGAGTACCTTGTTCTTGGTGTCACAAATTTGTGAGACTGAGAACAAGTTGAAGTTCTGAAGTTCCCTAACATAGTACACATTCTCAAAGTTCAGTAGAGGTGTCTTGATGGTGCCTTTCCCAGTAATTCTACCATCACTTCCACAAAAGGTCACATTCCCTTCTTCTTTAATAGGAACAAAATTGTGCATCATATCTCTATTTCCAGACATACTTCTTGAACAGCCACTATCAACAATACCAATATCTTTATGTTTAAGGGGATGATCCTGAGAAAGTCCCATCAAGGCAAACTGATCATGCCTATCTGCTGAAGTGCATCTGGCCAGCAATCCAAGCTTCTCTGTATCAGCAACTTCCTCAGTCACAGGTTCATGTGCAGCCCAGTTGACCTGTTCATCCATGGTGATAAGAGATGCTGAGGTGCTAGCTCCCTTCTGATTCTGCTGATATGAATGGTAGTTAGCTCCCTCTCCACTCTTCCTGTCTTTGCACTCCCTTGAGAAATGACCCATCTGGTGACAAGAGAAACACTTGACCTTTCTCCTGTCAAAACGAGCTGGATCCTTTCCCTTGAACCCAAACTTCCTTCCTGCCTTCTCTTCAAACCTCTTGATATCTACTGAAAGCATGGCCACCTACCATTTCAGCTTCATCTCCTCCATCTCAAGTGGGTCCACTTGGTCAAAATCTTCATATACCAGATGCTGCTGAGTATCATAATCAGCAACAAATGAGTGAAGAACATCCTCCAATATACTTCCAGCCTTAGCTTGAGGATGTGATGGAGTGGGACGATAGGATGATGATGGTAAGTAAGATGGACTTGAAGCATGCATCATCATATTCGAGTGGGATGTCCCAACAAAGGCTGAATGACCAGAAGAGGATGCACGGTAGGGAGATCTGACATCAAGTTCAAGAGATCTGAGTTTGTTGTATAGCTTATCAAAAGTGAGCATGTCCAGCCCACCTTTAGCTTTTAGGGCTATACTCACATGTAACCATGATGGAGGCAAAGATCGTAGGAACTTTGAATTGCTATCATCATTGTCAGGCTTTGCATTTAGCTGGTTTAGCTGACTCAGAATCTTGTGAAACCTGTCGTATCCCTTGTGGATACCTTCTTCTTCAGAGATATTGAACTCTTGGAAGTGTTGTCTCAGCATGGACTTCCTCATTCTCCTGGACTCTTCATTTCCACCAAACCTTGCTTTAAGAGCCATCCAGATGTCCTTTGCATCAACCATGTGGTGAAAATCACCCAAGTGATCTTCAGGAATAGATTGAAGGAGGATGGTTCTTACCTTGTGCTCTCTTTGCACAGCTAAAACCTCTTCAGCAGTTTTGGGAGGAGCAATGGTAAACTTACCATCAAGATCTGGGATGGTCTTCTTCAGACTGTTACCATTCTTCACAATCTCCCATAGATTCCAATCAATATTGGAGATCCAGTTCTGCATCTTCATGGTCCATAGATCATACTCTTCCTTTTTCAGATAAGGAAACTTGCCATTACTGTTGGAGAGACTAAGTTGCTGCATAGAGGTGGTGTTTTTGATGTTGTTGTTGGTGGTGACTTCTGATTCATCATCAGTTCCAGGCATGGTGAATATGTTTTTGGTTGTATGGGGGTGAGGTAAATAAGGTTCTCAGTATCGTAGAGACTCTCCCGAGGCTCTGATACCACTTGTTGAAAACTCTCAGACCTTGACAGATCTTTAGCACTCGTGGATCGTTAGTGTTGCCTATGTAATCATAAGCAAACTAATAGACAGTCTCTAAAACTCGTATTCTATAGCGGAAAGTAAATACAAGTTGTTATAACTAAGAACACTTAGATCCTCTATGGATCTTTTATTAACTGAAACTCTATGTTTCAGATCGGTTCTCTATTACAAACTATAAGGTTCCTTTTACAGACAAGGAACCCTAATCTATTACTACCCAATCGACTAAACATGCAAGCATGCATTTAATGACTAATACATTAAACAAATATTGAGCAGTACAATAATACCCATGCTAACCTCGGGCCGTTCAAAGATAATGATGGGTTAGCATTTAAATAATACAACGCATGCTGATCCTAGTCAGCTTCCACCCTTCAGCAGTAACACGGCACTGTTTTTACACTTCAGCAGAATGTCTTCTTCAGCAGATTCTGCTTCTACTTCAGCAGAATCCTTTGGCAGTAATGACAGCAGAAATCCTACTTCACATAATTCCCAACAGGTTCAACCCAATCTCTCTTGTTTTCTCTATTTGATTCTTGAATTATGTATACATGAATGTTTGTTTGATCATTCGATCCTGGTGATGCAACAGACCTGTGCAACAGTGGTATCAGAGCGAAGGGATCAAACAACACAACAATTCATGAATTAATCATCATCCAAGATTCAAAACAGAAAACCACATCGAGAGGATAACACGGAGTCGTTATTAGAGGGATAAACAAATCAATTCAAGAAAAAAAAAAAGGAACAAGCACACCTGTGTTAGAAGAATCAAGCCTAGCACCCTTAATTGAATCACCACTTGATTCAATTGATACGAAAAAGGCCCAAATTATACACGGTTCAAAAATCCCCAAAATTGACGAAAACCTAATTTTCGCATCAGAGGGATTACAAGGCGTTCGAGAGGAACACACCAACCGTGGAGAAGAATTGGCTAACCAAGCCATATACTCGGGGGTAAACCACCATGAATTTTCAGAAGCAGTCATTTTATTTTATCTCAGAGGAAGAGAAAAGCCAAAAAAGAGGTGCAACAAAGTTTAGGGCATCACTAGAACCAACTAAAAAAGGCCATGGGTATATTAACCCACCAAGGTTCCAAACATTCAAAACACACCCTCGACTTTTAAGTTTTTATTAGTATTCGATATATATTGTATAGATTTATATTAAAAAAACTTACTCTTTTGAGTTTTAAGTTTTTTTCTTATTTGGTTATGATAAGACAGTTTCAAGTTTTACTTATTAAGTTTATGATAAGAAACAAGTTTTAAGTTTTACTTATTAGGTTTATGATAAGAAACAAGTTTTAAGATTTTACTTATTTGGTTTAAGATAAGAAATATAAAGTTTTAAAGTTTAAAAGATTCTAAGATTTACATTATTAAGTTTTTAAAGAATTACAAAATTATTAACAAAGTTTCAAAAGTTTTATAAGAATATACCTGCCAAAAAGTTACTGTGGTGATCAAAAGGATCAAATGACTGCACCCGGGGTAATAGATAGAAGTTTTAAAGAATGAAGACATCAAGTTTGAAGAAGGCATCAAGGAACAAGAAAATTGAAGAACAAAGATTAATAGACTAGGGGGAATATGTCGGAAATTTTAATCCATTAATCTTTGTATCAAGCCATAAATTTCTAGTTGGGCTGCAAGCCGAAGTCAAACAAACCAACCACAAAGAAACATGGCAGTAACAAGTCAAGGGTCACAATGTTTTGTTTATAACCGACCCAAAATAGACCCATAAGAAAGTTAGTTAAAACAGTTATAGTTAGTTATTGTGAGTTATAATGAAAGGGTGTGACTTTTGGTTTGAATGAACAATCGCATCTTTTCACAATGACACACCGTTTAGTTTAGTATATATACATGTAAATTGTACCAGTTTGTAAGTTAACCTTTCCAGATTTATATATCAGTAATATTAGAAGGGTTCAACTCAATCTCTCTTGTTTTCTCTATTTGATTCTTGAATGATGTATACATGAATGTTTGTTTGATCATTCAATCCCGGTGTTGCAACAGACCTATGCAACAGTGGTATCAGAGCGAAGGGATCAAATAACACAACAATTCATGATTTAATCATCATCCAAGATTCAAAACAGAAAACCACGTCGAGAGGATAACACGGATTCGTTATCAGAGGGGTAAACAAATCAATTCAAGAAAAAAAATGAACAAACACACCTGTCTTAGAAGAATCAAGCCGATCACCCTTAATTGAATCACCACTTGATTCAATTGATACGAAAAAGGCCCAAATTATACGCGGTTCAAAAATCCCCAAAATTGACGAAAACCTAATTTTCGCATCAGAGGGATTACAAGGCGTTCGAGAGGAACACATCAACCGCGGAGAAGATTTGGCTAACCAAGCCATATACTAGGCGGTCAAACCACCAAGAAATTTCAGAAGCAGTTTTATGTCTCAAAAAAGGAGACGTTTTATTTTGTCTTAGAAGAAGAGAAAAGCCAAAAGAGATGCGCAACAAAGTTTACGGCATCACCGGAACCAACTAAAAAAAGGCTAAGGGTATATTAACCCACCAAGGTTCCAAACATTCTAAACACACCCTCCACTTTTAAGTTTTTATTAGTATTTGATATATATTGTATATATTTGTTTAAAAAAAACTTACTCCTTTAATTTTAAGTTTCTAAAGTGCTTTAAGTTTTAAAAGTTTTAAAGTTTCAAGTTTTTTTTCTTATTTGGTTTATGATAAGACAGTTTTAAGTTTTACTTATTAGGTTTATGATAAGAAACAAGTTTTAAGATTTTACTTATTTGGTTTAAGATAAGAAATATAAAGTTTTAATGTTTAAAAGATTTTAAGATTTACATTATTAAGTTTTTAAAGAATTACAAAGTTATTAACAAAGTTTCAAAAGTTTTATAAGAATATACCTGCCCAAAAGTCACTGTAGTGATCAAAAGGATCAAGTGACCGCACCCGGGTAATAGATAAAAGTTTTAAAGAATGAAGACATCGAGTTTGAAGAAGGCATCAAGGAACAAGAAGATTAAAGAACAAAGATTAATAGATTAGGGGGAATATGTTGGAAATTATAATCCATTAATCTTTGTATCAAGCCATAAATTTCCTGTTGGGCTGCAAGCCGAAGTCAAACAAACCAACAACAATGAAACATGGCAGTTACAAGTCATGGGTCACAATGTTTTGTTTATAACCGACCCAAAACAGACCCATAAGACAGTTAGTTAAAACGGTTATAGTTAGTTATTGTGAGTTATAATGAAAGGGTGTGACTTTTGGTTTGAATGAACCATCACATCTTTTCACAATGACACACCATTTAGTTTAGTATATGTACATGTAAATTGTACCAGTTTATAAGTTAACCTTTCCGGATTTATATATCAATAATATTAGAAGGGTTCAACTCAATCTCTCTTGTTTTCTCTATTTGATTCTTGAATGATGTATACATGAATGTTTGTTTGATCAATCGATCCTGGTGATGCAACAGACCTGTGCAACAATCTATTTATGATAGCATGTTAGTTGTAATACTGCGTTTGCGAATATGGGATGACATATGTTTGTGTTGTGTTTTTTTCCATGGTGTTAAAGTATTTTGTGTAAATGTTGTTTCTTTATATACATTGCTGTAGTTTTTCGTCAAGGTTGTTTTAACATTGTACAAAAAGGATAATCATAAAATTATGTACGTTGAGGATTCAAAGTTGCAGTGATAAATCTAGATTGGTGTGAAATTTTTCGGTAGGCGCCTTTTGTTATTATGTGTGTTGATGTCAAAGGTAATGAAGTATGTTTGTGTCACGTTTCATGGTGCTAACGATTTGTGTAAAGAATATTTCTTTTCGTGTAAAGATTGTTTCTTTATATACACTTTTAGGCTGTAGTTTTTTCTCAAGGTTGTTTTAACATTGTACAAAAAGGATTATCTCAAAATTATATATGTAAGTTGAGGACTACAAAGTTATAGTGATTAAACTAGATTGGCGTCAAGTTATTAATTATGATTCGTATATAATTGTTTCATTGTTTATGTTTTTATCTATGGCATGTCCATAACTAAACCTTTCGTTTTTGTGTTAAGCGTATTTTGTTGTACATGTTGTTTGGCCTTCGATTGAATCTGGTTTTGCCTTTTGTTTGGTACGTTTGGAAAAAAATGTTTGGGACAGATTTTATGCGATAGAAACTGCACAAGTTTGCTTCAATATGAATGCTAACAAGGGTGTTTGGGAGAGGCGATTTGCAACAGCAAATACAAAGTATTCTGGTGTTGCATTTGAACAGGAACTTGGGACTGAAAATAAACAAAGATTTCAGACAAGTAATGTTTATGTAACTAATATATTGAATTGTATTGATATGGAATAATTGTTTACAGAAATCTAACCTATTTATACAAGATGAATCGGTTCATATGATGAAGAGGAATACCGGTTCTCTAAAAGTAAACGATGCAACTAAACTAAATGTTACAACCTATCTTCTAACGGTTTATACCATTTCTAATAAACCCAGCCCAATACAAGGGGTCGGTTTATACCGAAACTTACAACTACATAACCTAAAATTGCACTCAAGTACCCTTATTTATTTACTTCTATAACATTATGTTGGAAAATTTAGTGCACTTGTGGGATTAGTTCACACCTGGTTTTGGGTTAGGAGGTACGGAGTGTACACCCATGAGGTCTCTGAACACCATGACTCAATAGTGGTTAGTACTGCTAGTGTATTGGTTACTACTGCTAGTGTAGTAACTGATGGTTCCTACTGGTAGTATATTGGTTCCTGCTGCTAGTATATTGGTTACTACAGCTAGTGTAGTGACTGATGGTTCCTACTGGTAGTGTATTGGTTCCTGCTGCTAGTGTATTGGTTCCTACTGGTAGTGTTGCAGTGATTAATTTGTAACAGCTTTGACTGCTTTATGACCACATTTAATTGGTCATGTAACCACTATTCCTATGATAATGAAGGCTTATTATGGGTGATTAATTGGCCGTTAATCACACATAAATTCCATTGACTAGGAGTGAGTGTTCTCTACTATAAATAGAGATGGACACCATCAGCAAGATATATACTGAAACCAGCAGAAACAAACAGAAAGCTTAAACACTTTTATGCGCAAGGGTTATTGATTGTGCCTAATTCAATAACTAACATTTGGTCTTATCCCAAGTAGATATTCATGTTACCTAGGCATATGGTCGAATAGTTTACTTTGGAAAGTGATCACACGATTCCAAGTGATATCCCGTAACCACCTAGTGGTATTGCATTGCTGCTGATTATCTTCACCTGTTCTGGTAGCTACCTCCAACAATCAAAGTAAACTATTTGTGATAATCAATTGATGCTGCTGCAATGAAACACATGGCTTCAAACTTTGCCAAGCTAGACAAGTTTGAAGGGGTGGACTTTAGGAGATGACAGAAGAAGATGCACTTCCTTCTGTCAAGCATGAGTGTGGTTTATGTTCTGACTACACCTATTCCTGATGATGGGGATGATGCTACTGTGAAGCAGATCAAGAGAAGGAGCAAATGGGAGAATGATGACTACATTTGCAGAAGTTTAATCCTCAATGGTATGTCTGATTCTTTGTTTTACATTTATCAGAATTTTGAATCTTCCAAAGAACTATGAGATTCCTTGGATGCCAAATATATGATTGAGGATGCTTCAAGTAAGAAGTTCCTTGTAAGTAATTTCACAAATTACAAAATGATTGATTCAAGACCAGTTATAGAATAATACAATGAACTTCTGGGTATACTTGGAAGGTTTACACAACACAATATGCACATGGATGAGGCTATTTCAGTATCTTGTGTCATTGATAAACTCCCTACTTCTTGGAAAGATTTCAAGCATACCTTGAAACATAAGAAGGAGGAGTTAAATCTTGTTGAGTTGGGTAGTCATCTGCGCATTGAGGAATCTCTCAGGGTGCAGGATAATGACAAGCCAAAGAGTAGCAGTGCTACTGGTGCATCTGTTGTCAATATGGTGGAGCATAACAACTCCACCTGGTACAATTACAACAAAGGAAAATGTAAACATCATGATAACACAAGGGCAAATCCTAACAAGAAGGCAACACCTACTTGTTGGAAATGTGGCAAAACTGGTCACATTAAAAGGGATTGAAAAGGTGTTAAGGTTGGTGGTAAAGCCAATAGATCATACACTAATGGTTCAGGGAGTGGTGGTTCTACCAACTCACTGAAAGGTCAGAATATGTTTAATAAGTCTTTTCAGATTTATTATGTTACATAAGTATCTGAATCTTATTATGTGCAGGATAATGATGTTGTGTGGTGGGTTGACTCTAGTGCAACAGTTCATATGTGTAAAGATAGAAGCTGGTTCAAGACTTATGAGTCACTGAATGATGGTTCTATTCTTCACATGGGAAATGAGTCAACAGCCTTAGTGCATGGTCGTGGTTGTATAGATCTTAGATTTAGTTCTGGAAAGATTGTAACTTTGTTTAATGTTATTCATGTTCCTGATATAAGGAAAAACTTGGTTTCAAGTAGTGTTTTGAATAATCATGGATATAAACAAGTTATTGAATCTGATAAATTTGTCTTGTCTAAAAATGGTGTGTTTATTGGTTTTGGCTATTTGTGTAACCAAATGTCGAGGCTTAATATTGTCACTGATTGTGATAATTCAGCCTTTGTGACCACCTCTGACATGACTGACTCTACCCTATAACATGCTAGACTTGGCCATGTTCACTATAAAAGGATGCAAGATATGTCTAAGGATGGGTTAATCTCAGCATTTGACATGGACACTGAAAAGTGTAAAACTTGTATGTTGACCAAAATAACTAAGAAACCTTTTCAGGGTGTTAGTCGTGAAACTAAGATCTTGGAGCTAATACACAGTGACCTGTGTGATTTGCATGCCACTCCCTCTTTGAGGAATAAGAAGTACTTTGTGACATTTATTAATGATGCTTCTAGATTTTGTTATGTCTATCTGTTACATACTAAAGATGAAGCATTAGATAAATTCAAAGTATTTAAAATTGAAGTTGAATTACAACTTGGGTCCCTGATCAAAAGATTAAGGACTGATAGGGGAGGTGAGTACATGGATACTCGGTATTTTTAGTCTGTTGGTATTATCCATGAAATGACTGCTCCCTATACTCCTCAGCAAAATGGTATTTCTGAAAGGAAAAACAGGGTGCTGAAGGAGATGGTTAATTCTGTGTTGTCCAATTCAGGACTGAGTCAAGGGTTCTGGGGTGAAGCGATGTTAACAGCTTACTATTTATTAAATAGGGTTTCTAACAAAAGGAACAAGGTTACCCCTTATGAACTCTGGACTAAAAGGAAACCCAACCTGAACTATCTCAGAGTTTGGGGTTGTAGGGCTGTTGTAAGACTCCTTGATCCAAAGTTGAAAACTTTGGGTGAAAGAGGCATTGATTGCATCTTTGTTGGATATGCTGAGCATTCCAAGGCTTTTAGGTTCTATGTTATTGAACCTAATGAATATGTTTCAATTAACTCCATAATTGAATCAAGGGATGCAATGTTTGATGAGAATAGATTCTCATCAGTCCCTAGACCAAGTCAAAGCATTCCTAATGGAACTCATGACATTGGTATATCAGAGGTCTATGATGAAGAACCATCAGAGGTCCCTGATGAGGTTGTGGTTCAACAACCTGAACCTATGCTCAGAAAGAGCAAAAGGGTCAGGAATCCAAAGTCATTTGGACCTGAGTTTCAATTATATTTAATTGAAGGAACAAGGGATGAGGTCTCTGACCAATACTCCTATTGCTTCATTGTTGAGGATGATCCCAAGACATTTGAAGAAGCAATGAAGTCCCATGATATTGCTTTCTGGAAAGAAGCAATCAATGATGAGATGGATTCCATCATGGGCAACAACACTTGGGTGTTGGTTGATCTACCACCTGGTTGCAAACCTTTGGGTTGCAAATGGATTTTAAAAAAGAAAATAAAGGTAGATGGAACTATTGAAAAGTTCAAGGCTAGACTAGTTATTCAAGGCTTTAAACAAAAGTCAGGGATAGACTATTTTGATACTTATGCCCCTGTGGCTCGTATCAGTACCATAAGACCGTTGATTGCTTTGGCATCTATTCACAATTTGATCATTCATCAGATGGATGTGAAAACAGCTTTCTTAAATGGTGAATTGTATGAGGAGGTTTATATGAACCAACCTCAGGGCTTCATCTTGCCTGGCAATGAAAATAAGGTGTGTAAACTGATTAAGTCTCTTTATAGACTAAAGCAAGCACCTAAGCAATGACATCCAAAATTTGATGAAGTGGTTTTGTCTAGTGGTTATGTTCTTAACCAAGCTGACAAATGTGTGTATAGCAAATTTGATGAATCTGGTAAAGGAGTCATCATTTGTCTATATGTTGATGACATGTTGATCTTTGGCACTGACCAAAATCAGGTTGACCTGACAAAGGAATTTTTGTCATCAAGGTTCTCCATGAAGGACATAGGGGAGGCTGATGTTATCCTTGGTATAAGGATTAAACATGAAAGTAAAAGAATTTCTATTTCTCAGTCTCATTATATTGAGAAGGTGTTGAGGAAACTCAATTACTTTGATTGTACTCCAGTGAGTAAACCTATGGATACTTGTGAGAAGTTGATGCCTAATAAAGGCAAGGTTGTATCTCAACTTGAGTATTCTAGGGTAATTGGCTGCCTGATGTATGCAACGACTTGTACTAGACCTGATATTGCTTTTGCAGTGGGTAAACTGAGCAGGTATACTAGTAATCCTAGTGCTCATCACTGGCAAGCAGTTCAGAGGGTACTGAAGTATCTGAAGAGAACTATGGATTTTAGTCTCTCATATAGTGGTTACCCATCAGTGTTGGAAGGATACGCTGATGCAAGTTGGATCAGTAACACTGAATACAATTTGTCTACCAGTGGCTGGGTATTCCTACTTGGTGGAGGTGCAATTTCTTGGGCATCCAAGAAGCAAACTTGCATCACCAGTTCAACAATGGAATTTGAATTTGTGGCCTTAGCAGCTGCTGGTAAAGAAGTTGAATGGTTGAAAAACTTGCTTCTTGAGATTCCATTGTGGCCTAAATTTATAGCACCTATTTCTATCCGTTGTGATAGTGCAGCTACATTGGCAAAGGCTTATAGCCAGATGTACAATGGGAAGTCTAGACACTTAGGTGTCAAACATAGCAAGATTCGTGAGCTTAACATGAATGGTATCTATAGAGTTTGTTAGATCTCAACAAAATTTAGCTGATCACTTGACGAAGGGTTTGGCTAGAGACATGGTTTTAAAGTCTGCTAAAGGGATGGGTTTAAGTCCAACTTAGTCACTGAATTCTAACACACCCAACTCCCTCCTAAGGAAACTTAGGAGCTGAGTTCAATGTGGAAAGCTGAACATTCAGTGGACTGGAGCACATGTTTTATTTACATCCCAAGGTTGTGCTCAGAACCTCCTGAAAGGAGGATGAAGTCTTTACTTCTTAATGGTTATTTTTCTTTGAAAAAGTGCTTGGCAGGAGCATGAATAAATAGGAACTACCTATGTGAATGTTGAAGTTTTGCCGCTTCAGGGAGCTTTGGACTTTTGGCTCTTACAACATTTATGAATTTGGATATGGACACATGGTTTGTAAAGTGTCTGGATCGTTGAAGTGTTTAAAAACTTGTGTGTATTTTATCTTCAGGTATTTAAATGGGTTGAAGGGTTCAATTCTTAGAACACCTTGATTCTCGAATATTTGAACGTGTAATGTACTAAGATGGAAATTCAATCCTCATGATATTTTCGTTTATGCACATGTTTTGTTTGATGTTTGGTTTTCTTGCAAAGGAAGTGAACTAAATTTGGGGAGGATTGTTGGAAAATTTAGTGCACTTGTGGGATTAGTTCACACATGGTTTTGGGTTAGGAGACCCATGAGGTCCCTGAACACCCTAACTCAATAGTGGTTAGTACTGCTAGTGTATTGGTTACTACTGCTAGTGTAGTAACTGATGGTTCCTACTGGTAGTGTATTGGTTCCTGCTGCTAGTATATTGGTTACTACTGCTAGTGTAATGATTGATGGTTCCTACTGGTAGTGTATTAGTTCCTGCTGCTAGTGTATTGGTTCATACTAGTAGTGTTGCAGTGATTAATTTGTAACAGCTTTGACTCTTTTAAATGGCTGTTATGACTGCTTTATGACCACGTTTAATTGGTCATGTAACCACTATTCCTATGACAATGGAGGCTTATTATGGGTGATTAATTGGCCGTTAATCACACATAAAGTCCATTGACTAGGAGTGAGTGTTCTCTACTATAAATAGAGATGGACATCATCAGCAAAATATATACTGAAACCAGCAGAAACAAACAGAAAGCTTAAATACTTTCATGCGCAAGGGTTATTGATTGTGCCTAATTCAATAACTAACATTTGATCTTATCCCAAGTAGATATTCGTGTAACCCAGGCATAGGGTTGAATAGTTTACTTTGGAAAGTGATCACACGATTTTAAGTGATATCCGGTAACCACCTAATGGTATTGCATTGCTGCTGATTATCTTACCCTGTTCTGGGAGCTACCTCCAAGACATTAAAGTCCAATAGTACAGGGCCGACAATTGAATTTGGAGGCCCCGGGCGAAAATTAAAAAGAGGCCCCATCAAAACTACAAAAAAAACTAAAGGTGTGCATAAAAGGCATTCATTTATAACAATTTCTTATAGTGAGTCCCCTTAATGACGTTTTATTTATTGTGGCAAAATGGGTTGTATTTAACTAATGAGATTTGCAAAGAAAAGGCAGTCGGATATATAGCATAAGTACACAAAGTGAGACCCCTGAGTTGTGGGGCCTTGTGTGACCGCACTACTTGCACACCCTCTTCGCCGCCACTGCTGTGTATTTACTCTCATTAGTAAGTCTGCTGTTTTTATGTTTGCTGCTGTTGGTTGTAATGGGTTAGCTCAACATCAAATAGTTTTATTTTCAAAACTTTACTGATACATGTTGCATTTGACGCGCCTTTTAGTTATTCGCCTGTTACTGTCGTAAAAAAACATTTATGTTTTATTTTTGCCGTCTGTTGTGTTATCTATATATGCACACATATTCAGTCATACAAAGTTATGCAACTAGTGAATCATAACATGTTATGGATACTGTGCATTCCTTGACTAGTACATGTTCACTTAGATTTCCTTTTGTCATTGTCAACACAAATTACATGCCAACGAAAGAGGTTTTCTACCTCCTTGAATGAATGGGCGGGTTGGGTAACGGGTCGAAGAGGGATACTTTTAGGACCTGTATTATGACTTAGAACAATACAAGAAAGACGGAACCGGACACTGGGTCTATGAAAAGGTAAAGTCAGTTTTTACACCTTTTTAACACATGTCATGGTTTTGCTGTGTTTGTTTACGATGATACATTATATTTAGAGTTAATTACTTGGGTCCTGTGGTTTGTCGGGTATAACGAAAATGGTCCCTAAATGGTCCATGTGGTTTGCCATCACCAACCACCACCAGACGTGTTGGGATCTGGTAGGTGGTGGTTGGTGACGGCTGTAGTGACAATGATGAGTGGCGGCTATAGAGGTGGTGATTGGTTCAGAATTCAGATGTGGTCAACAATGCCGAATCACACTAATTAAAGCTCAGAGGTTGAGTGAGATTGTTTCAGTGACACGGATAAATGACCGTATGTGTGCAACTTCTTCGAAAAAGAAGATTTTGTAAGCTTTAATTCATGTGAATTAGTTGACTAAAAACAATTCTATTTTAGAGCTAATCATTAGTACAATTAGGGCGAACATGATTTAATCTGCTGCAACTCTAATATTTGGTCTATATTTCTAATCGTACCATGTAAGCTAAAAAGCGGTAACGAATATTGATTAATACAGTGGATAATAAGGTTATGTATTAACAGAACCCATACGTATTATTGAATAAATCATGACAATACTATTCTATACGAGGAGTATGGATCTAGTGAGAAAAATTATTAAAATGAGAAGAATTAGAAAAAATTGTAGCCACATATTTTATATAAGGAAAAAGAAATAATAGAGAGATGCATAAATTTTTGTGAGTGCATCTAATATTGTGGTTGTGGAATCTGTTCATTCTTCTCATCTTAATTATATTTCTCATTTGATGCATATCCTATATACGAGTAGTTACAATGAAGTAAACTGCAAGTAAAGTAAATGGGCTTGACCTAATAAGACATATACAATGGGTCATGATAAAATCCCATATGCATTAAGGTTATGTGGTCCTAGCTTAGATACAAACACAAGCGATGTTATGGATTAAAAACTGAAGGTTAAGTCGGTTAGAGTGTGGTATATATATATATATGGATGCAAACCTTTTTTCATTCGCTCAATCCGCACGAAAGAAAGAAAACGGTAAACTTTTTTATTATATAAAACTGACACAACACACAAACATTCTCAACCAGCACAACAGGTAAAGTTTTTCATTGTTTTTATTTTCTTTATCTTGCATTATTGTTGATTGATTAACTAACTAATGAATTAAGTGTTCTTTTTTTGTACGATGTTGGATGTTATTAATTTGGTTAATCAGGGTTTGTACGTTGCTTCTAGATTTAAAATTCGTCTCTTTTTTTTTTTTTTTTTTTTTTTTTTTTTTCCTCTTATAGCTAGGCTGTTTAGTAACTATGTGTTTTATGCTTTTGGGGCTTTTCTATATTACAAATTGATGTTGAAACCAGAGTTGAATAAAACTCTGAACCTATGAGTTCTTATGTTTCTATTTGTTACCAGACAAATGGATAGATTAACAAAGAAATCGTTCACTCCCTCCCCAAACTATGTAAGTCTATCGTTATTAATGTACTCTCTAACATTATTTTCTTCTGCTCTAAAAAGTCATAAAACTTGCCACTTTTTCCTATTCTATACCACAAACTTTTAATTTTCCTATTCTAGCATACAACTTCCTTAATCTTTATATTCGTAGGCATCCAACCTCCTTAATCATCCTATTATATGCATCCTTTATATTCGTAGGCATCCAACTTCCTTAATTTTTCTATAGCTACAGGGCTACAATAGGCTAATTAAGAAAGTTGTGTCCTACAATAGGAAAAAGTGGCAAGTTTTATGACTTTTTAAACCATTTGCCCTTTTCTTTTTGTTTTTTTTGTTTTTTTTTTATAAATTTTCATTCGCCTGTCTTTTATGTAATACAGAAGCATGATAGATCAATGCTGCACCAAGAAATCGAAGGTATATTTGATCGATCAGTGGAAAGATATTACCCTGATTTAAAGAACTATGCATTCATCCGTCCTTTGAAAGGGGATGCTCGTAGAGATTATGGTGACTATGTGTGCTTGAGCGTATTGGAAGTATGTGAGGAATTAAGGGAAAATAATCCATATCTTTTTGATAAAAAAACACCAGTCGATATTGCAAGGGTGAAGCATCATATTCTCCTTTTTTAAAGTAATCTATGTACTCCGTATTATATATCACTTTTTCGGTCTAATATTTTATTATTGCAGGAAATTTTGCATAGACTTCCATTTGAGGACACTACTGCTATGATAAATGGAAGCTCCTTACAATTGCATCATGCTGGCATCATAACCTTCCAGTTAGACGGGTCCTCGATAGCTCATGTATTTTTTTTTGTTCTCTTCTTTTCCAAACTCTTTTTAAACACACTTTAAAATTCTTACCTAAATTATCTTGTCTACACCTTTTTCTTTGTAGAGGATCAATTTGATGCTTACTAATGGCATCAATACATGGGCACCAATCATATATGAAAGAAGAGCAAGAGCAGTATTCGTGGAGACGACAAACATGGGCACCATTAATACGAGCAAGAGTAGTATTCGAGCCACTTGTATCAAAGATGCGCTTCTTAATATGTTTTCGTATTCAGGAGTTGATGTACTTGATGTGGGTAGCGAATTTGAAGAAGTTGTTTCAACTGAATTTATACGGTACTTTACTTGCTAAAGTTTAACAATATAGAGTTAGGATGTTGTGGATAAACTTTGTCAACAGCTTCATCAATATTTTTTCCTTACAACAATTCTTCTCTAATGTCTATGCATGTTCTTTGTGAAAAGTGATACGTTTCACTAATGATGTATGTAGGTATGGAGTTTGCGAGCTTAAAGCAGACATAATGGTATTCGTGACCCCTCACCTACAACGAGAGTTTATTGAAGAACGTATTACTGTACGTAACTTCTACACGGCAGCCTAACTCATAACATGTTTAAATTAAAGATTTGAAGGAGAAATTAAATACTGTTTTTTTTCCAGGCTGCTAGAAGGAAAGAGGGGCCCCGAGCTGATCCAGAAGCTACACTAGCATGTTGTGGATACCGAATTTTGAGTAGCGACCAAGGAGAATATATGGCTCGGCTACTTTCCTCTGAATATGAATTCAGATTCATTTCTGCTGAAAGTAAAGTTATTGTTCATTTATTCTGTATTGTTGTTTTGTGAAAAAATGTTAGTACTAAATTTTTTTTATTGCAACTAACGGGATTGATATAACATAGTTATCCTATCTTTCTTTTTATCAGCCCAGGATGCTGACTATAGTCCTTACGCATTGATGTGTTGTCTCATCAAGTAAGATTTTCATGCTTTTATCTTATTTTTTCCCTTATTGTATTATATTGTCATCTCTAATCCGAGTAGAGTGGTAAATGTTATTTTCTCATCAACTTGCTGTAGTCAGTTTTTTATTTACAACGTTTTTATATGATGAACTCAACAATGTAACATGGCTATATTCTTTGTTTCATAAAAGAGAGACCCTAGTTTCGTATTTATTCATATTTATAGTTTTGTGTTTTGTGTTCTTAACAGATATACATTGTTAAAGAGTCATGGATTGGCTGAAGTCACATTCAAAATTGAAGATATGAGTGATAAAGAGGGAAATACGTTCTCAAATCTACTAAGAACGAAAGCTAAAATACGTGCAGTTATTGAGAATTCGGAATCTTCCGGTATATCAACATCAATAGAGGTTAGACTTTTCTTTTTGTTTTCGATACAGTTTTTTTTTTTTTTTATTATTATTATTTTTTTATTTTTTTATTTTTATTTTTTTGGTAACCATGATTTCTGACCTTTTGGCCGACTCTCGACCCCAGTTTTATTAGTGCTTTCTTGTTCTTGCCTCTAAACAGGCTTTGGCCGGCAAAGGAGAACGTGAGTTGGGATTACGTCTCATAGAGTTCACTTCGGTAATACTTTTCTTTGTTGAAGTAGTGTTTGGAATTGAATATATTGTTTTAATTTCCTAGGTTACTCCAAAACATAGTTTCTTCTAATATGCTTTTAAATGTGTAAAGTTATTTAGTCTCATGCTCAAGGGTAAGATATCATACAAAATGATGCTGTATAATAGTAGAGTGTATGGAAAATTTGAAAATAATGAAACAAATAATCGTACCAATTATAAATTTATTTTGTTTCTAACTGGGAGGAGATTTCACAAATGTAGATGAAGTAATGAAGTGAAATTTTTGGTTTTATAGATTTTCCTAATTTTGTTAATATTAATTATATTTGTTGTATTTGTTATTCTAACTTTCTTTTCCAGGCTATCGAAACGGCTTGTACGGCTTTGGTGCCATATGTTGTGTGCGAATACCTCTTTGATTTATCCAAGTTATTTATGAGCTACTACCGCGATAACTACTACGGCGAGGTATATTTACTTGCATATGTTTTTTCTCATACAATATTGAATCTAAGTTAATTCACAAAAAGTTCAAATCTTTATAAAAGCAATTGTGACATCTTTTGTCCCGGTTAGTGAAAGCATAGATCATTGATACATTACCTAAATGCTTTTTTTTCATATAATATTTTGGTTTCCTTAAACTAAGTTAATATTCTAAAAATTAGCTTTTGATTATTAAATGTTAATATGGTTTGGTTTTTTTTGGCAGGTCCGGCCTAGCAAGACCATGGTAGGGCTGTGCAGAGCAACTGAAGTGGTGATGTGTGAATGCTTTCGTCTTTTGGGGATCGATCCGGTAGGCCTTTATCTGCAGATTATTTATTTATTTTTTTTAAATTTGGTTTTTAGGTCAGGATCCTGTTCGTCTAGTTCACTCCTTTTGTGAAAAGCAGTAGTTAAGATTTATTTATGAAGAAGCTAAGTATAAACATGATTATTATTTTTTTTTCAAAAACTATTAGTATAAAAAAACAAAGTTGGTCACAATACCACATTTTATAAGCACTTCTAATATATATATATATATATATATATATATATATATATATATATATATATATATATATATATATATATATATATATATTTCCGTACAGTCATCGGGACAAGCTGCATCCGCGCAATTCTTATCATCTGTGCGACAACCAGTTAGAGAAACATGGGCAAATGATGATAGGTAACTACATGTTTGGACTTTGAAAATAAAGTTTGTTTCAGTTCATGGAATTTAAGTAAAATATATGATTGTTTGCGTAAAGTATTGTACCTTTTCATTATGTCTTGAAAATTGACTTCTTGTAGCTTGGGTCATTTTGTATTCTGTAATCGAAATATTATATATAATTAAAATTATTTTTTTTTTATAAAATTTAACAATTTTGTTAGTTTTTTAATCTTACTATTTATAGAGTTTAACAATTTTATTAGTTTTTTAATCAGTTTTAAAGAAACTAGTTTCACACTTTTTTATTGTCAAATGACACAAACCGGCTACAAAGCCATCTTTAGTAACTGAGGCTCAATCGTACGTTTTCATTTTGAACCTTCGCAGTTATTTCTTATATACAAATGCTTACAAAATGACCCAATGTTACAATGTTAGAATTGAAATTCTTTTATATAAATGCGGGTTTCTACAATATTCTTATATATGAATGTGGATTTCTTCAATGTTCTTGCAAAAAATTGCTATTGGTGACTTGTATGTGCAAAAGAAGTTCAATGACTTCAACCATACAAAAGAAATATTTTGTGGTGGGTGCTTTTTTGCCAAATAAAACACCTATGCTTGTGTCTACGAAAAGTTTTTAAGTCAAATTATTACTGGGTGATTAGTTAGGGAAATTAGCAAAAAATAAAAATTCAGAACTTTTTCCAACATATAAGTCTGAAGCACGATGTTCTGTAAGTTTAGTTTGTGTTTATAAATTAGACAAATTTCTTCCATTCAAATATAGATTAATTTCTTTCATTTTAAATTTAGTATGTGATCATTAAATTAAGATACTGATCAATAACTGTATTTTTCATTAGACAAATATTTATGATACATAATATTTATAATCTAGTGTTTTTCATGCAATTTTGTTATGTGTAGTTAATTTTTTGTTTTTAGTTTTGTGATGGTTGTTTTTATTTTCATCAGGTTTTCTCGATCTCGGTTTGAGCTGTTTACTATGATTGTGGGTGTTGCACACTCGTACTTGCACGAGACACCCCGAACAAGCTTCTGTTGACTACGCATCCTAGCGTACCAATGGAATGGGAGGAAGATTCCCCACAACACCCGGTCCTAGGACTTTCATTGATGCCCGAGAAGCATGGAGGGGCAAACCCGAATACAACTGGGGACAAACCAAAGAATTCACCTCTAATGATTCCTCATGGTCCCACGGCCCTAGCCAACAAAACATAGAAGGGATGTTTCAACACCTAGTTACATCCCAAGAAGCTCAAATAGCTAAGCTTTCGGACCGCTTTAACCAACAACAAGCCGAGATGGATAGGAAGATAGATAACCTTTTGAAAGCCATGACAAATAGTGATAGGAAGATCATCGAAAATGTTAATGTCATCTCGACTCATTCTCCTGAAGCTTCCGGTGTGAAAATTAAGGACCCAAGTAAGTTAGCCAAGCACGTTCAATTCGTCAATACCCTCACCTTAGTGAAACCTAATAGGACTAGTGACGAAGTGAACCATAAGGTGGTACTTGAGGTTAGTGAAACTATTAAGGATGAATCGACCAACAAAGTAGATGAAGTAGGTGATGACTATTTCAATAAGTTTCCTACGGAAGAGGAACTATCTTGCCACCCACACTTAGTACGCAACCTTCATTTTATGTATGTTAGGAAAATCCCTCAGATTAAATTTAGGAATCCTTGGAATCTCAAAATACCATGTTGCATAGGGCACCTTTTCATGGCAAAGGCCTACATTGATCGCAAGTCCCCAATAAACATCATGACTAGCACCTACTATAAATGGGTAATGAAGAAGCCTATCCCAAAGAGGTAAGACCCCGATGATCCTAAGGTTAGTTGTAATTTTCTTGATAGAGTTAAGGGATTGCCCGTCTATGTAGGTAGTTTCATGTATCCTACGGATTTCATATATAATTGTGGAGGATATTAGTACGGCCATAGATCCTAGCTTGTCCCACGTAATTCTAGGAAAGCCTTTCATAGAAAACACCGGGATGACTTATGATCCGTCGTTGGGGATGGTTAGATTTAAAGACGAAACCGATGACGTAGCTTACCAAATGCCATTTAAGATTGAGAAATTTTCATCACTATCCAATGATGAAAAGGAACTTAAGCTATCGGTCTACTATAGGAATGAGGAGGATAAGGAGAAAGGAGTAGATTATGTGATGAATAAGATTTTTGGGTTCTATAATGATTGCTTGAAACTAGGACCGGAATATAGAACCGATTGGGGCGAATATGACCTCTTAGAAAGATGCATAATAGGGCATTACTATAACATGGAAAACCCCAATAGAGACCGTCATGAGGAAGAAGGTGACGGAAATGAAGTCACGTAGGAGCACGACTTCGAGTCTAGCTACAAGACTCATAAATAAAGAAAAGCGCTTCGTGGGAGGCAACCCATGCTTAATTGTTTGCTTGTTTGTGTGTCATATATCTTTTCATTATTGTATGTTCTCATGTTTAAATTTGTGAAAATGCTTTATTTTGTCTTAACCTCTTCTTAATTACATATAAAGTTATTTTACAAAACGTGATAAGTGTAGGGAAGATTACACACGTTTTCAAAAGAACGTGAACATGAGAACTACGATTATTGAAAAAGATATATATGTGTGTTTGTTAGAGTCAAATGCTTGTATCGAGTCATAATGGATGTTTTGCAGGAATTTTTCCAGATTTTAAAGGTGTAATTTTTCCAGAAAAACGCAGCAGACCAGTTTCTGTCAGGATTACCTGACGGCGTCAGGATTACAACCTGACGACGTCAGGAGGAGTAGAAAAAACTTATTACTTTCTATTGTTTTCTGTGCTACTTATAAATTTTTGGAAATTCTCAGGTCTTAATTTTCCAGAAAATCTGCAAACATCCATTCCACAAGCATTATATCCTAGTTTAATAGATTCATATATAGTTTTACCGCCGATTTTACATGAAGGTTTCGTCTATTTTCTTAAAGTGTGCAGGTTTTATTTATCAAGACGAAGAAACATTAGATTGGATGAAGCTTATCACGCATACATTTTTCTTGGAAAGAATTTAACCACTACTTCACACGGACCCTACAGAGCTAATCAGGGGAATATTAGTTTCTTTCTATTTTAATTACCTTGGTTCCTACTGGTTCAGGCTGTTTCGGTCATTTTGACAGGTATTTTGCTCAAAACGGAGTTACGGTTCAAACGTTATGGCCGTTTGAAGTTTTTACGTAAAAAGTCAACTTTTGTCAAGCCGCAAGTAGTCAAACCGCAAGTAGTCAAACCGTAAAAGTCAAAACTGAGTTTTTTTGATCAAATCGCAGTGGTCAAATCGCAGGATTGTCAGACCGCTGGAATACAAACCACTTAAATCAAACCGCTTTTTATCAACCCGCTTAACTCAAACCGCTTCTTATCAAACTGCTTAGATCAAACAGCTGAAGACAAACCGCTTGAGTCAAACTGCTTAAGTCAAACCGCTAAAGACAAACCGCTTGAGTCAAACCGCTTAAGTCAAACCGCTTACGTCAAACCGCTTAATTCAAACCACTTCCGATACAACGAATCTAGACAAACAGCATCCAAAAACTTGACAAATTGCTTCCTTGATCAGATCAAATCGCACCAAATGACATCAAATCGCATACAAGAAAATAGTACGAGACTCAAACCGCTTTCTTGAAACTCTTCGAAAACTAAACTTTTCCAATCCAAAACACTATAACCAAGATGAGTTAAGCCTTTCAAACCAAAACCTAAGCACTTATGATGATTCTAAACAGAAAATTACTAACAAAATTCAAAGTTTAACACGTTTAGGGTATAGAATTCGAGCAAACAAAACACACAAATAACCAATCTTTATGATCTAACCATGGCTCTTGATACCAATTGTTGGATATTGGTTATTGTAACACACAAACAATTAATTATATGGTTCGAATCTTAGCAAGAAACTTAGAGGGAGAAAAAGGGAGATGGGATCCTTTCTAGAGAGAGAAAGTGAGAGAAAAACAAATAGAAGGTTAGATTAAGAAATGAAAGGTCCAACCCTCTACCTTGAGAGATAGAGGATATTTATAGTTTTACATAATACGCCCTCTGTCGGGCTGTGGATCAGGCATAAAGTGGGTAAAGAAACGTTCGTCCTCCACGGTGTTACTCTAACTAACTAACTAACTAATAGATAACGTAATATCTACGAGCTAACATAACGTAATATCTACGAGCTAACATAAGCTCGACAATAGTTGGGGTGACCGACACTTCACTATGGATTTTCTAAATCCTAACATGAATAGGCAGTTTTTAGCTGGATCTAACTGGTTCTAGGCCAAAATAGCATGTTCTTAACTGGTTCTTACCGGTTATTGGCCGGAATAGCTAGTTCTTATCTGGTTCTAACTGGTTTGTATTGGTTCTTGGCCGGAATAGGCAGTTCTTAGCTGGATCTAACTGGTTTTTGGTTAGAATAGGTGGTTCCTATTTGGATCTAAGTATTTATTGGCCGGAATAGCTAGTTCCCTTAACTGGTTCTAACTGGTTCTTGGCTGGTATATCCGGTTCTTAACTTTTTCTAACTGGTTCCTACTGGTTCAGGCTGTTCCGGTCATTTTGACAGGTATTTCGCTGAAAACGGAGTTACGGTTCAAAAGTTATGGCCGTTTGAAGTTTTTACGTAAAAAGTCAACTTTGGTCAAGCCGCAAGTGGTCAAACCGCAAGTAGTCAAACCGTAAAATTCAAAACTAAGTTTTTTTGATCAAATCGCAGTGGTCAAATCACATTGGTGAAATCGCAGGATTGTCAAACCGCTGGAATACAAACCGCTTAAATCAAACCGCTTTTTAACAAACCGCTTCTTATCAACCCGCTTCTTCTCAAACCGCTTAGATCAAACCGCAGAAGACAAACCGCTTGTGTCAAACCGCTTAATTCAAACCGCTTATGTCAAACCGCTTACGTCAAACCGCTTAAGTCAAACAGCTTCCGATACAACGAATTGAGATAAACCGCATCCAAGAACTTGACAAATCGCTTCCTTGATCAGATCAAATCGCACCTAAATGACATCAAACCGCATACAAGAAAATAGTACGAGACTCAAACCGCTTCCTTGAAACTCTTCGAAAACTAAACTTTTCCAATTCAAAACACTATAACCAAGATGAATTAAGCCTTCCAAACCAAAACCTAGGCACTTATTGTGATTCTAAACACAAAAATACTATCAAAATTAAAACTTTAACACTTTTAGGGTTTAGAATTCGAACCAACAAAACACACAAATAACCAATCTTTATGATCTAACCATGGCTCTTGATACCAATTGTTGGATATTGGTTATTGTAACACACAAACAATCAATTTTATGGTTCGAATCTTTGCAAGAAACTTATAGGGAGAAAGTGGGAAGTGGGAGATGGGATCCTTTCAAGAGAGAGAAAGTGAGAGAAAAACAAAGAGAAGGTTAGATTAAGAAATGAAAGGTCCAACCCTCTACCTTGAGAGGTAGGGGTATTTATAGTTTTACATAATACGCCCTCTGTCGGGCTGTGAATCAGGCATACAGTGGGTAAAGACCCGTCCGTCCTCCACGGTGTTACTCTAACTAACAAAATAACTAATAAATAACGTAATTTCTACGAGCTAACATATGCTAGAAAATAGTTGGGATAACCGACACTTCACTATGGATTTTCTAAATCGTAACAGGAATAGGCAGTTCTTAGCTGGATCTAAATGGTTCTTGGCCAAAATAGCATGTTCTTAATTGGTTCTTACTGGTTATTGGCCGGAATAGCTAGTTCTTATCTGGTGCTAACTAGTTTGTAATGGTTCTTGGCCGGAATAGGCAGTTCTTAGCTGGATCTAACTGGTTCTTGGCCGGAATAGCTGGTTCCTATTAGGATCTAACTATTTTTTGGCCGGAATAGCTAGTTCCCTTAATTGGTTCTAACTGGTTCTTGGCTGGAATATCCTGTTCTTAACTTGTTCTAAGTGGTTCCAATAGGTTCAGGTTGTTCCGGTCATTTTGACAAGTATTTCGCTGAAAACGGAGTTGCGGTTCAAACGTTATGGCCGTTTGAAGTTTTTACGTAAAAAGTCAACTTTGGTCAAGCCGCAAGTGGTCAAACCGTAAAAGTCAATACTAAGTTTTTTTTATCAAATCGCAGTGGTCAAATCGCATTGGTCAACACGCAGGATTGTCAAACCGCTGGAATACAAACCGCTTAAATCAAACCGCTTTTTACCAAACCGCTTAACACAAACCGCTTCTTATCAAACCGCTTAGATCAAACCGCTGAAGACAAACTGCTTGAGTCAAACTGCTTAAGTTAAACCGCTTAAGTCAAACCGCTTACGTCAAACTGCTTACGTCAAACTGCTTAAGTCAAACTGCTTAATTCAAACCGCTTCCGATACAACGAATCTAGACAAACTGCATCCAAGAACTTGACAAACCGCTTCCTTGATCAGATCAAATCGCACCCAAATGATATCAAACCGCATACACGAAAATAGTACGAGACTCAAACCGCTTCCTTGAAACTCTTCAAAAACTAAACTTTTCCAATCCAAAACACTCTAACCAAGATGAATTAAGCCTTCCAAACCAAAACCTAAGCACTTATGATAATTCTAAACACAAATTACTATCAAAATTCAAATTTTAACACGTTTATGGTATAGACTTCGAACCAACAAAACACACAAATAACCAATCTTTATGATCTAACCATGGCTCTTAATACCAATTGTTAGATATTGGTTATTGTAACACACAAACAATCACTTATATGGTTCGAATCTCAGCAAGAAACTTAGAGGGAGAAAGTGGGAGATGGGATCCTTTCTAGAGAGAGAAAGTGAGAGAAAAACAAAGAGAAGTTTAGATTAAGAAATGAAAGGTCCAACCCTCTACCTTGGGAGGTAGAGGATATTTATAGTTTTAGATAATACGCCCTCTGTCGGGCTGTGGATCAGGCATACAGTGGGTAAAGACATGTCCGTCCTCCACGGTGTTACTCTAACTAACTAACTAACTAATAGATAATGTAATATCTACGAGCTAACATATGCTCGACAATAGTTGGGGTGACCGACACTTCACTATGGATTTTCTAAATCCTAACATGAATAGGCAGTTCTTAGCTGGATCTAACTGGTTCTAGGCCAAAATAGCATGTTCTTAACTGGTTCTTACCGGTTATTGGCCGGAATAGCTAGTTCTTATCTGGTTCTAACTGGTTTGTATTGGTTCTTTGCCGGAATAGGCAGTTCTTAGCTGGATCTAACTGGTTTTTGGATAGAATAGGTGGTTCCTATTTGGATCTAACTATTTATTGGCCGGAATAGCTAGTTCCCTTAACTTGTTCTAACTGGTTCTTGGCTGGTATATCCGGTTCTTAACTTTTTCTAATTGGTTCCTACTGGTTCAGGCTGTTCCGGTCATTTTGACAGGTATTTCGCTGAAAACGGAGTTACGGTTCAAAAGTTATGGCCGTTTGAAGTTTTTACGTAAAACGTCAACTTTGGTCAAGCCGCAAGTGGTCAAACCGCAAGTAGTCAAACCGTAAATTTCAAAACTAAGTTTTTTTTTTTATCAAATTGCAGAGGTCAAATCACATTGGTGAAATCGCAGGATTGTCAAACCGCTGGAATACAAACCGCTTAAATCAAACCGCTTTTTAACAAACCGCTTCTTATCAAACCGCTTCTTCTCAAACCGCTTAGATGAAACCGCAGAAGACAAACCGCTTGAGTCAAACCGCTTAATTCAAACCGCTTACGTCAAACCGCTTACGTCAAACTGCTTACGTCAAACTGCTTAAGTCAAACAGCTTCCGATACAACGAATCGAGACAAACCGCATCCAAGAACTTGACAAATCGCTTCCTTGATCAGATCAAATCGCACCTAAATGACATCAAACCGCATACAAGAAAATAGTACGAGACTCAAACCGCTTCCTTGAAAGTCTTCGAAAACTAAACTTTTCCAATTCAAAACACTATAACCAAGATGAATTAAGCCTTCCAAACCAAAACCTAAGCACTTATTGTGATTCTAAACACAAAAATACTATCAAAATTCAAACTTTAAAACTTTTAAGGTATAGAATTCGAACCAACAAAACACTCAAATAACCAATCTTTATGATCTAACCATGTCTCTTGATACCAATTGTTGGATATTGGTTATTGTAACACACAAACAATCAATTTTATGGTTCGAATTTTTGCAAGAAACTTAGAGGGAGAAAGTGGGAAGTGGGAGATGGGATCTTTTCAAGAGAGAGAAAGTGAGAGAAAAACAAAGAGAAGGTTAGATTAAGAAATGAAAGGTCCAACCCTCTACCTTGAGAGGTAGGGGTATTTATAGTTTTACATAATACGCCCTCTGTCGGGCTGTGGATCAGGCATACAATGGGTAAAGACCCGTCCGTCCTCCACGGTGTTACTCTAACTAACTAAATAACTAATAGATAACGTAATTTCTACGAGCTAACATATGCTAGACAATAGTTCGGATAACCGACACTTCACTATGGATTTTCTAAATCGTAACAGGAATAGGCAGTTCTTAGCTGGATCTAAATGGTTCTTGGCCAAAATAGCATGTTCTTAACTGGTTCTTACTGGTTATTGGCCGGAATAGCTAGTTCTTATCTAGTGCTAACTGGTTTGTAATGGTTCTTGGCCGGAATAGGCAGTTCTTAGCTGGATCTAACTGGTTCTTGGCCGGAATAGCTAGTTCCTATTAGGATCTAACTACTTATTGGCCGAAATAGCTAGTTCCCTTAATTGGTTCTAACTGGTTCTGGCTGGAATATCCTGTTCTTAACTTGTTCTAAGTGGTTCCAACAGGTTCAGGTTGTTCCGGTCATTTTGACAAGTATTTCGCTGAAAACGGAGTTACGGTTCAAACGTTATGGCCGTTTGAAGTTTTTACGTAAAAAGTCAACTTTGGTCAAGCCGCAAGTGGTCAAACCGTAAAAGTCAATACTGAGTTTTTTTTATCAAATCGCAGTGGTCAAATCGCATTGGTCAACACGCAGGATTGTCAAACCGCTGGAATACAAACCGCTTAAATCAAACCGCTTTTTATCAAACCGCTTAACGCAAACCGCTTCTTATCAAACCGCTTAGATCAAACCGCTGAAGACAAACTGCTTGAGTCAAACTGCTTAAGTTAAACCGCTTAAGTCAAACCGCTTACCTCAAACTGCTTACGTCAAACTGCTTAAGTCAAACCGCTTAATTCAAACCGCTTCCGATACAATGAATCTAGACAAACTGCATCAAAGAACTTGAGGCTACAAACTGCTTAAGTCAAACCGCTTAGTTTCACACTTTTTTATTGTCAAATGACACAAACCGGCTACAAAGCCATCTTTAGTAACTGAGGCTCAATCGTACGTTTTCATTTTGAACCTTCGCAGTTATTTCTTATATACAAATGCTTACAAAATGACCCAATGTTACAATGTTAGAATTGAAATTCTTTTATATAAATGCGGGTTTCTACAATATTCTTATATATGAATGTGGATTTCTTCAATATTCTTGCAAAAAATTGCTATTAGTGACTTGTATGTGCAAAAGAAGTTCAATGACTTCAACCATACAAAAGAAATATTTTGTGGTGGGTGCTTTTTTGCCAAATAAAACACCTATGCTTGTGTCTACGAAAAGTTTTTAAGTCAAATTATTACTGGGTGATTAGTTAGGGAAATTAGCAAAAGATAAAAATTCAGAACTTTTTCCAACATATAAGTCTGAAGCACGATGTTCTGTAAGTTTAGTTTGTGTTTATAAATTAGACAAATTTCTTCCATTCAAATATAGATTAATTTCTTTCATTTTAAATTTAGTATGTGATCATTAACTTAAGATACTGATCAATAACTGTATTTCTCATTAGACGAATATTTATGATACATAATATTTATAATCTAGTGTTTTTCATGCAATTTTGTTATGTGTAGTTAATTTTTTGTTTTTAGTTTTGTGATGGTTGTTTTTATTTTCATCAGGTTTTCTCGATCTCGGTTTGAGCTGTTTACTATGATTGTGGGTGTTGCACATCCCGATTTTGATGTAGGCAGTATCTTTGGGAACATTTGGGTAAAAGATGCAAATCTGGAAAGAGCGGATGGGTGGAGGATGTCGGATGATACAGATTCCTGTTTTGTGTCGTATTTCAAGCATGAATGGCATAAACCATTAAACATCGCCTACGGTTCCTGCATTCCTTTTGGCGACCCAAGTTGCCGTCGTTCGGTCTCCGTCTCGTCCTCCTTTGAGGTTGATGTGGTGCTTCATGCTTTGAACAAGAAGAAAGATCAATGTTATTTAATATTCCATGGCAAACATGTTCAACCCCTCTCAAAATTTTGGGACGAGGATCGAGAAGCAGAATGTGGGACTATTCAGTTGGAAAGCTATGTTGGCCGGGTGCTTGTTAACTACATTCTACTCAAAGCTGCGGTAGATGCGTCAATGGAGCTGACGTTTAGGTCGTCCAACCCCACTGTTCCTGTACGGATTTCGGGCACCATATCCGCTTATTATGGAGACAATGTTGCCAAAGATAATGGTGGTATCCTAGGTCAATATAAGGCAGAAATATTTAGAGCCAACAATTTTAAATTAACCGGAGAACAAGTTTTGTTGCCGCTGCACAAATCCTTGTTGGCTGTACCTGCCAACGGGTGCCTCAAGATTGAGGCATTTCTGATGGATGTTGAGTCAAAAAAAGTTATTGTGCGTGACAAGATGGATTTCCGTGTGAGACCGGGCAATGCCGACGACAACTGGTGTATAAAAGGCGGAGAATACTCTTTCAATCTTAGAGTGGCTTGGAGCTGATAAATTGGTGGTTTTAGTGCAAGCTGATAAATTGGTGGTGCAGGTCCTTTGTTTGGTTTACCTCACTTGATGGAACAATTGTGTTTGTGATATGTCTGAATTTTGTTACCTTTTAGGACCAAATGTAACTGACAGAATTGCAGTTCAGACAACCATTAGAATCCCAGAATTACCCTACCGAAGACGAAGACAATGATCATGTCTGTGTTGTTTTTGTCGAATGTTTTATTATGTTTATGAATGTAAAGCGGAAATATTTTCTAGTCAATTTCTTTCTTTACCGATTTACTTTCTCGTTTGTTTATAGTCTTGCTTTGCATTATGCTATAATACATGTTTATGCATCTACTGTTCCAGTGAGTACTAGGACATGTTTAAGGCTAGCCCAAGTAAGGAACCCCAATCCCCCTCATTTTCACTGCCACGTCAGCTTTCTCTCTCCAGCGACCTTCAGGCGATTAGGTGCCCCAGTAAGGGCGACCAAGTTCAATTTTTTTTTTTTTTTTTTTTTTTTTTTTTTTTTTTTTTAAACATTTTTAACACAAAATATGGTGTGTATTTATAGGGTAGTTTAGTAGGTTTTTTTTTTTTTTTTTTGTTTTTAAGCCCAAAACATTTTAAATAAGGGATGCAACGGATACAAAGAAATGATTCGATCTTCAGGACGATTGAATGAGAGGCGATCGACATTATCTACAGCAAGCCGATCGACTTGCAATCGATTGGCACCCTCCCTCGATCGACCAACGATTCATTCACTGGGGCTAGCCTAAGAAGGTCGAGAGTTGTCGTCCACCAG
Organism: Chrysanthemum seticuspe; assembly: GCA_019973895.1. Classification (NCBI taxonomy): domain Eukaryota; kingdom Viridiplantae; phylum Streptophyta; class Magnoliopsida; order Asterales; family Asteraceae; genus Chrysanthemum; species Chrysanthemum seticuspe. Next base: position 19,732,823 of record BPTQ01000009.1, on the reverse strand, counting down.
TTGCTCAGTATGGGTCTGAAAGTCAGTCATGTCATTGTCTTCCTGTTGCTGCGGTTATCGAGTTACTTTGATTTGTGATTTGTGTTGTCATATTGTAGCTTATAAAAATTGCGATTTGTGGTCTTCTAGAGGGTGCTGTACCTTTTCAACTGTGTGTCGTCTTATCCGTTATATACTTATCATTGAGTTTCATATGGTTCCAAGTATGTTGCATGCACAAATAGGATTGTACCAACATGATTTGAAATCAATTGCCTATCTTAAATTGGTGTCGTTTGTTTGTGTGTGCTTGTTGGACCAGGATGAGATCCAACAACAGTTGACTAGTCTTGATTTAACCAGCAGTCCCCATTTATGGTTTTCTACTTTTTTTACTTATGGTTTCTACTCACGCCTAAGTCGGCGACTTTCTTTTTGCAATTTATCGATTCATGCTGATACTATGAGAGTGCAAAACTGGTAAATCCATTTGGTTCAGTGCGTATTTGTTTTGGTATAGTCCAGTGAACCATGCTCATTTAGGCCATTCACGAGTCTTTAACGATTAGTCTAAAGTTTGTGGTAAATTCATGACTTGGTGTTGTTTCGGAATAGATTACAGTCCTATACACCCAATACACTTGAACGAACTCTGACCGGGTGCGGTATAACTTTTCTAATATGTACTTTTAGCGAGAGTGTCTGGCTGAGGTAAAGCTGACATTTTATGCAACTGGTTTAAGCATGTATTTGGTTGTATACGAATGAACCTTTTCCTATATTTGCAACATTTTACACTATAACAACAAAAAAAATGAAGTGGAAAAATGGATGGTAGAAATATGTATGGCAAGAAACCAAAACAAACTGACTCACAATGATGAACCTACAGTAATGAATCCACATTCACCATATTCTTGAGTGTCCAGTTTCAACCACTACTAAAAGTGATACATTTCAACCTGATCTGTTTTGACCCGTTATGTAACCCATCCATGTTTCCATGCACAGGGCCGGCCCAAGTGTATATTGAGGTTAGGCATGGGCCTAAGGCCCCCAAAATACATAGGCCCCCAACATTGAGTTTAATACTTTTCTGTGGCTTTGATATTTATTCAGCAAAAAGAATCTGACAAAGGTTAGCATGTTCTTCCGTGACAAAGGTTAGCATGTTCAACCGGTATCTATTCTTATAATCTCTTCTCATTCAATAATCTTCTTATGCTCTCCATCTAAATCTATTAACTTATGCCCTATTATCCAAATCTAATTGCTAATATCAATCATCTCATCTGTTAATGTTAAACAGTGGATTTGTCACCACTGTTCGGTCACCACCAGTCCACTACCACCACCGTGGTCAACCAGCGGCAGCAGGTGGTCAACCAGCGGCGCCGGCGGTGGCAGGTCTGTTCTGTTATTTACTTTTCAGTTTTCATTTATGAATCTGTGATTTCTGTTAATTAATTTTTATTGTGACTTTGATTAAACTATTTTATAAGTTTTATTTTTTAATTGTCAATGTCTTATGAACTTGAGTTAGAAGATTTGATTAAAGAGTTTGCTTCTAAAAAAGCTAGAAAAGTAAACTTTATATAAATATTTTTATTGTTTTGTACACTTACAAAAGTAGATAAAAAAAAAAATTAAACTCCGCCATTTATAAACTTTTTAGTTTATTTTTGCCGGTCCCAAGCCCGGATAAAGGAGGAGGGTTTTTCATTGCGACGGTTTTATTGTGATCATTTGTAGCATGTTAGTAACACAGCAGGTTTGCAGCACGTTTGTAGCAACGCAGCAGGTTCCAGCTAGTTTCCAGCAGGTTTGCATATCGTGATTTACAATTTTTTTTAAAGCTAATTGATATTAGGCCCCCAAAATTGACCCCGCCTTAGGCCCCTAAAATGCTTGAGCCGCCACTGTTATAGCATCATCATTATCATCGAACATCATCGTTAATTTTAGCATCATCACGACCGAACATCATTATCGTCAAATTCACTTTCATTTCAAAATTAGTATCAACAATTACAATATCAACCTCTAAGAGTGGATTTAACATCCAGCACTAATGTTATTTCCAACGAATCAATTGCATCTTATTTATCAAACGAGTCATTGATTTAACATCACTGGAAGTTGTGAACATCTTTTGTCATTTTTCCTTGATTTTTATACTGTATGTTAATTCTGCACCAAAAGCATGATTGAATGTTTACAAGTTGCATCCTACAAGTAGTTGGACCATTATCCCATAAAGTTATAATGCAATATAAGTCTAGTCTTCCCACTTCCATGCATTATGTTGTACAAACCTTTTCGGTGCACGATATCAGTTCATTAGGCCCCCAAAATTGACCCCGCCTTAGGCCCCTAAAATGCTTGAGCCGCCACTGTCCATGCATTATGTTGTACAAACCTTTTCGGTGCACGATATCAGTTCTTTCTCATACGTCATATAATTTGCATTATGTTATACAAACCATTAAGTTATTGCACAAAGAAATTTAATCTTCCAGTCCTTTTGCACCCACTTGGGCCTAATGAAGCAATATTTCAAACTATGGGACTGTCTAGAATCAGCATATGAATTGCTCTCAACTTATGAAGTATGAAGCTAAAATGAATATCAGATTAATAAACTCAAAAGCTTAATAACTGTTTTATTCCAAAAACCAAAACATTACTTTTACCCGTTACACAAGCGCTAGACCCGCCCATTTTCCCACCCTTACGAATATTTATTCAAAGAGCAGCCATACCATCCAAGATGTTGCAACATAAAGCTGAGGTCCGGTGCATATGGCATGGCATCCGGTTCCTAATACTTATGTATCATGATCCCTTTACGTTTTGCAGCGTTATGGAAGTAACTGAGCATATCGCTTTTCTGATGACGTTCCAATTCGACCTACATGATGTCAGCCGGATCATGAGCTTTTTCAAGATGTCGAGTAACTGATAACTCACTTCCCGAGCCTTTTGTAGAGCTTTCACTTGTAAGTAATTAGTGCTACACCAGTCTCCACAGTATTTGTTAACACAGTCACGACTGAGATCATAAATTCAGACGTTAAAACTTCGTTGACACAACTAAATTCTTCACATGTTAACAGCAGTTTAGCGAGCAGTGGGTCCAATGGAAACTCAGTCATTTTTAGCCCAATATCAGTCAGACTCTCTGTGTTGTTCAATGCTCCCTATATCCATTGTTGATACAGGTAGAAATGTAGTTAAGAATGTTAAGTTTAGGTGGCGGATCCATGAACTCGAAATCAAGTAAATTGTCGATTTTTGACTACTTCAGAAGCAAAAGTACGTTCCCCAGATTCGCCCTCTGGATAGAGGATGGGACTTGTCGAAGCATTTCTTTTTTGTACACGTTTTCTGTAAAATGACGGTAACAGGTACCCGGGCCTAATAGTAAACAAACTACAAATACCTAATAGTAATCTGACTACAACTTTCAACAAAATTCATTATGCCTAACGAAACAGTGAAACACGTTTTCTGTAAAATGACGGTAACAGGTACCCGGGCCTAATAGTAAACAAACTACAAATACCTAATAGTAATCTGACTACAACTTTCAACGAAATTCATTATGCCTAACGAAACAGTGAAACACGTTTGACAGATGTAACCAGAATATTTTTCAATTTTACAGAAATTGGACTGAGGAAAAATAAGCATACTTTTGATACATATGATAAGTTATCAGGAGTGTAAATGCACTCTTACGTCTCTTACAGTACTTATGCAACAAGAAAATTAAAACAAACTTACAAACATATTTGACAAAGTAACGTTTATATAACTACGACATGCACTCCTCCTTGCTGCACCTACTTTCAAATTTCACCAAGAAAGCTTGATATCAGATCTGAAAGCGTTCGAAAATAAAACCAAGTTAGTGATGATTTATTAACAAACTCGTGTAAAATCAGATTCTACAAAATGGGAGAGCATAGTACCTTATATATTTTGAAGCACATCGAGAATGTGCTGCAACTCTTTGACAACAATTTCAATTTTCATCCGTTGTGGTGGGGAATCCACAGAGCACGATACTCCAATCTTGATAATTGCAACCAAACATTCTTCCACTTTCTTTGCATTCGCTTCCGTACTTTGCAACACAATTGCATCATCATCAATAACATCGATTACATGATCCGGTAATGCCATGTAAGCAAGTTTATGAAGGCTAAGACCATCGTTGAACATGTTATCTGTCGGCATTTTCCCGGTCATCACCTCTAGTAATAATATTCCAAAACTGTAGACATCCCCAGTACTTGTCATCTCGCTCCCAATACCATACTCTACAAATGAAAAACAATTAATTAACTTACAAACTTTAACCTGTAAATAAATATAAGCATCATGGAATAAAAGTGGAATTACCTGGAGGTGCATAACCAATAGTTCCTTTAACCCCGGTTGAGCTGTTTTGGTTTAAGTCTGTACCAAGTAGTCGAGCTAAACCAAAGTCTCCAACATGAGCCACCATATCATCATCAAGTAGAATGTTAATTGGCTTCAAGTCACCGTGAACAATCGTTGTTTGGCAGCGATTGTGAAGATAATCAACTGCAGTGGCAACATCTCTAAGAATATTTATTCTTTGAAGAAGGTTCAGTTTCGATGTATTTTCACTTGAATGAAGCCAATCGTGTACACTTCCATTCGGCATAAACTCATAAACCAGAGCTTTAAAATCATTTCCTTGGAAATCAGCACTTGAACATGAAGTTATTATCTTCAACAGATTACGGTGTCGAATATTCTGCCATGCTTCACATTCTGCTAGAAAACCTCTGTGAGCTCCTTTATTTTGAAGATGCAAAACTTTGACTGCAACAGGTTTATTATGATTAGAATCGAGGATTCCTTTGTAAACCGAGCTAAACCCGCCCTCCCCAATCAAATTTACTGCAGAGAAGCCATCAGTAGCCTTGAGAAGTTGATGGTATGAAACTTTCATGAACAGTTCACCTCCTGATGATTGATATGGTTGACTGTTGCGTTTCTTTTTACACAAAAGATACACACAACATAATACGACGAGCAACGTGACTGCAATCACGATGAATAATATGAAGAAAGGAAACCTTTTTTTCTTACTACCCGTCTCCATGCATTTGGGTAACTCAAGTGTAACCAAACCACCACAAAGCTTATGGTTCCTCAAAACCGAAAATGCGCTTGCATTGGCAAACACTCCTACAGTCGGTACTTCACCCTCAAAATCATTAAAGGATATGTTCAAATATTCTAATGAATTCCATTTGCCTAAGAATTTAGGAATTTTACCAGATAAATTATTTTGAGAAATGTCGAGTACCTCCAATCCTCTTAAGGAACCTAATGAAGATGGTATTATGCCCTGAAATTGGTTGCCACTAAGGTATAACTTTGTAAGGCTAACACACTCACCAAGGCTACTAGTAATGGGGCCTGATAAATTATTATAAGATAAATAGAGCTCGCTCAACTTATTGAGGTTTTTAATCTCTGATGGAATGGAACCAGACAGGTTGTTGTATGAAAGACTTAAAAAATAATTTAGTGATGGAAGTTGAAAGAGTTGTTTGGGTATGTTTCCAGTGAGTCTATTGTGTGAAAGGTATATCTCATTAAGTTGTTTACAATTCCTGAGGCTTGATGGAATATGACCTTCTAATTTGTTGGAATATAAATAAAGTTTATTCAACAATGATAGATTCCCAATGGCATCAGGGATCGACCCTGCAAACATATTTGTAGATAGACTAAGATACTGTAGCTTTTGAAGTTTACCAATGCTAGTGGGGATGTTTCCTATGAATCTATTATTATCTAATAATAAAGTGGTCAAACCAACTAGACTACCTATACTTGAAGGGAGGCTTCCAAATAATTGATTTCCTCCTAAACATAGAAAACTGAGTTGATTAGAAAGATTACCTATTGATATAGGAAGCACTCCTATAATATTGCATTCACCAAGATCCAGAGCTACTAATTTGGTGCAGTTTTTCAAAGAATCAATAAACCTCATGTCATCAGCTTCTCCGCGTCCATGGAAGTTGTTATCAAATAATCCAATTATTTTAATATCTCTTAGTTTCGAAAAGTCGAATGTCAACTTCCCACTAAAATTGTTGTCATCCATTTCAAGATGTCTTAATTTAGAACAATTAGAAAGAGAAGGTGGAAGAACTCCTGTCAGTTTGTTATCCCTTAACTGAAGGAACTCAAGATTCGGGAGCTGATTACCAATTTCTGAAGGAAGACTACCAGTGAGGTGATTTTCATCTAAGGATATTCCAAATAGGAGTGAGAGGTTAAAAATGGAATGAGGGATGCTTCCATATAAGTTGCACTCACCAGAGTAAAATACCGTCAAGCTTCTCCATCGACCCAAGGTATCTGGAATGCTCCCACCCAACGGGTTCTCGCCAACATCAAACACTTCCATTGGTGTGATATTACCTAAGAAAAGTGGAATTCCACCTGTTAACTTATTGTCGTTAATTACAAGAAGAGAAAGTTTTGAGAGTAAACTCATCTCCTTGGGTATGCTTCCAACTAGATTATTTAGATTGAGGTAAAGCTTTTCGAGGTTAGAACAACCAGACAAATTTGTTGGAATGACTCCACTGAACTTGTTTTCATCAAGATAAAGACGACGTAACCTGGAAAGACGACCAAGTTCAGGAGGAATGGTTCCTTGAAAGCTGTTGTTTGATAGAGAAAGCACACGTAGGAAGCTAAGGTTTCCTACATGAGGAAACAACGATCCTTCTAAGCCTTGTGAATCCAGCCATAAAACAGTCACTCGTTTGTGTCGCTTTCCACATGAAATACCACTCCAGTCACAGAAATGAAAGGAATGGTTCCACGAGGTTAGAACATTGTATGGATCATGGGTGATCTTTGATTTAAATGACAACAACGCTTGATAATCAGTCTCGTTACCGCCATATGAAGCGGTGACAGTGGCGGAAGTAAGACATGTTATCACGAGACCGAAAAAGAGAAAAGAAATAAGAGAGGAAGATGATAAGTGAATTATTGCTTGTGGTGAATTCATTTTTGGAAATTTTCTTGATTTCATAAGAATAAGTATTGGCTTTTTATAGCCGGGTTGAGCAAGACAATTTCTACGTATAATCATATCAGGAATGACTTTAAAGAAGAGTTGGGGTAGGAATAACCTATTTTCTATCCTCCACTTATAACTTTAATCATGCCATCCACTAACATAAGCTTTAATTGTGGTTCAGATTTTATCATGTGTTAACTAATATCAATTTTCTTATGTGATAACGAATAGCCTTAGGTTTTGTTACACTTCTTAATGTTAAATTGGCCAGCTGGTAGTAATTTTTACCTTTTAATGTCTACCATAATTAATGGGCAAAGGTAACGTTGCTACATATGATTTAGATCGTTGCTTTGACCAGCTGGTAGTAATTTTTACCTTTTAACTCGAAAGTAGGTAAATATCCAGAAAAATGAGTTTGTAATCGGCCAAGGAGTTAACATAAGTCTTTGAGATGTTATGTATACAGGTGCTTCATGTGATGTTAGAGTGCTCTTTGATCTTTGGCTTACATATTTCTGTATTCTTATTTTCGACAGATTTGAGATCATAAACAGGCGGAGCAAGCCCACTTTTGAGCCTATGTATATAAATGAAACCACTGGCTGAAACCAATCAGGTATATATGACTAATGTTTGATATTTGTGAACACATACATGTTGCATCTATGAACTGCTAATACCTTTGGTTTTGGAAAGGTAAAGCCCTTTGTTGTCAGTTACTTGCTTTGTTGAGTCCTATCCTATCTATGTAGGTTCATGTTTGATAGATTTTTGGTCAAACTTGGTTGTTAGGTCTTAGGAGGAAACGCTAGTTGTTCTTAAAGATAGCAGAGTTATATGGAATGAAGTATATGATGTGCTAAGTTCTAATCATATTGGTTGTTAGGTCTAACTGGGTCTGTCATTAGTCATATTTATTTTACTGTTGTTTTACACTCTTACGGTTATTTGGAATTTTCAAAATTAAACAAGCCTACAAGGTTTGAAGTCCAGAACTCAGAATTAAGGAAGTATTTCAGAGACATAATCTATTTGAGTTTTACATGTATTACAATAAGCCCTTGTTCACACTACGTGTGTAAAGGGTAAAGCAGTTGGGGATGGAAGTACAAGCCTACAATTTTACTAGCAACACCTATATTCTATTATCCACTAATTCCTTGACTAATAACAGTAACTATTTTATATGTATAATCACAGAAGACTTTAAGAAGACTTGGGAGTGGGAAGAATAAACTTATAGTGGATTATAACTTTAATCATGGAAACAATAGCACCACTAGCATCACCTATAATGTAAGGGATAATGGTCCAAGATGTAAGCAACTTGTAAACATTCAATCATGCATTTTATAATTACGAGCAGCACTTTCAATGAACTAACTCTCGCTTATTAGACAATGGAAGAAACTTACCAAAGAAACAATAGTTCGCCAATTAAGTTGTTTTGTTTGTGTTTGATTAAATGCGTGAATGAAAAGACTCAACCGATTAGGTCATTTTTTAAAATAATTTTACACATTTAGGCTGTTACGGTTGTTATGCTTGATACCCCTTTTTGGATTGAACAAGGGGTTTGTGTTCATGTTTTTTATGGAGTGGGTGTTTTTGTTCTTGTTGCGTTTTATATCAAATCTTCCATTAGGTGGAACCTTTTAATGCATAGATTAGGTGGAACGTTTCTAATGTGAATGTATGTGTGTTGGACCAATTCAATTTTCTGAATTCGTATGTTCATTGGTATAATAAATGTTCTGGTATTTCTACGTATCTTTATTGATTCATAATGTTATTTAAGCAATTACTAGTAGTAATTATTAGTCTGCATTAATGTTAGATTTGTAAAAAAGTAACTAACTGGTGATTCTCAGTCGTGTCCTGCAATATTAATGTTTAAGAAATTAGTAGTAATAGCTTTACTTTTTTTAAATCTTCCATTAGAGCACTTGCAACCATAACTTGAGTTATGGTTAACCTGCCACGTCTACGCCACATCAGCTTTAACATTTCACCTTAACTCACCAAAAAAAACACACGCAATCATAACATTCATTTATAATGCAATATAAGCCTAGTCTTCCCACTCCCAGTCTCCCAAGGTACAGACAAAAGGATGCTGCATGTCAAGTTGCTTACATCCTGGACCATTATTCCTTACATTATTGGTGATGCTTGTCGTGTTACTTGGATGGCATGATTAAAGTTATAATTGCAATATAAGTCTAGTCTTCCCATTCCCAAGTTTACTTCAAAGTCTTTAATGAAATGATTATACATAGAAATCAGTTATTATTAGTCAAAGAATATGGAGGAGGTGCATGCGTAAGAACTTCTATGTTTATTGGAACGCGAGGTGATGGTGTACTTTTAATCCCAAAAGATAGCAAAGGAATTGATATTCATGTCCGCAATTCTCAAAATGTGGACAAGTAGGAAAGTTATAAGTAGTTGTTTGCATTGCGTTTTCAAAGCGATTATTTAACTATTTCATTTTCAAGTCGCGAATGTTCAGTATCTATCGTATGGGTATATGGTCATATACCATGGATTGATAGAACACTTGTGACTGTTTTTCTATTTATACTTAGCTGGTGGTAATGACTATTGAGCATTTAAGCTGTAATTTAAAGTACAAGCTTTTGCATATATACGTTATATGCTATATTAAATTAAATGGCGAATTAGGCGATAACACGATTCCCTAACATCCCTCAGTGATCAAATATTTTTCATCCCTAAACTGATTCCTTGTCACTCCATGCATTAATATTTAATTAAAGGTTTTCTTTGATCGCTAGTTAAGGCTTTTGTTGATTCGTATACCTCTAATTCCATCCTTATTACTGAATCGACAATATGTATTATTCATGGGTTGATCTATGGCTGATTATGATTATAAACCCTAGTTTATTACTAGGGTTTAATTAATACGTATCGATTACGTGGTTTGGTACTAGTTGCTTTTTTTTTTCTTGTTTCGATTGTGTTCTTTAGGTTAGGGTTTGTTATTATCGTATTGATGGAGGTTGTGCCTAACGTTGATATGGATGCCTTTATGGATTGTAGGCAGCGTGAACCTCATGTGGAGCCGGTTCCACATGATGTAAATCCTACTCATTCTGCATGTCAAGGGGATATGAATGCCAATGAGGTCGCGAAGCCGGTTTCACATGCGCCTAGTGAACGGACTGAGAGTATTGATGATTCGGTGTTTTGGGATCCAGGGCCTCTTGGTGTTACAAGTATCTTGAATATGCAAGATTTCCCATCTACTGTAAAGTGTCGACGACACCACTAGGGGGGCTAATCTGCCTAGGGGCGATGGTATTAGTGTAGGTCCTAAAGGTGGAAGGGTACATGTTTCTCCTTTGCATACAAGTTATGCTTCTTCACCTAAGGACAAATTAACCGGTGCTACGCCAATTATTCAATATGTTGGGGTTAATACATTACCTATGTCGTATGTTGGTGCTACAAGTGGTACGAATTCTGCTAATGTTAACCGTGCTACGTCAATTGATTCGACGAAGCGCAAATCTAATTTTCGTAGGTTGGAGTGTAGTAAAAAGTCTAATGGGGTGGATCTCTCCATTCCTATGAAAGTCGTTGAGGAGGTAAACTTTAAATTTGAGAATACCCTTTAAGGTTATTTCCTTGGTAAACATATTGCTTTTCCGGTTGCTGATTATTACGTTCGTAATACATGGGCCAAGTATGGTATTCAAAAGGTTATGATGAATGCGAAGGGGTTCTTTTTCTTTAAGTTTTTCACTCGTAAAGGTGTTGATGATATGCTTGAAAACGGACCGTGGATGATTAGGAATGTGCCAATTATTCTTAAAACGTGGACTTTGAATACTAACCTGCTTAAACGCAGGATTTGACTAATATTCCGGTATGGGTTAAATTCCATGATGTGCCCCTTGCTATGTTTTCTGATGATGGTCTCAGTCTCCTAGCTACATTGATTGGTATGCCAAAAATGTTAGACTCTTATACTAGTCAAATATGCTTGTAATCATGGGGTCGAAGTAGTTTTGCTAGGTGCTTGATTGAAGTTAAGGCAAATCAGGTTCTTAGGGAGAGCATCACTGTTGAGATACCATTACTTGATGGGACAGGATCATCTATTGAAAAGATTCGGGTAGAATACGAATGGAAACCACCTTGGTGTGATACGTGTAAATTGTTTGGTCATACGCTAAGTGATTGCCCGAAATCTGTTCCACTTGCTACTCAGCCTAAACAGACTGTTAATGATGGTTATCAAAATGTCACTAACAAGAATAAGGGTAGGAATGGTGGTCCGAGTGTTCCAGGTAAGGGAGGTTTTACTAAAGTGGGCCCGAAATTTAGGTATCAACCTAAAGCACCTCCTCTTGTACCCAAGAAGGTGGATAGTGCGAAGAACACAGCCACTGATGTCGCTAGCTCGAGTGGGACGAAGATTGCTACATCTAATCCTTTTGCTGCACTAAATACGATCGATTCTGATGAATGTGGCAATCCTACTGATGTAGAGGTTTCTAGTAATACAATGGAAGCAAAGGAGGTTGGGTCTCTCGAGACAGGTAATGTATCACAAGATCTGTTTGTGAGTGATTCAATGGTAGCTAACGCGGTTGGTCCTACCCCTATTGTTGAGAAAATTGGGGAATTTGAAAGGCTTCTTATTGATGGGAAAGCTACTCTTGTTGATGACAATGGCAATCCTATTAAAAAGGTTGATTATCATGGTTATAATAAGGATTTCCCGGCTACTTTTTTTACTAAGAAGGTTAACCCATTCACTAAGGTGGGAGAGATTGTAGATTCTGATAGTGATGATGAGGAGGTTGTGAACACCTTTGATGAGACGAGTAATCTATTTGGTGGTGGTCATGATCGCGAAGATGACTATGATGACTATGCTTATGATAACTATGCGGATCAGGTTTACGATCTTTCAGAAAATTTGGATGCCTATTATGATACGTATGGTATCAAGCTCCAAGGTCTTGGTAGGAAGTAATTTTATCTCCATAGGAGTCTAATGTTATATTTTGAGTAGTGGTTTATTTTCTTATATAGAAAATAGGAAGTATCTATTTATGTAAGCTTTTCGCCTATGTAACGGGCTGAGATATGGGATTACCCATATCCTTTGCACTTAAACGTTTTTTGGAGTAATATATTTACTGGGTCTTTGACCTTTTACCCAAAATACATTATATGCTATATTCATTTTTATGGTTTTGTTGTACTACCAGGTAATGTTTCGGCCGTGCATATGCATGGCCCATGAGGGTGAATGCCTAACTTTTTAGCAATACACCTCTCCAACTCCTCCCATAGTCGCTTATTATAGTAGTATCTATGCAAGTACATTTATTCAATATAATTATCATTTTTTTACAAAACTTATTACTTGTAGGTTTTTAGTATCCATTTTAAACACATAATTTATTTCAATATTTATACACACCAAGAAAAAAAAACATATTTAATATCCAAATAAGTTCAATGAATTTCAACTCTTAACAAAACTATTGACTAAGAATTACATAGCAAACTACAATCATAATTACAAGTTTTGGCAATATAATTCGTATATATTATATACTAACATCCAAAACGTAAACCAAGTCCCAAGTTAAATTATAAATGGATTATATAAAACAATTATTTTTAGTTACTTAAAAGTTCACTATGTAATTAAATATGTACGAACTACCAATCACAGTTTACTTACCAACTTAGCTACAAAAACTAAACACAATGAAATTGACTATCATAGAAATAATTACTCATTGATGACCATGCAAATAGCTCTTAAAAAGGAACAAAGTTATATACATTGCCTATCATATCATGTTCACAAGTATCATCTTCCTCATTGCTTCGTCTTCATGACTGCAGTTAACGAAACCAACATCGAGCTCCTTTTTAGTTACTACCTTTCAACTTTCTGAAACTTCTTTAACGACACCATCACCTTGTGGTAAAAACAGGAAAACGAAAAAAGAAAATCAAATACATGTAACACATCATAGCAGTAAAACACCAAAATAAATTCAATATAAAAATAGACTAATCTCCATCTTTTTTGTCATTATAAGCTGGAGACTCATGTCCATCTTCGCCTCTCCAGTCACTATGAGCTGCAAATAAAAAAGAACACATAATGAAAGTAGATCCAAGTTACATTTAGCGGCTGTGAAAGAACGTAAATATATTGCAATAAAAAAGTTGCGAAAAAGTAAAAAAGAAACCAGAAAGATAACTTACAAATAATTAATGGACGACGAATGACTGTTTGCTGGTGTTTGCCTTTTGGTGAAGCTGAAAATATGAAAATAGAGAGAGAAATAAATGAAGGATGTTGGATGCCTGTTTTTGTTTTTTGGTTGTGGGGTGATAAAGTCAAAAGTTGGAGAGTGACATTTTCGAAGGGTGAACAACAAACGACATGTATTGGCAAATGGATAAAAGTCTTTCTTTTAATTTTTTTTTTCTTTTGAAGTGCATAAAGTAAATGTAGAAAAAACAATAATATGTGTCATTTACTGGTGTGCTTATTTGGCAATTTTAGAGAGCCCCACAATAATTTGAGGCCTTTGGTTTATAAGAGCAAAAGGTGTGAAACTAGTTTAGCTTCGCCAGTCCACGTTGGCTTCCTCGTTGAGCCTCGCCACGACACGGACCCCCTCGCCTTTTTTCGCCACTCAACACCACGCCGTCTGCACAGTGAGGTCAGTTCCTGACAATATGAACGCCGGATGGGGCCCAATTTCAAATTAAACGGTATTATTACCGTTTCAACTCTTTATTTTTCTTTTTAAAAAATAATAAAATACAAAAAAAATAAATAAAAAAAAAATAACAACTTAACTTACACCCTATAAATACCAAACTATTACATATTATTTTTCTCACATAAAATTCAATCAAAAGTAACATTATTATCTATAACTCAACTCAACTCAACTCTAAAAAAAAAAAAAAAAAAAAAAAAAAACAATCCTCAAAATCTGAACGAAGGCGGCTATTTCACGAACCTTCTCACGTCATGAAGAAATATCAAATCGACAAGTCATGTATTATGAATATGTGTTGTATTTTTTTTCCCGTATTGCTTTTTTTCGTATCGTTTTTTTTCTGTGTTGTTATTTTTAGTTGCGTCTAATTTTAATATGTTGTAATGTATTTTATTTTTATTGAAGATGGTATTGTGCCTTCAAATCTATTGCCACCAAGGTATAAGTCTGTAAGGCTAATACACTCACCAAGGCTACTAGTAATGTTGCCTGATAAATTATTATGAGATAAATAGAGCTCGCTCAACAACTTAAGATCTTTAACCTCGGGTGGAATTGAACCAGAAAGGCGGTTTTGAGAAAGATCTAAAAAATAAGTTAGTGATGGAAGTTGAAGAAGTTGCTTGGGTATTTTTCCACTGAGTCTGTTGTCTACAAGGGTTAACCCATTAAGGTTTTTGCACTTCGCAAGGCTTGATGGAATATGGCCTTCTAATTTGTTGGGTCCTAAATAAAGTACAGTCAACATAGATAAGTTCCCAATGGCATCAGGGATAGGCCCTGAAAATTGATTGCTATTTAGATCAAGAACTTGTAGCTTTTGAAGTTTACCAATGGAAGTTGGATTTTTTCCTCTTAATAAATTAGGTCCTAAATCTAAAATGGTCAAACCAACTAGACTACCTATACTTGAAGGGAGGCTTCCAAATAATTGATTGTCTCCTAAACTTAGAGTGCTGAGTTGATGAGAGAGATTACCTATTGATATCGGAAGCACTCCTATAAGGTTGCAACGAGCAAGTTCCAAATCTACTAATCTGGTGCAGTTTTTCAAAGAATCAACAAACCTCATGTCATCACCTTCTCCGCATCCATGGAAGTTGTTACCATTTAAGTAAATTCAATTAATATCTCTTAGTCTTGAAAAGTCAATTGTCAACTTCCCACTAAAATTGTTGTTGCTCATTTCAAGAATTCCTAATTTAGAACAATTAGAAAGAGAAGGTGGAAGAACTCCTGTCAGTTTGTTATCCCTTAACTGAAGGAACCCAAGATTTGGGAGCTGATTACCCATTTCTGAAGGAAGACTACCAGTGAGGTGATTTTCAGCTAAGGAAAAATTAACTAGGAGTGAGAGGTTGAAAATGGAATGAGGGATGCTTCCATATAAGTTGCAGCCACCAGCGCCAAATTCCATCAAGCTTTTCCAAAGACCCAAGGTATCTGGAATTCTCCCACCAAACGGGTTCCCGCCGGCAGAGAACACTTCCATTGATGTAATATTCCCCAAGAAAGGTGGAAATCCACCTGTTAACTTATTGTCTTCAATTACAAGACTAGTAAAGAAAGGTGGGTATGCTTCCAGTTAGCTCATTTTGATAGAGCCAAAGGTCTTCGAGGTTAGAACAACCAGACAAGTTTGTTGGAATGACTCCACTGAATTTGTTTGTATACAGTAAAAGACGACGTAGCCTAAATAGACTACCAAGTTCATGTGGAATGGTTCCATGAAAGCTGTTGTTCGCGAGATGAAGCTCACAGAGGAAGCTGAGGTTTCCTACATGAGGAGACAACGAGCCTTTTAAGCGTTGCGAAACCAGTTGTAAAACAGTCACTCGTTTGTGCCGCTTTCCACATGAAATACCACTCCAGTCACAGAAATGAAAGGAATGGTTCCATGAGGTTAATTAGAACATTGTATGGATCATGGGTGATCTTTGACTTAAATGACAGCAATGCGTGATAATCAGTCTCACTACCATCATATGAAGCAGAGATGGTGGCGGAAGTAAGACATGTTATCGTGAGACCATAAAAGAGAAAGGAAATACAGGAGGAAGGTGATAAGTGAATTATTGCTTGTGGTGAATTCATTTTTGGAAATTTACTTGATTTCATAATAATAAGTATTGGCTTTTTATAGTCGGGTTGAGCAAGACAATTTCTACATGTAATCATATCAGGAATGACTTTAAAGAAGAGTTGGGGTAGGAATAACCTATTTTCTATATATCCTCCACTTATTACTTTAATCATGCCATCCACTAACATAAGCTTTAATTGTGGTTCAGATTTTATCATGTGTTAACTAATATCAATTTTCTTATGTGATAACGAATAGCCTTAGGTTTTGTTACACTTCTTAATGTTAAATTGGCTGCACCTGTTTGATGAAATATCTAACATAACTAATGAGCAAAGGTAACGTTGCTACATATGATTTGGAGCGTTGTTTTGTCCATGTGGTGGTACTTTTTACCTTTTAACTCCAAAGTATGTAAAAAACCAGAAAAATGATTTTGTAATCGGCCAAGGAGTTAACATAAGTGTAAAACCCTAAAAATATAAAACATATCAAAAGACTAAATTACCCTCACCGTAAACAATTATAAACTACGTAAAATATAATAAGCTTAACAAAATTATAACCTAACTTACGAATAATTAAAAACTTTACTAATATGTGTACGTGATCGATTTTGTACGACGAAGATTTAAGCGTCTCGCTAAAGTGTTGGGCCGGTTAGTTGGGCCGTTTGTTTGTGTTCGGTTGGGTTAAAAGCCGAGAGCCAAGAGAGCCACAAGGGGAGTGGTGTTTGTTTGTTCGGTTGGATCCAAGCCGAAGCCCACCCCATCTCAAGCCCTAAACCGAAAATTTTACTAACTATATATAAAATTACTTAACCTCAATTTGGAACCCTAGTTTTTGCCTCTCTCTTTCTTTTTCTTCCATTCGGCCGAGAACCCTAAACCCTTGATGTCGAGACTTTTGTTCCCACGAGCTGAGGTATAAATGTTTTATTCGTCTTCCTTTAATACACCTTACGTTAATGTATTGTATCATGTTTGTTTAGTCGAGTTGTGTTTCTTTTCTTTGTGGCCGAACCGTATGAAACCAAACAAACACAAACCATATGAATTGAACCCTGTAATATTAAGAGAACATGTATGTAGTACGTATTGTTTGAATCGGATCATAGGTATGTCGAGCATAAGAAAAACCGAACCACATGTATAACCGAAAGTAAAACAAACCGACCCACATAGATCATGAATCGGCCAAGGTAAAAACAAGCTAACGTGAATACGTAAGATACGTAGATGAGTTATGGTTTGCGTAAAACCTATTAGCCGAAACCCTAAGTATTAATCGAACCATGCATGCCGCACCTTAAATGGTTTGTGAACCGTGTATCATGCATGTGTTTGTGAGTCAAGTGAGTTGTCGACACATTAACCTACCTCGTGTTCAAGTCTTTTATGAAAATATGTGCATGCGTGTGTGTCGATGTATGCTTAAGTTGGATAGTGAGTAACTTGGGAATGGTCACATAAAATCATAAACGTACATGTGTATATAAGTTGACGTATTATATGCATATGGTTAACGTATGGTCTTAGGTCATGAATGTGTCGTGGGGATTGAAACGTAAGTAAACATGAATCATGTGAGTTATT
Organism: Chrysanthemum seticuspe; assembly: GCA_019973895.1. Taxonomy (NCBI): domain Eukaryota; kingdom Viridiplantae; phylum Streptophyta; class Magnoliopsida; order Asterales; family Asteraceae; genus Chrysanthemum; species Chrysanthemum seticuspe. Next base: position 19,715,276 of record BPTQ01000009.1, on the reverse strand, counting down.
GGTCTCGTTAAAGGCCATGGGTCGATATACATGCATCACGCTTATATTATAGCGTAATTGTTTGTGTCAAATGTATGCATGTTTGGAATATAGGGGTCGTCATGTGTAAGTTAATTGCGTAAGGACATGCATGAGTTGAGTTTAATTCCGTTGAGTTTTCATACGTTCTAGGTCAAGGTGGAAGTCATTAAAAGAAGTAACATGTAAATTAAATGCTTATTAAATGATATTAAGAGTATGGAAAAACCCTAGAACATAAATAGGAAGTCGATTAGGGTTAAAAGCTAAGTGTGTAAATTCGTTATTTCATGTGAGAATGGTAAGTGTTGGAGTCGTTAATAACTATTGATTAAGAGTAAATGAGCTAGTACTAAGCGTGATGTAAACATGCGTGAGTTATGATTGTGTGTAAGGAACTAAGTCAGGAATTGGAAGTATTGCATGCATGGTCTCATTTAGGTTGCATTCGAACAATGTTACGTGTGAGTCTTGGTTAATCATGTAAGTTATAAAGGCTTATGTAAACTATTTTGAAAGAGAGTCCTAAAATCCGTTATTGACATTTGTAAACCCTATACTTTGAACGACGATCATATAAGCCCTCAATTAAGATATTTGTCGTATTAAACCCTTGAGTTTACCATTTGTCAGTTACAACCCCTAAGTTTGGCTAATTAATGATTAAGACTCTAAAACGTTGTAATTCCGTCCGTCACTAAGAATAAGATTTTACTTACGACTTTAAGAGTGTGAACGAGATAAATCCATTATAACTTAATGATGCTAATGAGTATTAAATAAATCATAATCCGTGTAGATTCGTTGAAGGAGACGCGACGTTACATCTTCGTGATTCACTCATTCGTTTGCTTTCCTCTCATTTGCTTTAAGGTACAGATATTCTGACCTTTTCAAGTAAAGGTTCCTCATGTTTTCCTTTCTTTGTCATTTCTCTCATGCTTATTAGGATTTCCTATGCCATTGCTATGAACCCTTCTGTTTGTTCGATCTGTTGCTTATCTGCACTTCTGTTTTTATTGAACCATGCAATATCTGTTGTGAACTTGTGTTATGAAGACTCTGATATGCATATTTGTTGAACCTCATTAAGTGTAATTATGAACTTCTAAATATGAATGTATGATTTGTGATTGTGATAAGAACTTCTGACTTCTCGGAATATGAACCTTATGATATGAACTATCTGATATGTTATCTGTGACCTTGTGTTTGATTATGATCTGTGCCATATCTGAAGATTTGTTTGACCTAAGTTAGTTGATACCTGAGCAAATATTAACTAGTCATGGGGGTTCTATGTCCGTGTCAGTGATGCACCTCTGACATGACTCTAGGGCAGTAGAGTGATGTTCTGCCACGTCCCTTTCCGTTATCTGTTTATTGATAGTATGGCCACTATCTGTCTGTTGGGGCGTATGGATGCATCCTAGATCTGATCTGTTATCCGGTATGATTTGTCTGGTGAATGATGTCGTGTGCAATACGCTTTTCACAAAATTCTGGGAGCTAGCTACTCCAAAACATTTCTGAGATTATTTCTGTATAATTATGATCTTTCTGATATGATACGTTCTGGGCTCGTGGTAGTTAACTAAACCTTTATCTGTTACTTCTGTGTTAAGCATTCTGTTATGATTTGGTATTTTCGAGTGTTATATTATGTATCCTGATATGATATGTTGGTGAATGTGCTTATGAAGTATATGTTCAAGTGATTACTAGTTGCCATGCTAGGATATGATTAATATGTTTAAACATGATTTGTATATCTGATATTATGTTAGCTTATCGTTACGTGAATGCGTTGATCTGCGAGATGAATGTGCTAGTGTACAATTGAGTGTTTTGGAAGTTTAGTTTGGATGATGGTTCAGTTAATTTTATAAACCTTGCCTATCAGTTAATTATCTGTCTGCATATGTGACCTGCCATGTTAAAACTCTACGGATGTTAAGATTTGATCTGGGAACTGGTTTAGCTTATGATATCTGTTCTGAAAATTGCTAATGGCTATGATATGTCTTTGTCTATTTAGTTATACTATGTCTACTGTGTTTGCTTTTGGTATGTGAGGCTGCCATGACTTCAGCTAGTTCCGCTGCTACAATATTGAATTAAGTGCGTTAAATGTAGATTTATTGATTTGTATGAATGCCATGTTTATTTTCTGGAAAGTGTTTTCTGTTAGTCTTTAGACTTTTCGTTTGGGTTATATGTAATCTATTTTCTTGATATGTTAAGTGTCTGGTTATTATGATGTGTTGCATTTGTGTCATTAATGTGCTACGAGGTGTTAACTGTTATGTGTTTTCTGGATTTCTGTATATTTGTGTTTCCGCAGAATCCTCAATGATTCAGTATTCTCATTCCGTTATGATTTCGTTATTCGTATCTTTGTTTGGTTTAGTTTTTGGTTTCGTTATATCTGTTCACTGGGCTTTGTAAGCTCAGCCGCATTTTTTTTCTTTTCCTGCGGCAGGTATTAAACATTCAAGATGAGCTTATGGGATAGCTGATCTGGGTTGAGAGTAGAGGCAAGAGCAAGATTTGCTAATAGGGATCTTAGATTTATTTTGAATATTAAGTTATTTATATTCTCTTTTGTAAGTTTTGTAAAAGCTTCCGCTTTTGTATAGTATTTAAAGTTCTGATATGAAACCGTATTGTGATATCTTTACCCGTGTCGGGTTGGGGTGTTACAATTTATGGTATCAGAGCTCTAGGTTTTAGGACCATTAGAGCTTAGGCTATGACCTGTGAGAAGTGGGTAGATTTAGGATTTTCCCTTCTGTGTACTTTCTTTGCGTCCACTATCGTACTTAGACTTTGCTAGTAGTTGGTTATTCTTTTAGATGGTTATCCCTCGTCGCTCTAGTTCATCTGATAGGAGCAAACAAGGACCAGCTAGGCAACCTAAGGAGAGGATGAGGTGGACCGTTGTTATCGCTAAAGGCTGCAAGAGGTTTGGTAGAGTGAAGCGGACCAACAGGAGGATACGAGTTCCGGCTAGTATGTGGCCATGCACAATTGAGGAGAAGCTGACCTTGAAGAACGTAGACGGAAAAGTAGTAAAGGAGTACGAAACTAAAGTTGTTGACAATCAAGGTTTCACCACTAGGTATCATGATAGATGTCCCGAGTTCCTTGAAGATGAAGGAGTAGGTTGGGCGAGGAGTCGCGATTTGTATGCTTTTGTAGATCGTGTGCCGGAAGAAGAAGAGAGGAATCGAAAAAGTGACTTTGCTAGTCGCTTATTACCGCAGCGTGAAGGAAATAGGAACGGATGGATAAGTGAGGAAGAATAGGAAGAAGAAGAACATGAGGAAGAATACGAGGTGGACTCGGATTTAGAGTCTACGGCTTCTAGTAGGTTTAATCCGATACAAGAATAGAAATGTGCACTCCTGGTTAGTTGCCTCTTTATGAGAAATTTCTGACATTGGATTTTGAGTTTAGGTCCTTTTGTTTTCATTTAGATGATTGAATCTTGGATTATTAAGTTTTGTTTTGGAAGTTCATCTTATGACGATTTTGCAAAATTTGTTTGATTAGTGGAAATAAAACAAAATTTTGAAAGTATAGTTCCGGCTTGTTGTTTCTTCCTGATAAATTCGTTAAGTTTCTGTTAGTCCTCATAAGTTTTTTCTACTATGCGTTTTCTTAATGATGTCGCTTAATCACAGCCTGAAATGAAGTATGACCATCATGATGGATACTCATGTGAATCTGGTTTGTTATAGTATGTTACTTGCTATCTGTATGTTATCCGTATGTGATATGTTTTGTTATGATATTAGTTATGTGGTTTGCCATGACCCGGGACAGAATATGATGACAATAAGAACTTGTTATGTGATGCAAGTATTATGACGCCTGATCAACGTGATAATACCGAGATCATATAATTTGAACTTATTGAAGTCATATGACGTCTGGGGAAATGCCTGTGGATGATACGTGAATGGATTTTGACTGGTATCTGTTATTTGGCACTTCTCATGTTCGTTTGAAATTCCGTACCTAATTGTGAGATTTTCATCGATATCTGTTACGTGTAAGTTTTGTACGCTTGGAATCCGAAATCGTTATGATCTATGCGAACCTATAGATTGCTATGTCTGCCCTAAGCCTGTACGTCTCCATGAACTTCTGCGACTAGTGAGACCGTTAGGATTTGTTCCGTCTATGCCTATGTTTGTTCCCATCATTAGATATCTGAATAAGTTAGAATTTGTCGTTTGATTTTCTACATCTCATCCGTTATCTGCCATTACTTTGATGAGTATATGATAATCTGTTGTAAGTATTTGATTATTGCTTGATTTCTGAAAAGTATGAGTTTGTAGATTCTGATAAAAATTCGTTTGTTCTGAGATGGGTTCCGTGTTTGTTATAATTCCTCAAAACTCTGAAATCCGCATTGGGTTGCTGTCCTGTTTCGCCTTGTCCAATTTCGAGGACGAAATTTTCTTTTTAGAAGGGGAGAGTTGTAAAACCCTAAAAGTATAAAACATATCGAAAGACTAAATTACCCTCACTGTAAACAATTATAAACTACGTAAAATATAATAACGTTCACTTAACAAAATTATAACCTAACTTACGAATAATTAAAAACTTTACTAATATGTGTACGTGATCGATTTTGTACGACGAAGATTTAAGCGTCTCGCTAAAGTGTTGGGCCGGTTAGTTGGGCCGTTTGTTTGTGTTCGGTTGGGTTAAAAGCCGAGAGCCAAGAGAGCCACAAGGGGAGTGGTGTTTGTTTGTTCGGTTGGATCCAAGCCGAAGCCCACCCAATCTCAAGCCCTAAACCGAAAATTTTACTAACTATATATAAAATTACTTAACCTCAATTTGGAACCCTAGTTTTTGCCTCTCTCTTTCTTTTTCTTCCATTCGGCCGAGAACCCTAAACCCTTGGTGCCGAGACTTTTGTTCCCACGAGCTGAGGTATAAATGTTTTATTCGTCTTCCTTTAATACACCTTACGTTAATGTATTGAATCATGTTTGTTTAGTCGAGTTGTGTTTCTTTTCTTTGTGGCCGAACCGTATGAAACCAAACAAACACAAACCATATGAATTGAACCCTGTAATATTAAGAGAACATGTATGTAGTACGTATTGTTTGAATCGGATCATAGGTATGTCGAGCATAAGAAAAACCGAACCACATGTATAACCGAAAGTAAAACAAACCGACCCACATAGATCATGAATCGGCCAAGGTAAAAACAAGCTAACGTGAATACGTAAGATACGTAGATGAGTTATGGTTTGCGTAAAACCTATTAGCCGAAACCCTAAGTATTAATCGAACCATGCATGCCGCACCTTAAATGGTTTGTGAACCGTGTATCATGCGTGTGTTTGTGAGTCAAGTGAGTTGTCGACACATTAACCTACCTCGTGTTCAAGTCTTTTATGAAAATATGTGCATGCGTGTGTGTCGATGTATGCTTAAGTTGGATAGTGAGTAACTTGGGAATGGTCACATAAAATCATAAACGTACATGTGTATATAAGTTGACGTATTATATGCATATGGTTAACGTATGGTCTTAGGTCATGAATGTGTCGTGGGGATTGAAACGTAAGTAAACATGAATCATGTGAGTTATTGGTCTCGTTAAAGGCCATGGGTCGATATACATGCATCACGCTTATATTATAGCGTAATTGTTTGTGTCAAATGTATGCATGTTTGGAATATAGGGGTCGACATGTGTAAGTTAATTGCGTAAGGACATGCATGAGTTGAGTTAAATTCCGTTGAGTTTTCATACGTTCTAGGTCAAGGTGGAAGTCATTAAAAGAAGTAACATGTAAATTAAATGCGTATTAAATGATATTAAAAGTATGGGAAAACCCTAGAACATAAATAGGAAGTCAATTAGGGTTAAAAGCTAAGTGTGTAAATTCGTTATTTCATGTGAGAATGGTAAGTCTTGGAGTCGTTAATAACTATTGATTAAGAGTAAATGAGCTAGTACGAAGCGTGATGTAAACATGCGTGAGTTATGATTGTGTGTAAGGAACTAAGTCAGGAATTGGAAGTATTGCATGCATGGTCTCATTTAGGTTGCATTCGAACAATGTTACGTGTGAGTCTTGGTTAATCATGTAAGTTATAAAGGCTTATGTAAACTATTTTGAAAGAGAGTCCTAAAATCCGTTATTGACATTTGTAAACCCTATACTTTGAACGACGATCATATAAGCCCTCAATTAAGATATTTGTCGTATTAAACCCTTGAGTTTACCATTTGTCAGTTACAACCCCTAAGTTTGGCTAATTAATGATTAAGACTCTAAAACGTTGTAATTCCGTCCGTCACTAAGAATAAGATTTTACTTACGACTTTAAGAATGTGAACGAGATAAATCCGTTATAACTTAATGATGCTAATGAGTATTAAATAAATCATAATCCGTGTAGATTCGTTGAAGGAGACGCGACGTTACATCTTCGTGATTCACTCATTCGTTTGCTTTCCTCTCATTTGCTTTAAGGTACAGATATTTTGACCTTTTCAGTAAAGGTTCCTCATGTTTTCCTTTCTTTGTCATTTCTCTCAAGCTTATTAGGATTTCCTATGCCATTGCTATGAACCCTTCTGTATGTTCGATCTGTTGCTTATCTGCACTTCTGTTTTTATTGAACCATGCAATATCTGTTGTGAACTTGTGTTATGAAGACTCTGATATGCATATTTGTTGAACCTCATTAAGTGTAATTATGAACTTCTAAATATGAATGTATGATTTGTGATTGTGATAAGAACTTCTGACTTCTCGGAATATGAACCTTATGATATGAACTATCTGATATGTTATCTGTGACCTTGTGTTTGATTATGATCTGTGCCATATCTGAAGATTTGTTTGACCTAAGTTAGTTGATACCCGAGCAAATATTAACTAGTCATGGGGGTTCTATGTCCGTGTCAGTGATGCACCTCTGACATGACTCTAGGGCAGTAGAGTGATGTTCTGCCACGTCCCTTTCCGTTATCTGTTTATTGATAGTATGGCCACTATCTGTCTGTTGGGGCGTATGGATGCATCCTAGATCTGATCTGTTATCCGGTATGATTTGTCTGGTGAATGATGTCGTGTGCAATACGCTTTTCACAAAATTCTGGGAGCTAGCTACTCCAAAACCATTTCTGAGATTATTTCTGTATAATTATGATGTTTCTGATATGATACGTTCTGGGCTCGTGGTAGTTAACTAAACCTTTATCTGTTACTTCTGTGTTAAGCATTCTGTTATGATTTGGTATTTTTGAGTGTTATATTATGTATCCTGATATGATATGTTGGTGAATGTGCTTATGACGTATATGTTCAAGTGATTACTAGTTGCCATGCTAGGATAGGATTAATATGTTTAAACATGATTTGTATATCTGATATTATGTTAGCTTATCGTTACGTGAATGCGTTGATCTGCGAGATGAATGTGCTAGTGTACAATTGAGTGTTTTGGAAGTTTAGTTTGGATGATGGTTCAGTTAATTTTATAAACCTTGCCTATCAGTTAATTATATGTCTGCATATGTGACCTGCCATGTTAAAACTCTACGGATGTTAAGATTTGATCTGGGAACTGGTTTAGCTTATGATATCTGTTCTGAAAATTGCTAATGGCTATGATATGTCTTTGTCTATTTAGTTATACTATGTCTACTGTGTTTGCTTTTGGTATGTGAGGCTGCCATGACTTCTGCTAGTTCCGCTGCTACAATATTGAATTAAGTGCGTTAAATGTAGATTTATTGATTTGTATGAATGCCATGTTTATTTTCTGGAAAGTGTTTTCTGTTAGTCTTTAGACTTTTCGTTTGGGTTATATGTAATCTATTTTCTTGATATGTTAAGTTTCTGGTTATTATGATGTGTTGCATTTGTGTCATTAATGTGCTACGAGGTGTTAACTGTTATGTGTTTTCTGGATTTCTGTATATTTGTGTTTCCGCAGAATCCTCAATGATTCAGTATTCTCATTCCGTTATGATTTCGTTATTCGTATCTTTGTTTGGTTTAGTTTTTGGTTTCGTTATATCTGTTCACTGGGCTTTGTAAGCTCAGCCGCATTTTTTTTCTTTTCCTGCGGCAGGTATTAACCATTCAAGATGAGCTTATGGGATAGCTGATCTGGGTTGAGAGTAGAGGCAAGAGCAAGATTTGCTAATAGGGATCTTAGATTTATTTTGAATATTAAGTTATTTATACTCTCTTTTGTAAGTTTTGTAAAAGCTTCCGCTTTTGTATAGTATTTAAAGTTCTGATATGAAACCGTATTGTGATATCTTTACCCTTGTCGGGTTGGGGTGTTACAATAAGTCTTTGAGATGTTATGTATACAGGTGCTTTATGTGATGCTAAAATGATGTTTGATCTTTGGCTTACATATTTCTGTATTCTTATCTTCGACAGAATTGAGATCATGAACAGGCGGAACAGCCCACTTTTGAGCCTATGTATATTGGTGAAACCACTGGCTGAAACCATTCTGGTATAGATGATTAATGTTTGATACTTGTGATCACATACTCGTAGCCCTTTGTTGTCACTTATTTGCTTTGTTGAGTCCTATCCTATCTATGTAGGTTCATGTTTGATAGATTTTTTTGTCAAAGTGGGTTGTTAGGTCTTAGGAGGAAACGCTAGTTGTTATTCAAGTTAGCTTTTAGCAGAGTTATATGGAATGAAGCGTATGATGTGCTAAGTTCTACTCATATTGGTTGTTAGGTTAAACTGGGTCTGTCATAAGTCATATTTATTTTACTGTTGTTTCACACTCTTACGGTTATTTGGAATTTTCAAAATTAAACAAGCCTACAAGGTTTGAAGTCCAGAACTCAGAATTAAGGAAGTATTTCAGAGACATAATCTATTTGAGTTTTACATGTATTACAATAAGCCCTTGTTCACACCACGTGTGTAAAGGGTAAAGCAGTTGGGGATGGAAGTACAAGCCTACAATTTTACTAGCAACACCTATATTCTATTATCCGCTAATTCCTTGACTAATAATAGTAACTATTTTATATGTATAATCACAGAAGACTTTAAGAAGACTTGGGAGTGGGAAGAATAAACTTATAGTGGATTATAACTTTAATCATGGAAACAATAGCACCACTAGCATCACCTATAATGTAAGGGATAATGGTCCAAGATGTAAGCAACTTGTAAACATTCAATCATGCATTTTATAATTACGAGCAGCACTTTCAATGAACTAACTCTCGCTTATTAGACAATGGAAGAAACTTACCAAAGAAACAATAGTTCGCCAATTAAGTTGTTTTGTTTGTGTTTGATTAAAGGCGTGAATGAAAAGACTCAACCGATTAGGTCATTTTTTTTAATAATTTTACAAATTTAGGCTGTTACGGTTGTTATGCTTGATACCCCTTTTTGGATTGAACAAGGGGTTTGTGTTCATGTTTTTGATGGAGTGGGTGTTTTTGTTCTTGTTGCGTTTTATATCAAATCTTCCATTGGGTGGAACCTTTTTATGCATAGATTAGGTAGAACGTTTCTAATGTGAATGTATGTGTGTTGGACCAATTCAATTTTCTGAATTCGTATGTTCATTGGTATAATAAATGTTCTGGTATTTTTACGGATCTTTATTGATTCCTAATGTAATTTAAGCAATTACTAGCAGTAATTATTAGTCTGCATTAATGTTAGATTTGTAAAACAAGTAACTAACCGGTGATTCTTGGTGGTGTCCTGCATATTAATGTTTAAGAAATTAGTAATAGCTTAACCTTTTTTAATCTGCCATTATGATTTCGGAATAAGCAAAATTTGGGAACAACAAACAAGAGTAGCACAACAACAATGCATACCTCGTTGTACTAGCTTTGTTTTCTTATATAAATGTCTTTTGACATTCTATACTTGTCAATCCAAAGATTCCTTATTTTCATTAATTGGTTGTTATAGGTCTTAAGAAGGGTAATGTTGAATATAAGTTTGAAGTATGGAAATGGCACAAGCTAGTTCATAATACTTTTTAACACCAATGGCTTTATAACATATGCTCAAACTGAATTTGGACCGGTCCAACGGGGTTGTAAGCTATGCATCAATGCTATGCAAGATATAGAGCCTGAGAGGTTTCGTTTGATTTATATTATTTGCATTCCTTGGTTGTTTGTACATAGTGTATTTCTTTTCATGTTTGGTGTATTCTGCTTATGAAACACTAGTTTACTTCATTTGTATATTTGTACTTAGCTCATGAATTTTTGGGTAAAGGGGAGTAATCCTGCACCCTGGTAACTTAGCTCATGAATTTTAAGATGAAGCTCTTGAAGTAAGCACTTTGATAAATTATGATTACAACCGAATGGCGAAAGTTTCAAAATTTCATTGTCGAGGTATACAAATATTGATTTAGTGACTACTATGTAAAGGGGCCGGATTTACCCAACAAGAATCCTCTGTCATTGTTAACAGTTCCAGATACAACAAATAATAACTGATTTGTATGTATAATCATAGCATAAAAGACTTTGAAGTAAACTTGGGAGTGGGAAGACTAGACTTATATTGCAATGTTATAACTTTAATCATGCCATCCACGTAGCACAACAAGCATCACCAATAATGGTCCAGGATGTAAGCAACTTGACATGCACCTTCCTTTTGTCTCTACCTTGGGAGTGGGAAGACTAGACTTAAATTGCATTATAACATTAAGGGATAATGGTCCAACAACTTTTAGGATGCAACTTGTAAACATTCAATCATGCATTTTGGTGAAGAATTTCTATACTAGAAGCAAGAACGCTGAGATGACTATTTTCTCTCGACTTGGGATGATGAACTGATGATGATCCACAAATAAGAGAAGCATATAACTCTGATACAAATATTGAAGTAGAGAGCACCATGCACTCCTCTTGGTAGTTCAGTATTGATATATGTGGTATCTCTTTGATTCTAAGATTTGAAGTGGCAGGAGGTGCATGCGTAAGAACTTCTCTATTCCTTTAGAAGAGCTATGTTTATTGGAACGCGAGGTGATGGTGTCCTTTTAATCCCAAAAGATAGAAAAGGAATTGATATTCATGTCCGCAATTCTCAAAATGTGGACAAGTACGAAAGTTATAAGTGGTGGTTTGCATTGCGTTTTCAAAGCGATTATTTAACTATTTCATTTTCAATTCGCCAATGTTGTCAGTATCTATAGTATGGGTATATGGTCATATACCAAGGATTGATAGAAAACTTGTGACCGTTTTCCTATTTGTACTTAGCTGGTGGTAATGACTATTGAGCATTTAAGCTGTAATGAATATATTCAAGTACAACTTGAGGGAATTCTTTAAAGTACAAGCTATTGCATATATACGTTAAAGTAAACTACACCGTTCGTCCTTGTGGTTTGCGTTGACCGACGAGTTTCGTCCTTTGACCGAAAAAAATGCACCGTCCGTCCTTAAATGCGAAACGTTATCTACCGTTGGTCCTTCCCTCTAACGGCCTTCATTAACTGTCGTTAAGTCATCAACACATGAGGGTATTTTCGTCTTATTAAGTCTACACATAAAGATAAAACAATCATTTTCCTTTTGTATATCTCTCTCTTCTTTAGTCACTCCACCAACACCTTCCTACCAAATCACTATCTCTTCATCTTAATCTTCACCCACCACTACAAACATCCACCACCAATCTCGCCATCACCATCCACCACCAATCCTACCACCTCCGACAACCCTCAAAAACCCAAAAACCAACACACCCATCTCATTCTCTCATTATATATATAAACACTAACACCTCATCTTCATAAAACTCTAACACAAAATTCAATCCACAAATACTAACCCATGATATTCCATCTTCATTAAAATCATCACCAACTGCAAAACTCATTCAATCTCATCTTCATCCATCCCATTCAAAAAAAAAAAGAAAAAAAAAAGAAAGAATCTTCAAACACTTCAATCCCTCGTTTTGAACTTGTATGTTGGAATTATATAACATGACATTCAATAAATAAACCACAAAACATCAAAGTATACATGCGGAAGCGTATATGAAAGATTAACGAATAATTAATTAACATAAACAAGAATATACGTACCTTACTTGTTTCCACAAAACTAGCAATTTGGATGAACCCTAATTAGGGTTTATAGGATTATATGAATTACCCCTTACCGTTTTGTAATTCAATCCAAGAATACTAACAATAATGTGTTAGTACCACTTTCTTGTACACACGTACTATACCGAATTAAAGGAATGCTAGTTTTAATCAAACAAATAACTTTGAGTTTTGAAAAGCTATGGATCGACTCCCTTGGGAAAGTAGTCGACCGAATTTAACAAAACACACACAAAACAAGTTTTAGGTTTAGTTAATAAGTACAAGAGATAAATTACAAACACCATTGGTTTTGTATTTATACCCAAAATAACTTGGTGAACAAGTTTGAGTTGTAGATGGGTTGGGTTTGGTCCTTGTGGCCGATCGGTTTGTTAATCCCACAAGAGATTCCGGAACCTTCCCAATATTTACAATCTAGTCCCTTTCCAATTACATTTAACGACCGTTAGTCCATTACAACTAATTACTTAACGTCCGTTATGTTATTTCTTTTAATTAATAAATAAATACAACATTTATATTTAATTATTAACTTTAATTCTCATACGCAAAGTGTGCAATCCCGTGGTCTCGAGTTCGATCCTAACTCACGTCTACTAATTTATATCCATAAAACCAACATTGTGTCTAAAGTAAAAACTGGAACGGGACATATATATAATTATAAGATAGTGTAATACTACAAGAAGATCTGATTCTTGAACACATGATACATGGAAACTAATTATCCATGACTTGACTTTTTTTTTTCAAACGAAAATCAAAGTTGAAACGCACAAAACCACCAAAAAAATGAATCAAAATCCAAACAACCAATATTCATTAGTTTCCCACAAAATAAATATTCACCCGTTAGACATCAATCATAACGCAAATATTAGCAGGGTGGCGAGGTATCCCATCATAAAGCTCGTCCTCTTTTATACTATATCGACACACACTTTTTTTAGGAGTAGAAATCTCTTCTTTCGTTGTCTTTGTTTCAAGAGTGGTCATGGTAGTGGCGATGAAATCAACAAATGGTGGTGATAGACGCATATTATTAGTGGGATTTGTAGTGCTGGTGGTTTTTCAAACTTGGTAGAGAAAAGAAAGATTTTGTGTGAATGAATCTTTAATGGTTGACATATTTTTCCCTTCAACTTGAGTGTAGATTAATATTGCATTGATGTAGTGTGTGTTTTGTTTCTTATGTGTTTTTTTTAGAAATATTTAAGTGTTTTTTGTTTGACCGGATCTGTTGAAATTTGACCAGAACCGATGAAATTGTTGGAGTGTGATTATGATGGTGAGGGTATCAAAATGGTGATTTTTTTATGTGTATTTATAAGGTATAAAAAAAATGAGTATTAAAATGGTATTTTGAATGAAAGATGGTATCAAGAAAGATGATGGTCGGTGGTGATGGTTGTAAGAACAAAAAGTGGAGGTATTAATGAGTGGGAAAGATGAAGTAGAGAGAAATGGTAAAAGGACAAAATACCCTTATATATCTAGACTTAACAACTGTTAGTGTGTCTCGTTAAAGCAAAGGACCAAAGGTACATAACTTTTCGCATTTAAGGACGGATGGTGGATTTTTTTTGTCAAATGACGAAACTTGTCGGTCAACGCAAACCACAAGGACGAACAGTGTAGTTTAATCTATACGTTATATGCTATATTCATTTTTATGGTTTTGTATGAGGGTGAATGCCTAACTTTTTAGCAAACGGATACAATTAAGTTTCAAGATGTATCAACCAGAGCATCTAGACACACTTACATGACGTAATAGTTTTGACACACTTAAGGCATCCTCAATGCAATAGTTATTTTAAGTTCAATAGGGTGACAAATCGCCATTTCACTATCTTTTATAGAATTTGTCACAACCCATTAAACTTTTACCAAAATCTAAAAACTGACACATTGTCCTATATAATTAATTATTGAATGTTTCATTTCAATTCATTTAATTAAATTCATAGTGGAGGACCCCACTTTCAAGAGTTAGTATTCGTGTGTACAGACTTAAACCTCATTTATACGAACTTGCCATTTGGAGCTCCTACATTAGATTAAACAGTTGCCATGTAGATTTTATGTCCTTTTAAACGTATGCCAGCAAAGACCCATTGTGGATGGCCTTACATGACGTAATAGTTTCAGACGTGCAATAGCTTTGCAACACAACAAAGTAGTAAAAACAAATTAGTAAATTAAGAACATGATTCACCTACTTGTTGTAGCAAATAAAATAGAAGAAAACAACAAAACTGCAATGAGAGAAACTGTTACCCGTATGATTCTTTTAACCCTCATAAACAATTAAAAACAATGACAATGTATAAGAAGCAAAAAAAGGGCAAAAACTAACATGAAAAGGTCTTAAATCATCATTCGCGGAAGCAAGGTGCAAAGTGTGCAACACTGCAAGAAAAATATTTTCAAGTTAATTATTATGTTTTGAAATAGTTACTACTCTATGCCGGATAAAATGGTACATCGTGCTAGTCCTTATTCCACAATTGCTAAGTGCTAACCTTCAATTTCATTACTTTTTCTAGTGACCACCACTCACTCTACATGTACACCTCTCCCACTCCTCCCATAGTCGCTTATTATACTAGTATCTTTGCAAGTAAATTTATTCAATATAATTATCATTTTTTTGACAAAATTTATTACTTGTAGTTTTTATTTAGTATCCATTTTAAACACATAATCTATTTCAATATTTATACACACGAAGAAAAAAAAACATATTCAATATCCAAATAAGTTCAATGAATTTCAACTCTTAACAAAACTATTGACTAAGAATTACATAGCAAACTACAATCACAATTACAATTTTTTGCAATATAATTCGTATATATTATATACGAACATCCAAAACGTAAACCAAGTCCCAAGTTAAATTATAAACGGATTATATAAAACAATTTATTTTAGTGACTTAAAAGCTCACTATGTAATTAAATATGTACGAACTACCAGTCAGAGTTTACTTACCAACTTAGCTGCAAAAACTAAACACACTGAAATTAACTATCACAGAATTAATTACTCATTGATGACCATGCAAATAACTCTTAAAAAGGAATAAAGTTATATAAATTGCCTATCATATCATGCTCACAAGTATCATCTTCCTCATTGCTTCGTCTTCATGACTGCAGTTAACGAAACCAACATCGAGCTCCTCTTTAGGTATGACCTTTCAACTTTCTTAAACTTATTTAACAACACCATCACTTTTGAGGTACAAACAGGAAAACGAAAAAAGAAAATCAAATACATGTAACACATCGTAGCAGTAAAAAACCAAAATAAATTTAATAGAAAAATAGACTCATCTCCATCTTTTTGTCACTATAAGCTGGAGACTCATGTCCATCTTCGCCTCTCCAGTCATTATGAGCTGCAAATAAAACAGAACACATAATGAAAGTAGATCCAAGTTACATTTAGCAGCTGTGAAGAAACATAAATATATTGCAATAAAAGAGTCGCGAAAAGGTAAAAAAGAAACAAGAAAGATAACTTACAAAGAATTATTGGATGACGAATGACTGGTTGTTGGTGTTTGCCTTTTGGTGAAGCTGAAAATATAAAAATAGGGAGACAAATAAATGAAGGATGTTGGATGCCTGTTTTTGATTTTTGGTTATGGGGTGATATTATAGATGATAAAGTCAAAAGTTGGAGACTGTCAAACTGTTTAAACTAACGTGACATTTTTAGAAGGCTGAACAACAAACAACATGTATTGGCAAATGGATAAAAGTCTTTCTTTTAATTTTTTTCTTTTGAAGTGCATAAAGTAAATATAGAAAAAACAATAATACGTGTCAATTACCGGTGTGCTTATGTGGCAAGTTTAGAGAGCCCCACAATCATTTCAGGCCTTTGGTTTATAAGAGCACAAGGTGTGAACTAGTTGAACTTCGCCGGTCCATGCTGGCTTCCTCGTTGAGCCCCGCCATGACACCGACCCCACTCGCCTTTTTTCGCCACTCAACACCTCGGTGTCCTGCACGGCGAGGTTAGTTCCTGACAATATGAATGTTGGATGGGGCCCAATTTCAATTTATACGGTATTATTACCATTTCAACTTTTTTTAAACATAACTTACACCCTATAAATACCAAACCATTACATATTATTTTTCTCACATACAATTCAATAAAAAATAACATTATTCTCTATAACTCAACTAAAAAAAAACATTGTCTCAAAATCCGAATGAAGGCGGCTATTTCACGAACCTCCTCACGTCATGAAGAAATATCAAATCGACGAGTAATGTATTATTAATATGTGTTATATTTTTTTCCCGTATCGTTTTTTTCGTGTCATTTTTTTCTGTATCGTTTTTTTCCGTATTGCTATTTTAAGTTGCGTCTAATAATATGTTGTAATGTATTTTATTTTTAATGAAATGAATTTAGTTTATTTGGTAATTTGAATAAAATAAATAAATTTGCAAGTCGTGGGCCCCAAATGAGTAAGTTGAGGTTAGTTATGATAAAAGGGTTAGTTATGAAGGTTTGTTAAAGTGATGTGGCACCTCGTGGGCCTCAAATGAGGAGTTTTGGCTAGCCACGACACCTAGGTAGATATTCTTTACTTGTGGGGGTGTTAGTTGTAAATAGAGGAGTACGTTCAACTTTTACGGTCTTTGTGACCGAGTGTATGGTCATGCTTAGTTTCAAATTTTAAGCTTTGCTTGGATCAAATCTCAAGGTTCATATGATAGAATTGTATCTTTAGTTTGTTACTATAATTTAGGTGGAGTTTGGTGCGTGGGTTTTGGATATTTGAAATGGAGTGAATCCATAAAATAATTGTTTGGTTGATAAATGGGGTTTAAAATTTGGCTTTGACATCTTTAAATACGGTGATTGAGAAAAGTTACCTCAATAGGTGACGTTTGAGACAAAGTCAACATCTTTACTGGTGATTGTGTCCTTTTCTCATTGTATTTATAATTTTTTTCATCAACGTAGTGGGCCATCTTTTAGCAATATTATTCTTTTAGTTTGAAAAGAGTACTATAAGTCAAAAAGTATTCTTATATGTGTTTACAAACCAAACAACATTTTACATTTTCCTTCTCTTCCATAAAATCCAAATTCAAATTCTAATCCAAATTCAAATCCAAATCCAAATTCTAATCCTAAACCTATCTACAAACCAAACGGGCCCTTATAATCCAACGAAAATGTGTGGTTGGACTTTTGAGTTGTTATTAGCTATTGGAACATTTAAACTCTTTTTTAGCCCGTTAAATCCAATGCTAAAATTTTATTCTCAACTTATTCATAACATTTAATCACTCACATATAATGTGTGACATATAATTATTTTTCAAAAGGTTGATCTTTATTGTTCAAAATAACCATTTCTCAATATAGCTACAATGCATCAACTAATTTTCGAGTTTACTTCAAGTCATTTATAACTATTAGGGGTGTAAACGAGACGAGACAGCTCGCGAGCTATTCACTCGTAAACTACTCGAAATCGACTCGGTATAAACGAGTTGAGCTCGAGCTACTCGAGTACGCTTTCGGTCGAATTCGAGCTCGAAAATACTTGGCTCGTGAGGCTCGCAAGCCCTTATTGAGTCTCAATAATATTACACTTTTACCCTTTTATATATATGTAGTTTTGTAATTGTCAAAAAATAGAGTCGAGTCAAGCTTGATATGCTGCATTTTTATCGAGTTAAGAGCTTTAAATGTGGAAATAATCGGGCTCGAGTTTGAGATGACGAACCAGCTCGAGCTTGAAATCCAAAGCTTGACCGAGCTCGAGTTTAGTAATCGAGTCGAGTTCGAGCTTGGCAGTACTTGGCTTGACTTTGCTCGTTTACACCCTTATAGTCATGAGTAATCCAAAGTATTAACTATTCATTAGAGATGCTATGGAATTTTATTAATTTGAAATAGAAGTGATCAAGAATTGCATCTGATTATACATTACAACTACTTTTTCAGTAATTAATTATATAACCCATGTATTACACTAGTGATTTGTTATAGGAGAGATGCTTAGGATTGTTTATTGAGATTTTTTATTAATTTATAGGAAATAACGTTATTATAGGGAGATTTAGTTCGGATATTAAAAGAGATTGAAATTTGAAAATTTACTAATTATAATTTGATGGGACATTTGATGTGCAAATCACTTCCCTTTATATAAGGGTTGATTGGTGTTTAGAAAATAACATGTAGATTTTAGAATGAAAAATAGGTGGCAGCATTATGTTGGTTGCCGATGAGGAACCCACGGCTTCACAAACCAATTAGTAAATGCCACACAATTTTACGCACAAAATTAGGCATACATTTAGGCACCCCAATCATTTCTCTTTTAGAATAAGTTACTAAAATGAATATGCTAGAATGGGCCAAATTTTATTGGTTAACCAAAATGGACCTTTGAGCGCCACGTCAAATATAGAGATTTGACATAAAAGTGTGAAAATATTTGCTACGCCTAATTGGCTCACCCGCATACTAGTATAACTATTTTATTCTTCTCACTATAAAGTGTGTAAACATACTTAAAAAGTGTGAGTATATTATTATTTTTTAGTAGTGCTAAAAAACACCCTTACTTTTTTGATCCTTCATCTTATTTAAATTTACACTCGTACCCCTTCAACTTTCATTTTAAAAACAAAAAAAATCCCTTCATAAATCACATAAAAAACATTTTCACTATATTTAGAGGAGTACTTGTTTACATCTCACATCCCCATAACTCGCTTCGACATGATTGGATATTGTTGTTGTATGTTGTAATGTTTATTATCCTTTATCTTATCACAATTTTTACACTTTTAACCTTTCAACTTATATAAAATTAATAAAAGCACCCTAAATTAAATATGATCTACAAATAAAAACATTGAATATACCAATCAATTCATAGGGTTTTAATCCAGTAATGAACTACATTTTTTGTCATTGTGATTTGTTGAGTATTTAAGTTTTTGTATAATTTTTCAAAAAGTTTAGAATTCAATCAAAAAGTGAAACTTTCTTTCCTGGTTTAAGAGTCATTGTTAGTTTGACTATACTGACCGTTAATTAACAGATATTTTTTATACACTCGATAAAATAATTGAGACACTCTAATTATTTATGTTCCCTCGCAAAATGAAAGGTAGTTGTGAGAGAAACCCTTTATTAAAATACACCATACCCTTCAACCTCTTTCCTCATTATGACTTTCTGAAACAATTTCTAACAACCACCACCCTGCTGCTCTAACACCCACAAACAGTAACCCTTTATTAAATTCCCTCAATTTTAACAAAATCCACAAATTTTACTTCAAAATTGTTTGGTAGTCAAAGTTTGAAGAAATGAGAGATTTGGTGAGATGGGTTTTTGGTTAAAAAGCTATTGGGTACAAAAAGGTACAAAGCTTATACCTTGTGGCTTCTAGTCTCCGATTATTTGGGAAATAAGGGGTTTTTTTTGATAATGAATAAATGCATAAGTTAAGCATAAGGTTATTATTATACATTACATCATCTTAGTATCCTTTGGGCATGATTGAAGCCAATATAATGTATGCAGCCTTGTTCTGCCTCGAGATAGGAACCACATATCTAAAGGCGTTATCGTTAAGTTTGGTTTTAATAGCTGTAAGGATTAGTTTCTCTGGTTTACACTCTACTTGTATCTTGTTTGAGTGTTAACATTTTCAATAGTCATTCATTTTCAGTGTCTTTAATAACACAAAGTTTACACTCTACGTGTTGAAGGATCATTTAAAGTTCCCAGACCAAAGTATGCTCTATAATGGAATATATAGACGAAGATGTGGAAAAATCCTCACTCGCTGATCAAGATGACGTTGGAAGTGGAAGAAAAATGTTTGATTCAGGTAAGAGTTGGTCAATTCAAATCACTGTTTTAATGTAATGTAACGTGCACAGTGTGGTCTAATTGTGAGTTGTTTTTAATGTTGCAGAATGTATCACTGAAGAAGAACGATCTGCTTGATATGCTTCTACCTCACATTAAGGTAACTTTGGTGTTTGAGACAATGTTTCTAATCATGTTAACATGATGAAACTTTTGTATCTGCAACTAGCAATCAAAGTGCTTATTAGTTATTTGGGGGAATAAGGGGTTATTCAATAATGAATAAATGCATAAGTTAATTATCAGGTTATCCTGATACATTACATCATCTTAGTATCCTTTGGGCATGATTGAAGCCAATATAATGTATGTAGCCTTGTTCTGCCTCGAGTAAGAACCACATATCTAAAGGTGTTATCTTTGTTAAGTTTAGTTATAAAAGCTGTAAGGATTAGTTTCTCTGAAATTCTTTGTCCCAAATTAAGTTTGAATAGCAGTTATTTTTAAAGGAGTGTTTGGGTTTGAAGATTGGTCAGATGGCTATGTGCCTTGGTACTGAAAGAGAACATGAAAGCCTATATATACACTGAATACATGGGTACTTGTCAAATTCCGGCCTGATTTTTTGTCACTATAGATTCAGGTTTACATCGGTATCACTGTCACATGTTTCTTATAAATAAAGACATGGATATAGAAACTTGTTATTTTTCATTAGGACATGAAACTTAGATACATGAAATGCGTTGGTGGAATTACAGATTCGTAGAAGAATGGCTGCACATAAGCTAAAATACCCTGATGAACAAATGATAAGCCTTGGCATTGGTGATATAACAGCCCATTCCGTAAGTTATTACTAAAACATTTTTGATATGTTTGAGTTTTGTTGCAAGATCCCCAATTTTGTTACTGTAAATGGTTGTTTTTGACATACTCGTTAACCTTGTGAACCATATATATGACACTTCAGTCCTAACCTGTTGGTATTCCCATTTCTTTGTATTGCAGAAAAGCATTGGCTAATGCTTTATCAGTCACACCGTAGATATGGACCCTCGGAAATGCAGGCTTGGGAGCCTTACAGGTAACACATGATCTAAAGTCTAAACTAGAGGTGTTCCATAACGGGCAGCTAGTCAGGTTGGGAAACAAGTCAAACTGGTAATTTTAGTCTGGATTGAATCAGGTTGACCCTTTTTCTTAAAATTGTTTAAAAATAATGATTAATGAATGTTTTCATCCCGTTGAACCCATTAAATATAACATAACGTAAATTGATCCATTTATAAGTAAAATACTTGAAATTGCGACCTCTGTATTCGACAGTTAGTTTCTTAACAACGTAAATATTTTCTTCCCTTTGAAAGAGCAACAATTTACTGGAATGGGCTCAGTGATATCACCAATGCCAAGGGTTAAAATTTACTGTCATTCATATGTTTGAAGCTCGAAAGAATGATAAAGTGTGTTTGTTTTAGTTTGTGCAGGTGGTCAATGTGGTGTATTGCTAGTTATTAGTGTTATTTGGAGCTTGTACTTGGTTGGGTAAAGTCAAGATTTATTATGTATTCGTCATATGGTCTGATTCTTAATTCTAAAGGCAGATTGGAGACGACATCAACTTCATCAAACCCCATCTGTTTTTCTCGAGTTATTCAAAGGCAGTGATGATAACAATACTTACAGTGACGTCTATGGTGTGTGTTTTATTTTCATTTCTGCTCAAGTAGTTAATAAGGTTGGCTTGTGTCTTTTTAGATGTGTTGTTTGCAAGAGTAGTCATACAGTAGCAAGCTCAATGTATCAAACTATCAACTCATTTGTAATGTCAATGGATCTTCCTTATTTTAATCGATACTATGTTCATTTGAATAAATAACACTTGTACCCCTACACTATACATTTGAATCATACAGATAAAGAGGCGTTTGGGACTGCATTTCAAAACAGGTTACGTGTTATCCGAGAAGCATGTCTCAAGCCTACTTTTTCAAAACTACTAATAAACTCTAAGGCTATTGTTTGCAAAACTAGCGGTAGTTGTAGTACCAATTATTAACAGTTAATAGCAGTGGTTATATGTTTTTTCAAAGCGTTTGGTAACATAATAGCTATTGTAAGTACGTATAAAGCGTAAAGTGATGTAAAAGCTAAAGTCTCCGATTATTATCGTTTCAAATGGGAGAGACAACATCCAAAAGCTAAACGCTTGTATTTCTAGAAATATGGTTAAAACAACAATGATGACCATAAAGCTGCACATTAACTGCTAAAGGGCTATTTGGGCTTGCTTAGACTAAACGCAGTTTTGAGTTTGGGATTGCTTATCCAAATGCTTATCCGACGAAAATAGAGTTGTACTAACTGTATAAGGAATACGAAAAGTATCAAAATATTCAAGCTGATTTATGTATCAGAAATATACTTTGGTCATTATTGACCCATTTTTAATACAGCATACTTGCAGTACTAATAATGATTTTGTACTAGCTGAATGCATGGTACAAGTGTATGACCAAACATGATGTTAACTTTCTATGAAATTGAACCGTACACTGCTCGAAACCAGAAGAGGGGGAAGCCTTGAGCTTTCTCATTCAGATATTCAAAAAAATGTCAAATTTATGAAATTGAAAGTCAAAGAACACGAATAACATTAGGCTGTTCATTAAGAAATCAAACACCGAGTAGAACTTAAGTAGAATTCAATACCACAAATTGGATTCATGGAAATTAAACCACAGTTACAAACATGCTTGATACATATGATACGTCACTAGGAAAGTAAACGTACTCCTATGTCTCGTACACTTATGCAACAAGAAAATTAAACCATAATTACAAACATCATTAACAACTTAACATTTATTTAACTACGACATGCACCGCTCCTTGTTGCAGTTTCCTACAACTTCACCATAAAAGCTTGATGATGACCTGAAAGAGTTAAAAAATAAACCATTTTAGTGATGATTTTTAACAAATTCATGTAAAATCAGATTTTACAAAATGGGAGAACAGAGTACCTTATATATTTTGAAGCACATCGAGAATATGTTGCAACTCAGTGACAACAATTTCAATTTTTAGTCGTTGGGGTGGGGAATCCACAGAGGATGATACTCCAATCTTGATAGTTTCAGTAATGAATCCACATACACCATATTCTTGAGTGTCCAAAACAAACTGATAATATTACTAACAATGATGAACCTACAGTAATGAATCCACATACACCATATTCTTGAGTGTCCAGTTTACATGCATTATGTTGTACAAACCTTTTCGGTGCACGATATCAGTTCTTTCTCATACGTCATATAATTTGCATGAACTCGAATTACCTTTTTTATACAAACCATTAAGTTATTGCACAAAGAAATTTAATCTTCCAGTCTCTTTTGCGCCCATTTGGGCCAAATGAAGCAATATTTCAAACTATAGGACAGTCCAGATTCAACATATGAATTGTTCTCAGCTTATGAAGTATGAAGCTAAAATAAATATCAGATTAAAAAAGTTAAAAGCTTAATAACTGTTTTATTCCAAAAACAAAACATTACTTTTGCCACCCTTACGAAAATGTTCTCGTTTTGACCCGTTACACAAGCGCTAGACCCGCCCATTTTCCTACCCTTACGAATATTTATTCAAAGAGCAGCCATACCATCCAAGATGTTGCAACATAAAGCTGAGGTCCGATGCATATGGCACGGCATCCGGTTCCTAACACTTATGTATTCCCGATCCCTTTACGTTTTGAGGCGTTATGGAAGTAACTAAGCATATCGCTTTTCTGATGACGTTCCAATTTCAAGTCCACACGTCTGATTGATGTTCACAACAGAAACACTAAAACAAATAAAACTGGAACACACAATGTTTCTTGGAATAAGCTCTCCAATTAATCAGAAAAGTATTTGCTTACAAAAACTGATATTGAATACGTTAATGACAAACCACAGCTCGGTTTGTATATATAGGGAATAGAACATGCTTTTCTAATCCTACTACAATTCTAATATAAGTAAAATACTAGAACCGACATTCACCCATGGGCTTGGGTCGATGGCTGCTGCTGCCCCATGGGCTCGGGTCAGACATTAGCCCAACATTCACCCCCCTAATTTCTGACTCGAGATAGGTAGGTCTTCAACTCCGAGTAACTCTTGCATCTCCTTGAACTTAATCCTTGCGAGAGCTTTCGTCAGAATATCAGCACGTTGTAACTCACCTCTTACAAACTCAACTTGTACTTGGTCTCTTTCAACACACTCTCGGATAAAATGATAACGTGTGTTTATATGCTTGCTTCTCCCGTGAAAGACTGGATTTTTCATAAGTGCAATAGCCGATTTGTTGTCAACAAATAAGACCACCACTCTTTCTTCCATTCCGGTTATTTCACTCAACAACCCACGTAACCATATCCCTTGACACGCGGCTGAGGTTGCAGCCATGAACTCGGCTTCACAAGACGATAGAGCCACCGTGTTTTGCTTTTGTGAGCACCAAGTGATAGGTGATTTACCTAGATAAAATACATGCCCAGTTGTGCTTCGACCATCATCTTGGTCCATAGCAAAACTACTATCACTAAACCCCACTAACTCCTTGGTCTTCTCTTGGTTGTATCGTATTCCAAAATTCAAACTACCTTGGATATACCTTAGTATTTGTTTCACAGCTGCCATATGTGATTCTTTTGGTTCTTGCATATAACGACTAACCAAACCAACCGAATAAGATAAATCAGGTCGAGTGTGTAGTAAATACCTTAAACAACCAACTCGTCGTCTAAACAGAGTTGCATCAACCGGTTTTCCTTCCTTATCCAAGCTTAACTTCATTCCAGGTTCTAATGGACATTGAGTAGGATTCGCTTCATGCATCCCAGCATCTTTCAAGATCTTCTTTGCGTAGCTTTCTTGACTTATTGAGATACTCGAATCCTATTGCTTTACTTCAATGCCAAGATAATAGCTCAATTTTCCCAAATCACTCATATCGAACCTTTCTTGCATTTGTCTCTTAAATTCACCAATATCGCTAAGCTTCGAACCGGTTACTAAGAGATCATCTACATAGACCGCAATAATCAAGATTGCCTTGTTTGTCTTCTTCACATACACCGCTTGTTCGTGTTGGCATCGTTTGAAAGACATTTGCTTGAGTTCTCTATCAAGTTTTGTATTCCACGCCCTTGGGGCTTGTTTAAGTCCATAAAGCGCCTTTTTCAACTTGTAGATCTTCCTTTCTTCTCCTTTCTTCACGAACCCCTCCGGTTGTGTAACAAACACTCGCTCTTTTAGTTCTCCATGTAAAAAAGCTGACTTTACATCCAGATGATGTAGCTCCCATGCTTCTTTTGCGGCCAATGAGATTAATAAACGCACCGTTTCAATCCGTGCTACGGGCGCAAATACCTCGTCATAGTCAATTCCTTCCTTTTGAGCATAACCCTTTACTACTAAACGAGCTTAAACTTA
Organism: Chrysanthemum seticuspe; assembly: GCA_019973895.1. NCBI lineage: Eukaryota > Viridiplantae > Streptophyta > Magnoliopsida > Asterales > Asteraceae > Chrysanthemum > Chrysanthemum seticuspe. Next base: position 19,689,741 of record BPTQ01000009.1, on the reverse strand, counting down.
TTAATTGAACCATCCGGATTTCTCTTAATTTTGAACACCCACTTTAGTCCAATAGGATTAACATTACCCGGAGCTTCAACTAATTCCCATGAATCATTCTTCTCGATAGACTCAATCTCTTGTTTCATAGCAACCATCCACTTGCTTGAGACTTTTGCTTCTTGAAACGTTCTTGGTTCATCATCTTCAATCAAAAGTAGATTTTGATCTTCATTAGCAACTGAGGTTCTTGAACTAGACCCCATAATAAAGTCATTAAATCTAGTCGGCTTAGTTGAAACCCTTGAAGAACGCCTCATAATTGGTTGAGTTTCCGTCACAAGATTAGGGTCATTCTCCGCCTCGAATTGAACTTCTTGTTCGGTATTGACCGGTTGATTTTCATCAACATCATGATTATTTTCATCCTCTTGATCTTCTGCCTCAACTTCATCGGTCACACCTGGGTTAACAAATCCACAACCCGTATCAATAGAACCGTGCCATTCTATAATAAACATACCTGGGTTTAGCTCGTGTGTTTCGCTTCCAGCAACATACTTCCAGCCAAGTTCCTCATTAAACTCCGCATCACGACATACCACTATCTTCTTTAGTTTCGGATTGAACAGTCGAAAACCTTTTGTACCCGGCTCGTTTCCGATGTAAACGAGTCGTGTTGACCTGTCGTCTAACTTATGTAAATATGGCTTGGTTCCCGTTGCATAAGCCACACATCCAAATACCCGCAAACCCTCCAAGTTAGGCTTTTTTCCTTTGAAAGCCTCGTATGGAGTTTGATTAACTAGAGCTCGAGTTGAAACTCTATTAATCAAGAATGTAGCGTGTCTAACTCCTTCAGCCCACATATAGTTTGGTACGTCTCGTGCTTTCAAGATGCTTCTAGTCATTCCCATAAGAGTGCGGTTTCGCCTTTCCACGACTCCATTTTGTTGCAGTGTGTAGGGAGTGGTTAGATGTCTTGTTATACCCTCGTTTTCACAAAAGTTGGTAAATTCTTTTGAAGTGAACTCACCTCCTCTATCGGTCCTTAGGGTTATAATCTTGCTTCCCGACTTCTTCTCAACTAAAGCTTTGAACTTTTTGAAGTATTCAAATGCCTCACCTTTTTCCTTCAAGGTAAAAGTCCACATAAACCGTGAGAAGTCATCAATAAGAACAAATATGTACCTGTTTCGTGCTATGGATGGTGGAGAAATTGGTCCACATAGGTCGGCATGTATAAGTTGAAGAGGATGTGTTGCCTTAAATTTTGCAGCTTTAGGAAACGCCTTCTTGGTTTGTTTTCCTACCAAGCAAGATTCACACAACTTGTTCTCTTGATGAATTATTGGCAACTTTTCAACCATGCCCTTCCTTGCCATTAATTCCATCGTCTCGAAATTAATGTGACCCATCCTAGCATGCCATAACCAAGCATCATCTTCCATCTTTGCTTTGAGACACACCGGACTTCCAACTTGAAGCTTAATCTTGTAAAGTCTATTACTTGTTCTAGGAACCTTCATCAAAAGCTTGCCATCTGAGTCACGCATAGTAAGAAGGTTACCTTTCATACGAATGTCACATCCGCCTTCGGTAGCTTGCCCAAGACTAATTATGTTGCTTTTTAGCTCAGGTAGGTAATAGACTCCAGTGATTAGCCGTTGCTCTCCCGTTTTCCCTTCAATGATTATCGAACCCTTTCCTTTTATCTCGATGTAGGAGTTATCACCAAACTTCACTCTGCCGGAGATATTCTCATTCAACTCCGAAAAGTATTCTCGGATCCCCGTCATGTGATTACTTGCTCCATTATCCAAATACCAAGTGTCTTCCTCGTTTGGCTTAGTATTCAATTGGTTTGGGATAATCTTTTCTTCATTCAAGAAAACTACTTCTTGAACGCTTTTCATCATAAAAAGTGTTGGGTCATCATCATCTTCCGTTTTCAAAAGGTTTGATTCATGCTTTTGCTTCTGTTCACGTCGTTCAGGGCAGTTAGAAGCAAAGTGACCATATTCATCACATATGAAGCATTGAATCTTTGAAAGGTCTCGACTTTTGTTCTACTTTTGATCCGTATTGCTCCCGGAGTTGTTCTGGTTTCCACGGTTGCGGTTATTAGCTTGACCACTACCTCGAGATTTGTTTTGAGAAGAAAAGTTTTGACCTTTACCGTTGCCACCAGAGGAATTCCTTCCTCGAACTTTCTTATCATATCTTTCAGCCCTTCCGAACATCAACTTGACTTGATCTTCAGAAGTGGTGTCAACACCCTTCATTCTTCCTTCAAAAGCTTTCAACCTACCAATTGCTTCTTGAAAAGACATAGTATTCAAGTCAGCAAATTGTTCTATTGAGGCAACAATTGCAACATACCTATCCGGAACGGATGCAAGTAGCTTCTTAACAAGTTTCTTGTCTTCATAAATTGTTCCCAAGCTATTGACTTCAGTTACAATTTTGCCCAACCTAGCCGAAAAGTCATCGATTGATTCGTTGGCTTTCATCTTTAAAGATTCGAATTCCGTCTCCAAGGTTTGCAACCTTGCGTCTCGAACCCGATCAACACCCACATACCTGGTCTTCAAAGCTCCCCAGATTTCTTTGGCTGTGTTGAATTGTGAAACTTGAAAAACAAGTTCTTCTGGAATCGCCTGGAAAAGTAACGCAACTGCCATGTGATCTTGCTTAGCAACAACTTGTGTTCCTTCCCCTGGTTCCAGTGCATCGAGTATTCCATGGACTCGGAATACCGCTTTAACTCTTATTGCCCATATGTTATAGTTCGTGCTTGTTAACATTGGACATTGAAGAGCCGTTTTAGAATGTTCAATTGGTGGTTGACTCGACTCGCCTTGCACCATCCTTCTTGAACGCCTTTTGTAAGTTACCGGTGTAGTTGGATTATCTTCCAGCCCTAGAACACGCTTGTTTTACTTCTTGCCTAAGTAAACCAAGTTAAAGTTTGAAACTTTATTAACTTCTTGGAAACCCTTTATGTGATCGACTAATCTTGGAACCAATTCAAGACCTGCTGCTGTGATCGACCTGCTTCAACCTGCTGTTGTGATCGATCACCAATTCAAGACCTGCTACTGTGATCGACCTGCTTCAACCTGCTGTTGTGATCGATCACCAATTCAAGACCTGCTGCTGATAGTCGACTTTGGAAACCCTTCTGTTGATAGTCGACTGCTTGAACCTGTTGTGATCGACTTTTGAACCTTGCTCTGAAACCAATTCAAGTCCACACGTCTGATTGATGTTCACAACAGAAACACTAAAACAAATAAAACTGGAACACACAATGTTTCTTGGAATAAGCTCTCCAATTAATCAGAAAAGTATTTGCTTACAAAAACTGATATTGAATACGTTAATGACAAACCACAGCTCGGTTTGTATATATAGGGAATAGAACATGCTTTTCTAATCCTACTACAATTCTAATATAAGTAAAATACTAGAACCGACATTCACCCATGGGCTTGGGTCGATGGCTGCTGCTGCCCCATGGCTCGGGTCAAACATTAGCCCAACACAATTCGACCCACATGATGTCCGCCGGATCATGAGCTTTTTCAAGATGTCGAGTAAGTGATAACTCACATCCCGAGCCTTTCGTAGAGCTTTCACTTGTTCCAATATCCATAGTTGATACATGTAGTTAAGAATGTTAAGTTTAGGTGGCGGGTCCATAAACTCGAAATCAAGTAAATTTTCGATTTTTTACTACTTCAGAAGCAAAAGAACGTTCCCCAGATTCACCCTCCAGATTTCTGGGATGGGGTTGTCGAAGCATTTCTTTTTTGTACACGTTTTCGGTAAAAAGACAGTAACATGTACCGGGCCTAATAGTAAACTAACTACAAGACCTAAATTTAGCTAAGTTAGTGTAATCTGACTACAAACGCCTAACAAAATACCAATAAAATCAAAAGAAAAGTGTATTTGCAGTAATAAAACAAACAAACTTTGCCCCCATGAAAGGATCCAGCGATGTAACTAACAGACTTTCTCATTCAAATAGACACACTTGATCATAAACATGGTTGATACATATGATAAGTCATCAGGAATGTAAATGCACCCTTACGTCTCTTACAGTACTTATGCAACAAGAAAATTAAAACACACTTACAAACATATTTGACAAAGTAACGTTTATATAATACGACATGCACTCCTCCTTGCTGCACTTACTTTCAAATTTCACAAAGAAAGCTTGGTACTAGACCTGAAAGCGTCCAAAAATAAAACCAAGTTAGTGATTGTTTATTAACAAACTCATTTAAAATCATATTCTGCAAAAGGATAGAACAGAGTACCTTATATATTTTGAAGCACGTCGAGAATACGCTGCAACTCACTGACAACAATTTCTATTTTCATCCGTTTTAGTGGTGAATCCACAGAGCACGATACTCCAATCTTGATAGTTGCAGCCAAACATTCTTCCACTTTGTTTGCATTCGCCTCGGTACTTTGCAATACAATTGCATCATTATCAATAACATCGATTACTTGATCTGGTAATGCCATGTAAGCAAATTTATGAAGGCTAAGTCCATCGTTGAACATGTCATCTGTTGGCTTTTTCCCGGTCATCACCTCTAGTAATAATATTCCAAAACTATAGACATCCCCAAAACTTGTCATCTCGCTCCCGAGACCATACTCTGCGAATTAAAAACAGTTACTTAAGTTACAAACAGTAATTTGTAAGTAAATGTAAGCCTTATTGAATACTACCTGGAGGTGCATAACCAATTGTTCCTTTAACCCCGGTTGAGCTGTTTTGGTTTAAGTTTGTACCAAGTAGTCGAGCTAAACCAAAGTCTCCAACATGAGCCACCATATCTTCATCAAGTAGAATGTTACTAGGCTTCAAGTCACCGTGAACAATCGTTGTTTGACAGCGATTGTGAAGATAATCAAGTGCTGTTGCAACATCTCTGAGTATGCTTATTCTTTGAAGAAGGGTCAGTATCAACGTATTTTCACTTGAATGAAGCCAATCGTGTACACTTCCATTCGGCATAAACTCATAAACCAGAGCTTTAAAATCATTTCCTTGGAAATCAGCACTTGAACAAGAAGTTATTATCTTCAACAAATTACGGTGCCGAATATTCCGCCAAGCTTCACATTCTGCTAGAAAACTTTTGTGAGCTCCTGGATTTTCAAGACGTAGAACTTTGATTGCAACAAATTTGCCATCATCGGAATCGAGGATCCCTTTATAAACACAGCTGAGTGCACCTTCTCCAATCAAATTTGCTGCAGAGAAGCCATCAGTAGCCTTGAGAAGTTGACTGTAAGAAACCTTAATGAACCGTTCACTACTTGATGACTCAGATGGTTGACTATTGCGTTTCTTCTTACACAAAAGATATACACAACATAATATTATGAGCAACGTCGGTGCAATCACGATGACTAATATGAAGAAAGGAAACCTTTTTTTCTTACCACCCGTCTCCTTGCATTTGGGTAACTTAAGTGTAACCAAACCACCACAAAGCTTATTGTTCCCCAAAACTGAAAATGCACTTGTATTGGCAAACACTCCTACAACAGGTACTTCACCCTCAAAATCATTAAAGGATAGGTTCAAAAATTCTAAGGAATTCCATTTGCCTAAGAATTGAGGAATTTTACCAGATAAATTATTTTGAGAAATGTCGAGTACCTCCAATCCTCTTAAGGAACTTAATGAAGATGGTATTATGCCTTGAAATTGGTTGCCACTAAGGTATAACCCTGTAAGGCTGATACACTCACCAAGGCTAGTAATGGTGCCTGACAAATTGTTATAAGATAAATCAAGCCCGCTCAACATCTTGAGATCTTTAATCTCTGATGGAATTGAACCATACAGGCTGTTGTATGAAAGATCTAAAAAAATAGTTAATGATGGAAGTTGAAGAAGTTGTTTGGGTATGTTTCCAGTGAGTCTATTGTCTGCAAGGTATAACTCATTAAGTTCTTTACAATTCCCAAGGCTTGATGGAATATGACCTTCTAATTTGTTGGAATATAAAATAATTTTAGTCAACAATGATATGTTCCCAATGGCATCAGGGATAGGCCCTGAAAACAGATTGTTATATAGACCAAGAAGTTGAAGCTTTTGAAGTTTACCAATGGTAGTGGGGATATTTCCTTTGAATCGATTTGATACTAAAACTAAACTGGTCAAGCCAACTAGACTACCTATACTTGAAGGGAGGCTCCCAAATAATTGATTGTCTCCTACATCTAATAAGCTAAGTTGATCAGAAAGATTACCTACAGATATCGGAAGCACTCCTATTAGGTTGCAACTATAAAGCACCAAATATTCTAATTTGGTGCAGTTTTTCAAAGAATCAACAAACCTCAGGTCATCAGATACTCCGTATCCATGGAAGTTATTAAAAGCTAAGCTAATTAGATGAATATCTCTTAGTTTTGAAAAGTCGATAGTCAACATCCCACAAAAATTGTTGTAACTCATTTCAAGATGTCCTAATTTAGAACAATTAGAAATAGAAGGTGGGAGAACTCCTGTCAGTTTGTTATCCCTTAACTGAAGGAACTCAAGATTCGGGAGCTGATTACCAATTTCTGAAGGAAGCCTACCAGTGAGGTGATTTGCAGCTAAGGAAATATTCACTAGGAGTGAGAGGTTGAAAATGGAATGAGGGATGCTTCCATTTAAGTTGCAGTCACTAGAGTGAAATGCTGTCAAGCTTTTCCAATGACCCAAGGTATCTGGAATGCTCCCACCCAACGGGTTCCCTGTAGCGGAGAAATATTCCATTGATGTAATATTCCCCAAGAAAGGTGGGATTCCACCTGTTAACTTGTTTTCATGAATTGCAAGACGAGTAAGTTTCGAGAGTAAACTCATCTCCATGGGTATGCTTCCAGTTAGCTCATTTTGATAGAGCCGAAGCTCTTCGAGGTTAGAACAACCAGACAAGTTTGTGGGAATGACTCCCCTGAACTTGTTATCACAAAGATAAAGAAAACGTAGCCTAGATAGACGACCAAGTTCATGAGGAATTGTTCCTTGAAAGCTGTTGTTCCTGAGATAAAGCTCGCGGAGGAAGCTGAGGTTTCCTACATGAGGAGACAACGAGCCTTCTAAGCCTTGCGAACCCAGCCGTAAAGCAATCACTCGCTTGTGCCGCTTTCCACATGAAATACCACTCCAGTCACAGAAGTGAAAGGAATGGTTCCACGTGGTAAGAACTTTGTATGGATCTTGAGTGATCTTTGACTTAAATGACGGCAATGCGTGATAATCAGTCTCATTACCGCCGTTGGAAGCAGAGACGGTGGCGGAAGTAAGACATGTTATCGTGAGACCGAAAAAGAGAAAAGAAATTAGAGAGGAGGATGATAAGTGAATTATTGCTTGTGGTGACTTCATTTTTGGAAATTTACTTAAAATTTTTAGAACATGCATTGGATTTTTATACTTAGTTTTTGCATGGTAACGTATGTGACATGCAACTGGTGAATGAATAGCTTCCACAAATATGTTATCAAATATTAATGTTTAACGTTCACCACACTTAAATTGTGAAGAGATTGGCATCCACAAATATCAAATATTAGTGTTTTGCATGGTAACGTATGTGACATGCAACTGGTGAATGAAAACAAATTTGATTGATAATATCTATTTTCTATGCAACCCAAGTAGCACGAATAGCTATTTTCTACGTGTACTCAGAGAAATGTCTCAATGAAATACTTACAAGATAACTCATTTTAGCGTAAATCCTTTGGTTCTATGAATCTTGGTGACACATAAAAAGTTGATATTTGACAGCTTGATTAGATTCAAAATAACAATGAAATTGAGATTTCAGCTAATAAGATTAACTTCCAGGTTAAAACTTGAGCAACAAAGCGTATGCTAATGGAGGTTCAAACAAAACATACAAAGTTGGACTTTCTAAAATGATTACACTGTTTTACGTGGATACTTTAATTTCAGTGGTGTAAACATACATGATGGGTGAAAATGAGAAGGTTTTGCTAAAATATGTATATAAGTGTTTTCAATAGTAACTATTTGTTGCTCTTTAGATATATGAAGTTAAAGTCTTGAAATAATAATATGATACATATATGTTCTTTGTGGGATAGAAATCTGCTGGTGGTCTTGGGTACTAGTAATTTTGGAATTTGTTGGTTGCCATTATTTTGGTATTGGCACTTAGGCTGTTTGGAATTTATGTTTGGAAGGTCAAAAATGATGTCATAAGGAATGATATTTATGTTGGGTTTTGGTTATTTCTTTGCTGTTAAAAATCTTGTTAAGATAGTTGGATTTCATTTTGGCTACTTTGAAGAGTGCTTGGCAGATCATGGAACGAATGGTGTTTGGATTTCAGTAGTCTAATTCAGAAGTGGAATTTGAAGACCCTGTAAAGAGTTTTGCGATGTTTAATCGTGGTGTTTGGAAGGTAATTTGAGATGGAAATATGTTTTCGAAAATGTGAGACTTGGTTTGCTTTGTTTGATGTTTAAAAATTCAAGACAAGATATTGTGGAGTTGGGACCTTTGTGTGGTAAATTGTAATGGTGGTAAGATTATAAGTTTTGGTTAATGGGTAATTTATTTGTGCAGGATATATAGTGATATGGGTAGGTTTGGTATTAATTTTGGAGGGAAGTGGTTGTTTGTCGCTTTTGGCCTGTCACATCGTGGGTGGCCTGGGTCAAAGGTAAAGGGTCGTTTATTATATCAATCATGCAACCGAAGTAGCTTGACCAAGACAATTTGACTAATAAATAACTATTTTCTACATGTGCACAGAGAAGACTTTTAACTTGGGATATGGAAGACTATGTACACTTATATTGCATATATCGTAGACAAGTAATTGTAAGTGAAATACAACGTATAACATTATAAAATAACACTCAAAACTCAAACATTTTATGAAGAAGAATTAATATATTTAAATGAAGAGTATGGAAAATTTTCATATTTTGTAAGAATGTATAAATAACAGTTGCTCAGTTATTAAAAAATAATACTTCTGGTGTGATGGCGACGGCTCGACCGTGTTCGCCAGATGAATAAGGTTATATGGTATTGGATATGTTCTACTGTCTGTTCTTTGGAGCTGAAGTTACTCATCCTCAGCCTGGAGAGGATTCCAGCCCTTCTATAGCTGTTGTCGGTTCAGTTGTTTTTGGGTACTTTATTTGTATTTTTAAAGGTTATTTGACCATTTGACTGAAATAAGCTTATTGGTTGATCTGAGTTTATTCACGTAAATTTTATAACTTAAATAAGCCTATTTTAGTGTTTGGATAGGCTTGTAAGCTTGGGCTTATCAGCTTATATACGGGATCTTTCATAAGATCACTGCTTAGACAAACACTCCCTTTCAAAATGAGCCAAACGGGTCATAGTTTAGTGATGAAACTTCAAAGTTCCCAAAGTGTTCTATTGCAATATTAAGAGGATTATGTGATAAACCGGGCTTGTTATATAGTTTTATTCAAAATATGTTGATTAATGTTGGTGTATCTTATCCCAAGCGGGTCAAACGGGTAACTGGGTAAGCCAGTTCAGACAGCTAAAAAAGTCCCCAATAATGTTTCTAAATATTTAACTATTGAAGGTAAAATATGTTACACAAAAAGTTTGTTTGGCCAGCCTAACCATTAAAACTTGTATCAGACCGACCCAATTTGACCCATTTGCCACTGTCACGTATTTTATAAGATCCGTGTACTGTTTAAGTTCTTAGAAGCTTGTTTTCTATTTTATTTTATAGTTGGTTGTTTCAATGGACTGACCACAAGTGACCAGGTACAAGGCACTAGTATCATCTGCACAGCTACACAGACAGGAGATCATCAATGATTTATACACAACCTTAACTGATCCAAAAAGAGGCGTCGTTCATGGAGGCTTGATTAGGTAATCAGTTAAACTATTTAAAAATAATTTCGATTTGATCTTATATTAAGTTTATAATAACTGGATTCTTGTTTTACTCGTTTGTAGGGAATGTTTGATATCGTTTAAGAAGTCAACTGGACAAAAACCTCACCGAGTAATATTCTATAGGTGGCATTTCATTCCATATCCTATGCTATCTTAGTGATATATTCTAATTTTTTGCTGTGTTAAATCTAATAACCATATTGAATGTTACAGGTGTTGCTGAATAACATGGACAAGATCCGTAAGGTAGTTCTCCTTTCTACATTTATTATTATAAAACACGTCAAAAGCACGTCTGTTCTCTTTTTTAACATATGCAGTTGGGTGATACAACCAGACTTGTCTTTCATTGGAAGGAAACTACAGGCCACCAGTAACATTCATTGTAAATTTTTCAGGAACTGTTGTGGACACTAAGATATGTCACCCGACACCCAACCGAGTTGGATTTCTATGTGTAACAACATTACAATATAAACGAAACATGTCAACCGTTTTAAACTAAAATCTCGAAAACAATATGATAACCAATGTTGGCCCATCCGGATGATCTAGGGCTCGAATCAAACATCTCTATAAACAAAACACACGACACACAAACTCACATTTTGTATATATTGAATTCTGTTAAGTTTTACAATACACAGACACATCTATTTATAGACATACATACGAACCATCGTGACTTTTCCCAAGAGTCACAACTTCCCATAAATAACTACCTATAACCGAAATTAACTACCATTCGGTTATTAACTTTATTCTTGACATACTAGACCCCTTAACTTATACACTTTACATACACGACTCTAAATATATAAACTAATTACACAACGACCCCTAAACATGGATTAATGAATTAACATCCAATGACAGACTCACGATTTCACATACTGGAAAAAATAAGTTAAACATAAATCCTTACAAAGATACTTACAAGATAACTCATTTTAGCATAAATCCTTTGGTTCTATGAATCTTGGTGACACTTGAAGGAATACGAACTTATAGGATAAGAGAACTTATTTGATAGCTTGATTAGATTCAAAATAACATTGAAATTGATATTTTAGCTTTATCTGATCTTAGAAAGCTAATAAGAATAACTTCCAGGTTAAACCTTGAGCAACAACACTTAAAAAGTTTAAACTGTTTTGCTATGATATGTATATAAGTGTTTTTTATAGTAACTATTTGTTGCTCTTTACTTAAACTTATAAGAACATGCATTGGCCTTTTATCCATAGTTTTGCATATTAACGTACGTGACATGCAATTGATGAAATGAATGGCTTCCACAAATTCCTTATCATCTTACCAAGACTTTTAAGAGATTGTGATATTTTCAAATATTAATGTTTAACATTCGCGACACGTAAATTGAGAATAGAATGCCATCCACAAACTTCTTATCGGCTTGATCTATTTTCTATGTATACTCAGAGAAGACTTTTAGAAAGACTTGGGATATGGAAGCTACACTTACATTGCATATATCGTAGACAAGTAATTAACGAGTGTCGTTCATAGCCGCACTTCGTTGCGTACTTCTAATGTTCGTTTACGTAATTGTAAGTGAAATAGATCGTAGAACACCATCAAATAACACAAAAAACTAAACTTTATGAAGAAAGAGTTTTTGCGATGTTTAATTGTGGTGTTTCAAAGGTAATTTGAGAGGGAAATATGTTTTTGAAAATGTGAGACTTGGTTTGCTTTGTTTGATGTTTAAAAATTCAAGACAAGATATTGTGGAGTTGGGACCTTTGTGTAGTAAATTGTAATGGTGGTAATATTATAAGTTTTGGTTAATGGGTAATTATTTGTGCAGGATATATAGTGATATGGGTAGGTTTGGTATTAATTTTGGAGGGAAGTGGTTGTTTGTCGCTTTTGGCCTGGTGTAACTATTTTCTACATGTACACAGAGAAACTTTTAAGAAGACTTGGGATATTGCATGTATCGTAGACAAGTAACTGTAAGTGAAGTACAACGTATGGCAGTTACAAGAAAACGGTTATAGTGGCAGTTACAAGGCCAAACGACACAACTGTTGGTTGAAACAAACCAACACAACTATTCTTTGTACCGTTTCATTACATATATATACTTGTAAACTCATGTATGAAAAGATGATGACTGATAAAATAAGAAAAGTCTTTTGATTCAATTGTTTCTTGTTATTATTGGTATATTTTGATTAAAGATCCATGAAAACGGGCCAACAGTTACTTAGTTTTTTTTAAAAAAAATACTTCTGGTGTGATGGCGACGGCTCGACCGTGTTCGCCAGACGAATAAGGTTATATGGTAATGGATATGTTCTTTGGAGCTGAAGTTACTTATCCTCAGCCTGGAGAGGATTCCAGCCCTTCTATAGCTGTTGTCGGTTCAGTTGTTTTTGGGTACTTTATTTGTATTTCTAAAGGTTATTTGACCATTTGACTGAAATAACCTTATGGAAAATGATTCTCATGCCTAAGTCATATGCCTAAAAATATGCCTAAACAACTCATTGTTTGACACATGGATTCCACTAAATCTTCTTTTTTATATCTACCATTGATCTAGCCAAGTGTCTCAATCTCTTTGTTAGGCATAAAATTAGTCTTGTGAGTTAGTCATGCCAATCAACACTCTAAGCTTATTGGTTGATCTGAGTTTATTCAAGTATATTTTATAACTTAAATAATCCTATTTTAGTGTTTGGATAGGCTTGTAAGCTTGGGCTTATCAGCTTATATAAGGGAATTTTCATAAGATCACTGCTTAGACAAACACTCCCTTTCAAAATGAGCCAAACGGGTCATAGTTTAGTGATGAAACTTCAAAGTTCCCAAAGTGTTCTATTGCAATATTAAGAGGATTATGTGATCAACCGGGCTTGTTATATAGTTTTATTCAAAATATGTTGATTAATATTGGTGCATCTTATCCCAAGCGGGTCAAACGGGTAACTATGTAGGCACAAGGCACTACACATTTAAGTTCTTAGAAGCTTGTTTTCTGTTTTATATTATAGGTGGTTGCTTCAATGGAATGGCCACAAGTGACCAGGTACAAGGCACTACTCACTAGTATCATCTGCACAGCTACACAAGCAGGAGATCATCAATGACCTTAACGATCCAAAAAGAGGCGTCGTTCATGGAGGCTTGATTAGGGTAATCAGTTAAACTATTTAAAATGAATTTTGATTTGGTCTTAAATTAAGTTTATGATAACTGGATTCTTGATTTACTCGTTTGTAGGGAACGTTTGATATCGTTTAAGAAGTCAACTGGCCATAAGCCTCACCGCGTAATATTCTATAGGTGGCATTTCATTCCATATCCTATCCTATCTTAGTGATATATTGTAATTTTTTGCTGTGTTAAATCTAATAACCATATTGAATGTTACAGGTGTTGCTGAATAACATGGACAAGATCCGCAAGGTAGTTCTCCTTTCTAGATTTATTATTATAAAACACGTCAAAAGCACGTCTGTTCTCTTTTTTAACATATGCAGTTGGGTGATACAACCAGACTTGTCTTTCATTGGAAGGAAACTACAGGCCACCAGTAACATTCATTGTAAATTTTTCAGGAACTGTTGTGGACACTAAGATATGTCACCCAACGGAGTTGGATTTCTATATGTGTAACAACATTACAATATAAACGAAACATGTCAACCGTTTTAAACTAAAATATCGAAAACAATATGATAACCAAGACAGACTCACGATTTCACATACTGGAAAAAATAAGTTAAACATAAATCCTTACAAAGATACTTACAAGATAACTCATTTTAGCATAAATCCTTTGGTTCTATGAATCTTGGTGACACTTGAAGGAATACGAACTTATAGGATAGGAGAACTTATTTGACAGCTTGATTAGATTCAAAATAACAATGAAATTAATATTTCAACATTATCTGATCCTAGAAAGCTAATAAGATTAACTTCCAGGTTAAACCTTGACCAACAACACTTAAAAAGTTTAAACTGTTTTGCTATGATATAACAACACTTAATAAGTTTAAACTGTTTTGCTATGATATGTATATAAGTGTTTTTGATAGTAACTATTTGTTGCTCTTTACTTAAAATTATAAGAACATGCATTGGCTTTTTATTCATAGTTTTGCATGTTAACGTTCGTGACATGCAATTGATGAAATGAATGGCTTCCACAAATTCCTTATCATCTTACCAAGACTTTTAAGAGATTGTGATATTTTCATATATTAATGTTTAATGTTCGCGACACGTAAACTGTGAATAGAATGCCATCAACAAATTTCTTATCGGCCTGATCTATTATCTATGTATACTCAGAGAAGACTTTTAGGAAGACTTGGGATATGGAAGACTACACTTACATTGCATATATCGTACACAAGTAATTAACAAGTGTCGTTCATAGCCGCACTTCGTTGCGTACTTCTAATGTTCGTTTACGTAATTGTAAGTGAAATAGATCGTAGAACACCATCAAATAACACAAAAAAACTAAACTTTATGAAGAAAGATTTAATAAATTTAAATGAAGAATATGGAAAATTTTCATATTTTGTAAGAAAGTATAAATGAATATTGCTTAATTTGCTTAATTTTATTATATATTTATTAGAAGGTTAAGGAGAAAATATTTATTTAAAAAAAATGGAGTAAATTACAAAGATTGTCCATGTGATTTGCGTTGACTGACACTCTTAGTATCATTTGATCAATTGATCTATGAATATATACTGAATTCCAAGTATAAATGGACGGTGCTGTTGAAAATGGTTAAAGGATACATATGTCATTATAAAAAACAAATAAGGCTATGATCGTTATTTTATATGAATTAGGATTATCAAACATGTTTTATCTATTGAATATATGTAAAATAATCATTTGAATATGTTTGACAATTTTAAGGCTTTAGAAGAACATATATGCAATTATAAGTTTTAGTTAGATATATATGCAATTATGTGCCTTTGGAGAGATATATGCAACTCTCCCTTACACAAAATATAAGTGATGATACAAACATCACCAACAAATGACTCTTGTAATCTTATATATAAAGAATGCGTAGTGCTATATTGTAAACACCAACCGCCACGCAAACAATTTGTTATACTAAACGATATCGTATCAAATTTGCGATAAGCATATAGATCATAAGACAACAATATTAATACAAGATCCAATTTAACCCAACATTATGCAAATCCGCAAAAGAACATGAAAAGTTATACTCAAAGAGCACTAATTACCGTACTCACACAAAACTCAAGTTTTTGATTAACCAAAACCAAGTAAGTGAATTGAAATATGATAGGAAGATGATAAGGCCATCCACAATGGAGTCTAATTATACGTGCAATAGAAAGGTGAGTTATCATTTAATGCATTGTGAAATGCCACATCATTCATCCATTGAATAACCACTTCTCTCTAACACACACTCATTAAACCTGACACAAGTATATTAAATTGTTATTTTATTGTTTTTTGCAACCAATTGTCTGTGAAAGACATTTAATAACCATTCATGCAATTGAAGTTTATTGAATTGTATATGGTTCAATGGAATGTGGGTATTTTGTTAATAAAAGTAAGATGATGATGTGTAATTGATGTGGCTCTCTATTAAACCCATAAAGATATAATGGGTTGGAGATGCTCTAAGTAACTTAATGCTTGTGGTGACTTCATTTTTGGAAATTTACTTAAAATCATAGGGATAAGTAAAAGTATTGGCTTATCGTTACTTTTGCATGTTAACGGTTTGTGGTACACATGCAACTGGTGAAATGAATGGCTTCTACAACTTCATTATCGTCTTGACCAAGACTTTAAAATAGACATGGGATAGGGAAGACTATATGTAACCTATGGTCTATCATCCACACATTCCTTCTCAGCTTGACCAGAAAATTTGACTGAAAATAAACTATTTTCCATGTATAATCACATGAGACCTAAAAGAAGACTTAGGATATGGAAGACTACACTTATATTGCATATATCGTAGACAAGTAACTAACGAGGTTTGTTTGTAGCTGCACTTCGTTGCGTACTTCTAATGTTCGTTTACATAATTGTAAGTAAAATAGATCGTACAACATCATCAAATGACACTCAAAATCCTAAACATTTTATGAAGAAGAATTAATATATTTAAATGAAGAATATGAAAAAATTTCATATTTTGTAACAAAGTACAAACGACAGTTGCTGCTAAATTTTATTATATATAATTTAAAAGGTTAAGGAGAAAAATTATTAAAAAAAATACTTATGGTGTGATGACGACGGCACAACCTCTTCTGTGTGCTGGTTTCAAAGTTTTTGGTGGCTGCTGTGCACATAAACTGTTTTAGCATAAATCCTTTGGTTCTATGAATCTTGGTGACACTTGAAGGAGTACGAACTAATAGGATAGGAGAACTTATTTGACAGCTTGATTAGATTCAAAATAACAATGAAATTAATATTTCAACATTATCTGATCTTAGAAAGCTAATAAGATTAACTTCCAGGTTAAACCTTGAGCAACAACACAATAAAAGTTTAAACTGTTTTGTTATGATATGTATATAAGTGTTTTTGATAGTAACTATTTGTTGCTCTTTACTTAAAATTATAAGAACATGCATTGGCTTTTTATCCATAGTTTTGCATGTTAACGTTCGTGACATGCAATTGATGAAATGAATGGCTTCCACAAATTCATTATCATCTTAACCAGGACTTTTCATTGAGTATGCAACTTTTATAGCAATTACTAAATGGCGATAAAGACATCTCTACACTCCATACATAGGACGGACCAATATTTGCAAATAATATGAATAGATTATAATAACAAAAAGTTTAGTATAAACAATAACTAATAAGAAAATCATAAATTCCTTTATTATACTTTGTTGTTGAGACACTTATCTAGTACAAGCTTCAAACTTGAAGAGACTCTGATATTTTCAAATTTTAATGTTTAACGTTCACGACACGCAAATTGTGAAGAGAATGCCATCCACAAATTTTGTTATCAGCTTGAGCAAAACAATATTTGATTGATAATAACTAGTTTGTATGTATACTCAGAGAAGACTTTAAAGAAGACTTGAGATTGCCAAGACGACATTTAAATTTCATTGTGACATTAATCATGCAACCCAATTTGCACGGTACGACTAGCATCACCTATGGTCTATAATCACCGAGGACTTTTAAGAAGACTTGGGATAGGGTTTTAACGCTAGTTATGCAACCTATGGTCTATTATCCACTTATTCCTTCCAAGCTTGGCCATGACAATTTGATTGATAATAACTATTTTCCATGTATAATGGATCACAGGATACTTCTAAAAAGACTTGGGATATGGAAGACTACACATATATTGTATATCGTAGTTGCAAGAGTTTGTTTAAAATGTAGATTGACATAAAAGCTAAACACATCTACTTAGCGTGTTTCCAATAGGTGTGTTTAAACAAAATTCGAAAGCTAAACCCTCGTGGCTAGACACTATTTTTCAAAAACGGTCGCCAAACACTGTTTCTTATTAAGTTTCCTAAGTGCAATTATCAGATGTTCAAAACATGGATATATAGTTTTATAAAGTAGCAATAAGTAGATGTGTGATATATACATGTGTTGTGCGTGTAAGTTTGGGGTTTACAAGTATTGGCTTTTTATCCTTAGGTTTGCATGTTAACGTATGTGACATGCAACTGGTGAAATGAATGGATTCCACAAATTCCTTATCATCATATCGACCAAGACTTTTAAGAAATTCTGATATTTTCAAATATTAATGTTTAACGTTCGCCACACTTAAATTGTGATCGAAGAGAATGCCATCCAAGAATTTGTGGGATAGAAATCTGGTGGTGGTCTTGGGTACTAGTAATTTTGGTTACTGTCAAATGGTTGGTAAGATTATAAGGAATGATATTGGGTTAGATTCCACTTCTATAGTGGTGGTAAGATTATAAGTTTTGGTTATATAAGATTAACTTCCAGGTTAAACCTTGAGCAACAACACATATGAGTGTCTTCAATAGTAACTATTTGTTGCTCTTTAGATATTTGAAGTTATTGTTTTGAAATAATAATACGTTTTTGATTTTTAAAAATTCAAGACAAGATATAGTAATGGTGGTAAGATTACAAGTTTTGGTTAATGGGTAATTATTTGTGCAGGATATATAGAGTGTTTGGGTGATGGGTTATATAGGGATATGGGTCGGTTTGGTATTAATTTTGGAGGGAAGTGGTTGTTTTGTAGATCGTGGGCTGGATATATCCTAGCCGGAAGACTAAAGACATTTCGAAGTTTTATAACCATTTGATTTATAGCCAATGTTTTTTGTTTTGTAGCTTTTTTTTTTTTTTTTTTTTTTTTTTGTTAGTTAGCTTACTAGCCTATACGCCTGTGAAATTCACAGGTAGCTAATATAAGTTGTTGAATAACTTTGAAATACAAAGTTATAGTTTATGAAAAAGAAAGCAAACAACTTTGTAAATCCATTACTTAAAATTTGGAATTTAGAACCGTTGCAAATTAAAATGAAACCTTTCAATAAGAAATCATGCGGTAAATCCATCACTTAAATTGGAACCTTGCTGTAAGAAACTACACATTCAAATGAAACATTGCAATAAGAAATTACACTCAATTTAACTGTCAATGTTTGGATTCCAAAAGTACAAAAGAAACATTTCTAAATAAAGTCAAGATATAACAGCAGCATCTAACAAAAACTGAGTTGTACAACCCTATTAAGCACAAGTTACAACTGCATAATGCACACTACATGTTACCTATTTTCCCATTCAACAACCCAAAAAACCAAACCAAACCAAACTCCCAAGTTCAGGAATTTTGTACCTAAATGGAACAAACACCATCCGTACTTGGACCATTGTCGACATCCATTGTATCGGCTTCCTTAACATCTGCTAAAACATGAAGAAACTCGGGAGGAATAGCTGCAGGGTCGAGGTGTAGACAACCCTTTGGAGCGTTTGTAGATTCTTGACCCGTGAGCAAGTATGAAGGTATATGATGCGATATTTTAAGAAAGTCTTTTTCCAGGATAACTTTTGTTTCTTTGTTGTCGAGATGTCGGTGAAACACTGTTTTAAATCCTGCAACTTTGACTAGTGGCGTGACGGTAGCGCCTGTTTCTTCACTGGACTCGTCAACTTCCACAAGTTCGTAAGTATGTTTGATCGTATCCGGTGAGTAATCGTATTTGTACAAAGCACAAACACTTCCCTTTTAGGGAAAACACGAATGTTACCGTTTGTCTGCTTTGTAAAGCTAGCTTTGTGTGAGAAATATTTAGGAGAGATAACGGTTTCGTGCTTTCCCGGTTGGAACTCACCGAATGCTTCCAGGAACCCAGGAAAAGGAAGTGGTTTCTTGTTAGGTTCTGAGCTAATCCAGCATACTTTCATCTTAAACGGGGTCCAAAGAAATTACTTTGTGAACTATGGCATAGTTCCGAGGCATCCTGTCACGATCATCATAAGCAGCCCAGAGTTGACCTTCTTTGAAACATTTTTCACTTCTTTCTATTTCGAAATCATGAAAATCTGGATCTGGTACGTCAGCCTCGTTACTCGAGAAGCCGTTTACCATGTCAGCAACTTTTACGGCCTCAGAACTCTTTCCGTAGTCGCCTTCTTTATAAGGTGATTCTTGATCGGCCCTGTTTCCTTAATTGCATCAAACCCCTTAATGTCTGGCTTTGTTTTACAGATTTGACTTTCTTAGATGCGGATTGAGCTTCTTTTTTAGCGATCTTATTTCTCAAAGCTTCCTCTATATTAGTGTCTAGTCCAGCTTCTTCTCGATCCCTTTTTAGTGGACCCCGCTAGGAGCTTGTACCATTACCAGCCTCAATACCCGTTATCTTACACGTTTCTGGGGCTGAAATGTTATTTCCCATTCCTTGTGAAATTCCCGCAACTTCTGAAGAAGCATTGATATTTGGTGGTGGAATCTCAGTCGCGTGAAACGGTATATAATAAGTGGGGCATAATTGAATACTTTCTCAAGAATTCATACTGCAATTTGCATCTCATGCATACGGTCCAAAACGTCTTAGTCTTCATCTGTTTAGTAACCAGTAAAGGAATAGAAGTGGGACCCGTCTTGGTCGTCCCATTGACTTTATCCTTTTTTAAACAAGGCCCAGGCATCGTCTCAGGCACTATCTGTTCATTTGACAATGCAGGAGCAGGAGTGGGACCCGTCTTGGTAGTCCCGTTAACATTATTCTTTTTTCGAGAACCTTTGACCTTTGACCTCTTAGGAGCTATATGTTCATTGGAGGATGAAGGAACTGAAGTGGGAACCGTCTTGGTAGTCCCATAAATCTCATCCTGTAAAAATGGTAACAAACACAAAACAAACTTCTTTACACCCAGCCAACCACCCCTTGGTGTATCTTTTATTATAACGAGGGTCAAGAAGATAAGTCTCCAAACGGATGTCTACCAAACAATACAAAGACAAGATTGATCTCTACTAGGTAGACACCAATCAACCTTACTACAATATCACTCAGTCACTCAAACAACAAAGATCAAATGTGATTGATCTTAGAACAAGACTAACAACTGATATCAAAGTGATATCACTAACAAAAGAATACCAGACAGTGTGTGTAAATGAGAGAGAATAATCAGATGAAGAAGATGAGTTAATGAAACCCTAGAAGAGGGTTGAGTATATATAAGCTAATGTTACATATCAGCCCTTCAAGATATCTTCAATATCAAAAACAGCTTTAAACATTCTTTAGTGCAAATGAAGTCTTCAACTTGTCACATTTAGTCCTTGTACTTTCAACATCCCCTCTCAAGTTGATAGACTTCAACCTTGATCAACTTCACAATCTTTAGCTTGTTTACCTCTACTATCAATATCATTATCATTTGCCTGCTTGCCTCCATTGAGAGACCGTGCAAACATGTCAGCCAATTCAAGTTTTTTGCACAATACACAATGTTGCTTATGACCAAGACACTTGGTAAAAATATCTGCAATCTGCATACTAGTATGAATTTTAACAGTCTTAATCACACCTGCAGATACCTTTTCTCTTACCAAATGTACATCCAACTCAAAGTGTTTAGTTTTCTCATGGAAAACTGGATTAGCAGCAATCAGAATAGCTGCACTATTATCACAAAAAACATCCACAGGCAACAAGTCTTTAATACCAAGACTACTTAACAGATTACTCAACCAAATAACTTCACAAGTAGTAGAAGCTAAGCTTCTATACTCAGCTTTAGCTGAGCTTCTAGACAGAGTAGACTGTTTTTTACTTTTCCATAAAATAAGAGAATCACCCAGATAAACACAAAATCCAGTAACAGACCTTCTTGTCATAGGACATTTTGCCCAGTCTGCATCAGCATATGCTCTAAGCTTAAGATCAGACACTTTATTGAATTGTAAACCAGAACCAGGAGAACCCTTAAGATACTTCAAAACTCTTAAAGCAGCCTTAAGATGAGACTGAAAAGGTTTATGCGTATGTTGACTAAGACAATGTACAGCATAACTAATATCTGGCCTAGTATTAGTCAGATAAATCAATTTTCCAACTAGTTTTTGATAATTAGTAACATTGTGCAAAACCTTATCAGTATCACTTTCAATACAATTTAACATAGAATTCTCAGGCAAAGGAGCATCATCTGGTTTTGCAGCAAGCAAACCATACTCATATAACAACTCCATACAATATTTTCTTTGTGTCATACACACTCCTCTTTCATTTTTCAAAACTTCAATTCCAAGAAAATACTTTAACTCGCCCAAATCCTTAATCATAAACTTGGTACTCAAAAATAGTTTAAACCTTTTAATTTCAGCTTCATTGTTACCGGTTATGACAATATTATCAACATACACAAGCGAAGCAACAAACATGTTATCTTTCTGTTTAACATACAACGAATAGTCATATTTGCTTTGAACAAACCCATGTTCAATCAAGGCAGTGGTAAGTTTAGCATTCCACTATCTTGGAGCTTGCTTAAGACCATATAAAGACTTATTAAGTTTGCAAACTTTACTATCATCACCACCATTAAAACCCTTTGGTAAAACCATATAAACATCTTCATCTAAATCACCATACAGAAAGGCATTGTTAACATCCAGTTGATATAATGGCCAATTCATATTAACATCAATACTAATCAAGCATCTTACAGTAACCATTTTAACAACTGGGCTAAAAGTTTCATCATAATCAAAGCCTTCTCTTTGATTGAAACCTTTTGCTACTAATCTAGCCTTATATCTATCAATCTCACCAGTAGACTTGTATTTTATTTTCCAAATCCACTTATACCCAATAGCATGTCTGCCAAGAGGTAAAGTACATTCAGTCCATGTATTATTTCTATTTAAAGCCTCAATTTCATTATTCATAGCTTCAGACCAGTTAGGATCTTTGACAGCTTCCTCATAAGTTTTAGGTTCAACAGATTTATTAAGAGTTGAAGCAAAGCACATATTATAACTGTTAAGACCTCTATAGCATACATTTTTTCAATACCATATCTGACTTTAGAACTCATCACATAATCATCGAACCTAATAGGAGTTTTAGTCTCCCTACTAGACCTTCTTACAACAGGTGTCTGCACATCATCATTTTCAAATAAAGACTGAGTTATTATGTTTTCAGAATTATGTTCAGGAGTGGGACTGCCCTCAGACCAGTATTGGTCACCAACTTGGGTTGCAGAATGCACATCTTCATGATGCAAATGAGTAGTATCTGAGTCTACTGCACCAGATGAAGATGGCAAACTACCTTCCACAACTGATGTATCTTCCCCTTCATCATTGGGACTTTGAGATTTAAGACTATCAAAAAACTTCAATTGATCTACTTCATTTGCATTTTCTGCATCAGTGAAATCACAGGTTTTCATTTTAAGTGGAAAAATATTTTCATAAAATTTTACATCTCTAGCAAAAAACACATTTATGGTATCTAAACTTAAAAGTTTATATGCCTTTTTAGTAGTAGAAAACCCCAAGAGAACACATTTTTCAGACCTATAAGACATTTTATCATGATTGTTCAAAATAGTAGCAAAACAAAGACAGCCAAAAGACCTCAAATGGGAAAGATTTGGTTTCTTTTTATACAACAACTCATAGGGACATTTACCATGTAAGACAGATGATGGTAGCCTGTTTATAAGATATACAGCAGTTAGAACACAATCAGACCAAAACTTTAAAGGAATCCCCCCTTGAAACATAAGACTCCTTGCAACATTGAGCAAGTGTCTATGTTTCCTTTCAGCAATCCCATTCTGCTGAGGTGTATGGGCACATGAAGTTTGATGAATGATTCCAAGATCAGAAAACATATCATTCATTTTCTTATTAACAAATTCAGTTCCATTATCTGATCTTACAATTTTTATTTTTAAATCAAACTGATTCAAAATCAAGTGAATGAAATTACAGAAAACACCAACCACTTCATCCTTAGTTTTGACTAAGTAAACCCATACAGCTCTAGAAAAATCATCAACAATGGTCAGAAAATATTTGTACCCTTCTCTACTTGTAACTCTGTAAGGGCCCCATAAGTCAAGATGAACAAGATCACCAATAGTTTGTGACTTATGATCAGACAAGGGAAATGGTTCCCTTGTTTGTTTGGCCCTATGACAGATTTCACAAACAGAGATAGTAGAATTCTTGGAAATACCAAGATCCTTTTGAAGAACAGATAGAACAGGATCAGCAGGGTGACCCAATCTATTATGCCAAGTAAGTTTAGACACATTATAAGATATAACCATATTACACTGACCTAAAGACAAATTAGGCTGCATGTCAAACAGATAAAGACCATCAGACTGACTACCAATCCCCAAAACATTCTCCCTTTTCCAATCCTGAATATAACATTTATCCTCATCAAAACCAACAAACAACTTACTATCTCTAATAAGCTTATTGACAGATAAAAGACTCACACAGTATCCAGGAACAACCAACACATCATAAAGAGTAACATTATTAGTCAACTTCAAATTTCCAACATGACTAATAGTAGCAAGAGTCCCATTGGGATGCCCAACAGTAATTTTAAGACTAGTAATGTCCACAACATTGGTCATACCAATGGTAGAGACAGTTAGGTGCTGGTTAGTGCCTGAGTCAATAATCCAACCCAAAGAGATAGTACTAACAGCTAGACTAGAATTAGCATAAAAGTATTTAGAAAAGTTAATATTAAACCAGACATTTCCATTAAAGAAAGAAGCTCTACCTGCCATATTAGCATGTATGCTTCCAGAGGGAGTTTCACTAATCAAGGACAACAACTTTTTCATCTGTTCAGAGGTAAAACCAGAAGAATTGCTAGCAGATGAGGAAGAAGACTTATTCTCATTTTGTTTAACATCAGAATTAGCAGTATAGCTTTGTTTAAAAACATTTTGCTTATTAACAGGATTATTGTTTTTAACAAAACCAGGAGGAAACCAAATTAACTCATAGCATCTGTCAATAGTATGTCCAATTTTACCACAATTTTTACAATTCAGATTAGGATTAGGACCTCTATTAGCAGTATTAGAATTTGTACCCCTAGTGTTATTATTATTAAACACTCTTCTATTATTATTAAAAGATTTAGCAGCAAAAGAAGAAGCATTAAGCTTAGACTCAGAAACACTAGAGGTCTCAGGAATCCCTCTGTGGGACTCCTCCCTAGATACAACAGCATAAGCATCTTTGACCTCAGGAAGAGGATCTCTAGTTAACAAAGCAGTTCTCACAGGTTGATAACAATCATCAAGACCCATAAGAAACTGCATCAATTTCATTAATTGTTGATGCAAAACTAACTCAGTACAAGCTTCACAAGTACACTTATTCTCACAAGTACATTTAGGCAATTTAGTAAGAGGATCAAATTCTCTCCATAAGGAATTGAGCCTATGATAATAATCAGCAACAGAACTACCACCTTGTTTAACATAATTAATTTTTTGTAACAGATTATATATCACAGAACCATCAACTTTATCATATGTTTCTTTTATGTAACACCCCAACCCGACAAGGGTAAAGATATCGCAAATACGGTTTCATATCAGAACTTTAACTAATGTACAATAGCGGAAGCCTTTACAAAAGATAATATAAATAACTTATATTCAAAATAAATCTAAGATCTCTATGGTCAAAGTCTTGCTCTCAGCTCTACTCTCAACCCAGATCAGCTATCCCATAAGCTTATCTTGAACGCTTAATACCTGCCGCAGGAAAAGAAAAGTGCGGCTGAGCTTACAAAGCCCAGTGAACGGATATAACGAAAAAAAAGCAAAACAAATATACGAATAACAAAATAAAATGAAATAATGACGAAGGATCTTTCAGGATTCTGCGGAAGCACAAATATACAGAAATCCAAACAACCACATAACAAGTAGACATCTCATAGCACATTAAAGACACAAAAACAAACACATCAGGACAACCAAACATACAACATATCAAGAGCAATTAGGTTTCATATAAACCAAACGAAAAGTCTAAAGCTAACGAAAACACTTTCTAGCAAAATAAACATGGCATTCATACAAATCAATTAATCAACATAGCAGACAAACTATAATTAGAAAGACCAAACAAGACATAGCATAACCATTAGCAATTATCCAAACAGATATCGTAAGCTAAACCAGTTCTCAGATCAAATCCTAACATCAGCAGAGTTCAAACATGGCAGGTCACATAGGCAATAAAACACTAACACATACGCAAAGTTCCAAAAATTAACTGATCAGACTATGCATATTATACTTATAAAATACTAACTATCACACTAATACATTCATCCACAGTTCAATGAATTCACATAACGAGAACTAACATAACACCAGATAACAGCATACAAACCCCATTTAATCATATTAATCATATCTTAGCATAGCAGACGGTAGTCACATAAACATACAAAAGCATACACATATAATAGCATATAATAACCCAGCACATAATCATAAGCATTTGAACATACCAAATCATAATCAAAACTTAACATAGAAATAACAATTACAGATTTAGTTAACTACCTCGAGCCCAGAACATATCATATCAAAATCATCATAACTATATAGTTATAATCTTAGAAAATCATTTGGAGTAGCTAGCTCCCAGAAGTTGTGAAGACGCGTATTGCACACGACATCATTCACCAGACAAATCATATCAGATAACAGATCAGATCTAGGATGCATCCATACGCCCCACAGACATATATAGGTAATATAATACCAACTGAGCTCATAACAAATAACAGATAAGGGACGTGGCAGAACATCACTCTACTGCCCTAGAGTCATATTAGAGGTGCATCACTGATACGGACATGGAACCCCCATGACTAGTTAATATTTTGGCTCGGGTGTCAACTAACTTAGGTCAAACAAATTGTCATAAATGACACAGATCATAATCAAACACAAAGTTCAACAGATAACATATCAGATAACTCATGTCATAAGATTCATATTCAGACGTAATAAGGTTCATCAATTACACATATCAAAGTCTTCCTAACATAATGTTAAATCAGATAACGCAAGGTTCAATAAAACATAAGTCCAGATAAACAACAAATCACACAATCAGGAAAGGGTTCATAGCAATGGCATTGGAAACCCTAATAAGTAAAATGGAAAGACTAACGAAAGAACATCATAAGGAACCTTTACTAAGAAGGTCAGAATATATGTACGATAACGTAAGTGTCTTAAAGTAAGACAGAATATCCGTACCTTAAAGCAATTGAGAGAAAAGTAACGAAGGAACGAATACGAAGATGTAACGTCGCGTCTCCCTCAACGAATCTACACGGATTATGATTTATTTAATACTTATTAGAATCATTAATATTATAACGGATTTATCGTATTAATACTTTTAGAGTTGTCAGAATATTCTCATTTTAGTGACAGACGAAATCTCAACATTTTAGGGTATTCCTCATTAATTCACCATCTTCCCATTTAGGTTCTAGGGTTTCCCATACTCTTTAAATATTACTAAATACGCATTAAATTCACATATTACTTCTTTTAATGATTTCCCAATTTAACCTAGAACGTAAATGATGACAAACCGAAATTAACTTAACTCATGCGTGTCTCTTCAAAAATCAATTTACACTTGTTGAACCCATAATTACTCAGAATTACAAATTACACCCTTGACATCTTTAAGTTCACAATCTCACCTTACTTTATCAGATTTTACACTTTTAGCCCAAAAGGTTTTAGAATTTACAAAACGTACCCAAATAAATTAAATACAATTCGAAAGGCCCTTTAATTATCCAAAATTACATGTTTAACCCCCACACTTATTTTTATACGTTTAGTACCCTTATTTTACTGTTTACAAAAATAACCCTTAAGTTTCATAATTTACAAAACCAACCCAAAACTTTTATTTAGGACCGAAAAGACATAATTCAAATACAAACCCTAAACCTAATTTTAACCAATCATTAGCTCATCATTACTACTTCATTAATTACTTTCAATGATTACAAGGAAAACCCTAGTCCATGCAAAACCCTAATCGTCCCTTTTTAATTCTTTCCTTTTTCCATGTTTAATCGAACCCTAAAACTCAAAACAATTCATACAAGCTTCGAATCCATAAATATGTATTTTATTCAGGTCTTATAACATGTAACAACTTCTGGAAAAATCAATTCATGATCTCTAAAAATATTATAAGCTCATTCGTTAATTGTATACGCTTTTTAGGGTTTTAGATTTCAAATAATTTCATACGACATCTTAAACATGCATGGCCAATTTTTATGTGTTCTATATGACTTATAGGACTGAAATCAACATTAGGAACTTACCCTTGATGAGCTTGAATCGTTAGAACAAAAGAAGCCAAAAATCTCTATTTGCCGAAACCCTAATTGTCTCAAAACTAACCACGACCAACACAGCAGCCTAGGAACTCGAACACTATTTTTCCCACCTTCTTTACCTTCAAACTTGTCCAAGAAAATTGGTCTCAAGCTCTGGAAACTGGAAGTCGAATTATTTACGGTTTTGGGGTCGGTTTGGGAATAATCGGTTATTAGGGATGATTTAGAACCGAATAATATGTATATATATACTTTTCCAATTTTTCTTGTGGGCTTAATAGTGTATTGGACTTAAAATAAATGGACTCTTAGTTTTGTAAATTTATATTGGGCTTTTATTAATTAAATTCTTTTATAAAACTATTAAATATATTCGGCTAATTATTAAAATACATAATTGATTTTATAAAATTATAATCTGTAAAAATTAACTTTACAAAGTCATTCAAGATTTATTTAGATCATATGTGATTTTCTTATAAGTTTTTCTGAATTTACATAGCTCATTTTGTATTCTGTTTTATTTAATTATTCTTATTTTTGATCATAAGGGTATTTTGGTCTTTTTGTGAATTTTAGAAATTCAGGTATTACATTTTAACTCTTGCCAGACAGAAGCAGCATTCTCAGAATAAACCAACCCCATATAAACATCATGAGAAACAGAATTCATAATCCAAGTCAAGATAATAGCATTACATCTATCCCATTGAGCAGACAAAACATCACTAGTAGTAAACAACTCCTTATTACAAGTTCCATCAACAAAAATATACTTATTCCTAGCTTGTAAAGCCAATTTCATAGCACCAAACCAGATTCTATAATTTTCAGTTCCAAGCAGTTTAAATGGAATAAGAGCAGTTCCACTATTATCATTAGTTTGAATATGAAGAGGATTACCAGCATCTAAATTACTAATTAACAATTGAGTATTACTACCACCAGGAGCATCTTCAATAGCCATAATAACCAGTAAATGAGAACAATCAGCAAGAATCAACAAAAAATCACACAATAAGCAGAAACAACAAGACCAATCAAATAGCTATAACTAAGCAGAAACAACAAGACCAACAAATAACCAGAACTAAACAACTCAATCAACTTCCAAGACTGCCCAATTCCTATCCTCTTTCTACTTAGACACAACAATAAACGGAATAAGAACTAAAAAAATGAATATAACTAACACAACTCACACCCAAGATCAACCAAGAACCAGCCAGAAGACTGGGGACAGCCAGAGCAGGTATTCGCACCAATCAAGTTGGCAGATCAAGGAGTTAACTGTCCCGTTTTCACCTTCTAGACTAAGTTAATGTTGTCTTAAAAGATAGATGATACTTACAGTGATGAATAGAAACAAGAATTAACCAAGAATGGGCCCAAGAACACTAGGGAACAAAATCCCCAAACAACCAGAAATTAGGATTTCAAGAACCCTAATCAAGAATCCCACAAGAATCACCAGATCTAGCCTGATTAGACTAAATCAACCACGGCCGTTAAGAAAACAGCCTCAATTAACCAATAACACCGTCAATTGCAAAAACCCCCCAAAATATTGTACGAAACCCTAGAAACCCTAGAATCTCAAAACCACCAGATAAGAACCGTGAGCTCTGATACCATGTAAAAATGGTAACAAACACACAACAAACTTCTTTACACCCAGCCAACCACCCCTTGGTGTATATTTTATTATAACGAGTCAAGAAGATAAGTCTCCAAAAGGATGCTTACCAAACAATACAAAGACAAGATTGATCTCTACTAGGTAGACACCAATCAACCTTACTACAATATCACTCAGTCACTCAAACAACAAAGATAAAATGTGATTGATCTTTAGAACAATACTAACAACTGATATCAAAGTGATATCACTAACATAAGCTAAAATATCCTGATGAACAAATGATAAGCCTTGGCATTGGTGATAGCACTGAGCCCATTCCAGAAGTTATTACTTCAGCCATGGCAAAGGTAGGATTATTTTTTATCTTGTATTTTTTTTCTTGTGCAAATGATAAGCCTTGGCATTGGTGATAGCACTGTGCCCATGCCGTAAGTTATTATGTCAGCTCCACAAGAAAATTATGTGTTTAGAACATTAATGATATGCTTGACTTTTGTTGCAAGATCCCCAATTTCTTTGTATTGCAGAAAAACATTGGCTAATGCTTTATCAGTCACACCGTAGAATGTGGACCCTTGGAAATGCAGGCTTGGGAGCCTTACAGGTAACACATGATCTAAACTAGAGGTGTTCCATAACGGGCAGCTAGTCAGGTTGGGAAATAAGTCAAACTGGTAATTTTTTTTTTTTGGGTAAAGGGGAGTAATATCAAACTGGTAATTTTAGTCTGGACTGGATCAGGTTGACGTCTGTCCTTTTCTTAAACTTGTTTAAAAATAATGATTAATGAATGTTTTCAGCCAACCCATTAAATATAACATAACGTAAATTGATCCATTTATAAGTAAAATGCTTGAAATTGCGACCTCTGTATACGACAGTTAGTTTCTTAACAACGTAAATATTTTCTTCCCTTTGAAAGAGCAACAAATGACTGGAATGGGTTCAGTGATATCACCATTGCCAAGGCTTAACATTTACTGCCATCCATATGTTTGAAGCTGGAAAGAATGATAAAGTGTGTTTGTTTTAGTTTGCGCAGGTGATCAATGTGGTGTATTGCTAGTTATTAGTGTTATTTGGAGCTTGTACTTGGATGGGTAAAGTCAAGATTTATTATGTATTCGTCATATGGCCTGATTCTCAATTCTAAAGGCAGATTGGAGACGACATCAACTTCATCAAACCCCATCTGTTTTTCTCGAGTTATTCAAAGGCAGTGATGATAACGATACTTAGAGTGACATCTATGGTGTGTGTTTTATTTTCATTTCTGCT
Source organism: Chrysanthemum seticuspe (assembly GCA_019973895.1). NCBI lineage: Eukaryota > Viridiplantae > Streptophyta > Magnoliopsida > Asterales > Asteraceae > Chrysanthemum > Chrysanthemum seticuspe. The sequence continues at coordinate 19,658,912 of BPTQ01000009.1, read as the reverse complement.
CAAGTAGTTAATAAGGTTGGCGTGTGTCTTTTTAGTTGTGTTGTTTGCAAGAGTAGTCATACAATAGGCAAGCTCAATGTATCAAACTATATATCAACTCATTTGTAATGTCAATGGATCTTCCTTATTTGAATCGATACTATGTTCATTTGAATCAATACACTTGTACCCCTACACTACTTTCAGTTTCCAGAATAACCCCTTAAGCTCACCTATTGTCAATCAATCCATACAGAATAACGCCTACTTTTTCAAAACTACTAATAAACTCACGTCTATTGTTTGCAAAAGTAGGGTAGTTGAAGTACCAATTAATAACAGTTATTAGCAGTGGTTGTTTGTTTTTTCAAAGCGTTTGGTAACATAATAACTACTGTAAGTACGTATACAGCGTAAAGTGATGTCAAAGCTAAATCTCCGTTTATTATCGTGTCAAATGGGAGAGACAACATCCAAAAGCTAAACGCTTGTCTTTCTAGAAATATGGTTAAAACAACAATGATGACCATAAAGCAGCACATTAACAGCTAAAGGCAGTTTTGAGTTTGGGATTGCTTATCCAAACGCTTATCCGATGAAAATAGAGTTGTACCAACTCTATAAGGAATATGAAAAGTATCAAAGTATTCGAGCTGATTTATGTACCAGAAATACACTTTGGTCATTATTGACCCATTTTTAAGACAGTATACTTGCAGTAATAATAATGATTTTGTACTAGCCGAATGCATGGTACAAGTGTATAACCAAAAATGAGGTTAACTTTCTATAAAATTGAACCATACACTGCTCGAAACTAGAAGAGGGGGAAGCCTCGAGCTTTCTCATTCAGATATTCATAAAAAAGTCAAATTTATGAAATTGAAAGTCAAAGAACAAGAATAACATTAGGCTGTTCATTAAGGAATCGAACACCAAGTAGAACTTAAGTCGAATTCAATACCACAAAATGGACTGATGGAAATTAAACCACACTTACAAACATGCTTGATACATATGATACGTCATGAGGAATGTAAACGTACTCTTATTTCTCGTACACTTATACAACAAGAAAATTAAACCACAATTACGAACATCTTTAACAACTTAACATTTATTTAACTACGACATGCACCACTCCTTGTTGCAGTTTCCTACAACTTCACCATAAAAGATTGATGATAGACCTAGATTGATGATAGACCTGTAAGAGTTGAAAATAAAACCATTTTAGTGATGATTTTTAGCAAAATCATGTAAAATCAGATTTTACAAAATGGGAGAACAGAGTACCTTATATATTTTGAAGCACATCGAGAATATGCTGCAACTCATTGACAACAATTTCAATTTTTAGTCGTTGGGGTGGGGAATCCACAGAGCATGATACTCCAATCTTGATAGTTGCAGCCAAACATTCTTCCACTTTCTTTGCTTTCGCTTCGGTACTTTGCAACACAATTGCATCATTATCAATAACATCGATTACTTGATCTGGCAAAGCCATGCAGGCAAATTTATGAAGGCTAAGACCTTCAATAAACATGTCGTCTATCGGCTTTTTCCCAGTCATCACCTCTAGTAATAATATTCCAAAACTATAGACGTCCCCACAACTTGTCATCTCGCTCCCGATACCATACTCTACAAATGAAAAACAATTAATTAATCTAAAAACTTTAACCTGTAAATAAATATAAGCATCATTGAATAAAAGTGGAATTACCTGGAGGAGCATAACCAATTGTTCCTTTAACCCCGGTTGAGCTGTTTTGGTTTAAGTTTGTACCAAGTAGTCGAGCTAAACCAAAGTCTCCAACATGAGCCACCATATCATCATCAAGCAGAATGTTACTTGGCTTCAAGTCACCGTGAACAATCGTTGTTTGGCAGCGATTGTGAAGATAATCAAGTGCAGTGGCAACATCTCTAAGAATGTTTATTCTTTGAAGAAGGTTCAGTTTCGATGTATTTTCACTTGAATGAAGCCAATCGTGTACACTTCCATTCGGCATAAACTCATAAACCAGAGCTTTAAAATCATTTCCTTGGAAATCAGCACTTGAACATGAAGTTATTATCTTCAACAAATTACGGTGCCGAATATTCCGCCAAGCTTCACATTCTGCTATAAAACGGTTGTGAGCTCCTTTATTTTGAAGATGCAGCACCTTGATTGCAACAAATTTGTCATCATCAGGATCGAGGATCCCTTTATAAACAGAACTAAACCCACCCTCTCCAATCAAATTTGTTGTAGAGAACCCATCGGTAGCCTTGAGAAGTTGATGGTATGAAACTTTCATGAACCATTCACTCCCTGATGATTGAGATGGTTGACTGTTGCGTTTCTTCTTACACAAAAGATACACACAACATAATACGACGAGCAACGTGACTGCAATCACGATGACTAATATGAAGAAAGGAAACCTTTTTTTCTTACTACCCGTCTCCTTGCATTTTTGGTAACTTAAGTGTAACCAAACCACCACAAAGCCTATTGTTCCCCAAAACCGAAAATTTACTTGCATTTGAAAACACTCTTACAACTGGTACTTCACCCTCAAAGTCATTAAAGGATAGGCACAAAAATTCTAATGAAACCCATTTCTCTAAAAATTGAGGAATTTTACCTGACAAGTTATTTTGAGAAATGTCAAGTACCCCCAATCCTCCCAAGGAACTGAATGAAGATGGTATTACGCCGTGAAATCTGTTGCCTCTTAGGCTTAACCATACAAGGCTAATGCACTCGCCAAGGCTACTAGTAATGGTGCCTGAAAAATTATTATGAGATAAATCGAGCTCGCTCAACATCTTGAGATCTTTAATCTCTGATGGAATTGAACCATACAGGCGGTTTTGAGAAAGATCTAAAAAGTAAGTTAGTGATGGGAGTTGAAGAAGTTGCTTGGGTATTTGACCACTCAGTCTATTGTATCTAAGGTTCAACCCATTAAGGTTTTTACAATTCCCAAGGCTTGATGGAACATGACCTTTTAATTTGTTGTAATCTAAGTAAAGTTCTGTCAACAGCGATATGTTCCCAATGGAATCAGGGATAGGCCCTGAAAATTGATTGCTATGTAGATCAAGAACTTGTAGCTTTTTTAGTTTACCAACGCTAGTGGGGATGTTTCCTTTGAATCGATTAGCTCCTAAACCTAAAGTGGTCAAACCAACTAGACTACCTATACTTGAAGGTAGGCTTCCAAATAATTTATTGTCTCCTAAATATAGATGGGTGAGTTGATGAGAGAGATTACCTATTGACATAGGAAGCACTCCTATAAGGTTGCAATTAGCAAGTACCAAATCTACTAATCTGGTGCAGTTTTTCAAAGAATCAATAAACCTCATCTCATCAGCTTCTCCGCGTACATGGAAGTTGTTATTCTGTAATCTAATTATTTTAATATCTGTTAGTTTTGAAAAGTCGATAGTCAACTTGCCACTAAAATTGTTGGCATACATTTCAAGATACCATAATTTAGAACAATTAGAAAGAGAAGGTGGAAGAAATCCTGTCAGTTCATTATCCCTTAACTGAAGGAACTCAAGATTTGGGAGCTGATTACCCATTTCTGAAGGAAGACTGCCTGTGAGGTGATTTTCAGCTAGTGAAAAATTAACTAGGAGTGAGAGGTTGAAAATGGAGCGAGGGATGCTTTCATATAAGTTGCACCCACCAGAGTAAAATACCGCCAAGGTTTTCCAAAGACCCAATGTATCTGGAATGCTCCCACCCAACGGGTTCCTTTCAACAATGAACACTTCCATTGATGTGATATTCCCCAAGAAAGATGGGATTCCACCTGTTAACTTATTTTCACCAATTCCAAGATGAGTAAGTTTTGAGAGTAAACTCATCTCCCTGGGTATGCTTCCAACTAGATTATTTTCAGCGAGCGCAAGGTGTTCGAGGTTAGAACAACCAGACAAGTTTGTTGGAATGACTCCAATGAATTCGTTTATATTAAGATTAAGACGACGTAGCCTAGATAGACGACCAAGTTCATGAGGAATGGTTCCTTGAAAGCTGTTGTTCGGGAGAGAAAGCTTACGGAGGAAGCTGAGGTTTCCAACATGAGGAGACAACGAGCCTTCTAGGCCTTGCGAACGCAGCCGTAAAACAATCACTCGTTTGTGCCGCTTTCCACAAGAAATACCACTCCAGTCACAGAAATGAAAGGAATGGTTCCACGAGGTTAGAACTTGGTATGGATCTTGGGTGATCATTGACTTAAATGACAGCAACGCGAGATAATCAGTCTCATTACCGCCATATGAAGCAGAGACGGTGGCAGAAGCAAGACATGTTATCGCGAGACCGTAAAAGAGAAAAGAAATAAGAGAGGAAGATGATAAGTGAATTATTGCTTGTGGTGACTTCATTTTTGGAAATTTAGTTAAAATTATAAGAACATGCATTGGCTTTTTATACTTAGTTTTGCATGTTAACGTTCCTGGAATCCTGGCATGCAAATGGTGAAATAAATGGCTTCCACAAATCTCTTATCATCTTGAGAATACCAAGACTTTAAAGAGATTATAATATTTTCAATTATCTATGTTTAACGTTCACCACACTTAAATTGTGAAGAGAATGGCATCCACAAATATCTTATCAGCTTGAGCAAAACAATTTTTGATTGATAATAACTAGTTTGTATGTATACTCAGAGAAGACTTTGAAGAAGACTTGGGATTGGGAAGAGGACATTATGATTTTTTGTAACAATCTTGCAACCCAAGTAGCATCACCTATGGTCTATCATCCACACATTCCTTCTCAGCTTGACCAAGACAATTTGACTGATAAATAACTATTTTCTACATGTACACAGAGAAGACTTTTAAGACTTGGGATATGGAAGACTACGTACACTACTTATATTGCATGTATCGTAGACAAGTAACTGTAAGTGAAATACAACGTATAACATCATAAAATAACACTCAACCCTCTAAACATTTTATGAAGAAGAATTAATATATTTAAATGAAGAGTATGTAAAATTTTCATATTTTGTAAGAAAGTATAAATAACAGTTGCCTAGTTATTAAAAAAAATACTTCTGGTGTGATGGCGACGGCTCGACCGTGTTCGCGAGATGAATAAGGTTATATGGTATTGGATATGTTCTTTGTGGGATAGAAATCTGCTGGTGGTCTTGGGTACTAGTAATTTTGGTTACTGTCAAATGGTTGGTAAGATTATAAGGAATGATATTGGGTTAGATTCCACTTCTATAGTGGTGGTAAGATTATAAGTTTTGGTTATATAAATTGATTACACTGTTTTACGTGGACACTTTAATTTCAGTGGTGTAAACATACATGATGGGTGAAAATAAGAAGGTTTTACTAAAATATGTATATGAGTGTTTTCAATAGTAACTATTTATTGCTCTTTAGATATTTGATGTTTTAGTTTTGAAACATTAATACGATAGAAATCTGCTGGTGGTCTTGGATACTAGTAATTTTGGCATTTGTTGGTTACCGTCTTTTTGGTCTTGGCACTTAGCTGGTTGGTATTTATGTTTGGGTTTTGGTTATTTCTTTGCTGTTAAAAATCTTGTTAAGATGGTTGGATTTCATTTTGGCTACTTTGAAGAGTGTTTGGCAGATCATGGAACGAATGGTGTTTGGATTTCAGTAGTCTAATCCAGAAGTGGTAAGAAGCTGTGTGGAATCATGAGCGAAAATGTGAGGCTTAGATTGCCGAGTTTGGTGGCTGCTGGGCTTTGGATTGGGGTTTTGGTTATTTCTTTGCTGGTAAAAATCTTGTTAAGATGGCTGGATTTCATTTTGGTTACTTTGAAGAGTGTTTGGCAGATCATGGAATGAATGGTGTTTGGACCAGCTCAATATCAAGGTTTCAGTGGCCTAATTGAGAGGGAAATATGTTTATGATGTTTAAAAATTCAAGACAAGATATTGTAATGGTGGTTAAATTATAAGTTTTGGTTAATGGGTAATTATTTGGGTGATGGGTTATATAGTGACATGGGTCGGTTTGGTATTAATTTTGGAGGGAAGTGGTTGTTTTGTAGATCGTGGGCTGGATATATCCTAGCTCGAAGACTAAAGACATTTTGAAGTTTTATAACCATTGATTTATAGCCAATGTTTTTTGTTTTGTAGCTATTGTTTTTTGTTAGTTAGCTTACTAGCCTATACGCCTGTGAAATTCACAGGTAGCTAATATGAGTTGTTGAATAACTTTGAAATAGAAAGTTATAGTTTATGAAAAAGAAAGCAAACAACTTTGTAAATCCATTACTTAAAATTTGGAATTTAGAACCGTTGCGAATTAAAATGAAACCTTTCAATAAGAAATCATGCAGTAAATCCATCACTTAAATTGGAACCTTGCTGTAAGAAACTACACATTCAAATGAAACATTGCAGTAAGAAATTACACTCAATTTAACTGTCAATGTTTGGATTCCAAAAGTACAAAAGAAACACTTCTAAATAAAGTCAAGATATAACAGCAGCATCTACCAAAAACCCCTTTTAAGCACAAGTTACAACTGCATAATGCACACTACATGTTACCTATTTTCCCATCCAACCACCCAAAAACCAAACCAAACCAAACTCCCAAGTTCAGGAATTTTGTACCTAAATGGAACAAACACCATCAGTACTTGGACCATTGTCGACATCCATTGTATCGGCTTCCTTATTATCTGCTAAAACATGAAGAAACTCGGGAGGAATAGCTGCAGGGTCGAGGTCTAGACAACCCTTTGGAGCATTTGCAGATTCTTGACCTGAGAGCAAGTATGAAGGAGCATAACATATTTCGATTTAAATACTTTCTCAAGAATTCATACTGGATTTTGCATCTCATGCATACGGTCCAAAACGTCTTAATCTTCATCTATTTAGTAACCGGTAAAGGAATAGAAGTGGGACCCGTCTTGGTCGTCCCATTAACTTTATCCTTTTGTTGAGAAGTTTAAACCTCTGTTAAACAAGGCCCAGGCGTCGTCGCAGGCGCTATCTGTTCATTTGACGATGCAGGAGCAGAAGTGGGACCCGTCTTGGTAGTCCCGTTAAATTTATTCTTTTTTCGAGAACCTTTGACCTTTGACGTCTCAGGAGCTATCTGAACATTGGAGGATGAAGGGGCAGAAGTGGGAACCGTCTTGGTACTCCCATTGTGAAAACCTTTGTCCTTTTGACCCTTGGTTTTTTTCTTCGTCTGAGTAGTAGTTTTATCCTTCTTTTGAGAAGTTGTAACCTTTGCGCATCTGCACCAGCTGCACCAGCGGCACTCTTCGTGACATTGTGAAAACCGTTCTGAGTTGGAGGTATATGCACTCGTGAAAACACGTTCTGAGGAACCCACTGCTTCAAAAAATGAGCATGCCTTTTATGATCATAGGTCAATCTTTTGTCTTTATCGGATAACAGATTCCATGCTTGAGAAATGAGCTGGAATGCCCCTTCTGCACCTAAGGACTTGTTCTTATCGGGATGAAGTGATAAAGCAAGTTTCCTATAATGTTTCTTCACAGTATCATCATCTGCTAAGGGGGTTCACACCAAGTATGCCATAATAATCTGATTCACTGCTAATAGTTGGGAAATACCCTCCAGACCAGGAAACAAACTTTGGGCCTTTAAAGCAAATTTCTTGGCACCCTTTACATTCAACGATTTCTTTCGCCCTTGTGGGTTAATCTACTTCAGCACTTCATTAATAATTCTACTACATAAATAGTTTCAAGTAAACGTGAAGATTACGCAATATTCTGGCCCGAGCTAATGCTTAACCAAGATACTACTTTTGATCGCGATTCTCAAACCTGATACAGATATACGAAGTTGATAGATTATTCATAAAATGATTTCTCGCAGAAGTAAAACCATAGTAAACACCAGTCACAAACCACCAGCTGGACTTCTTCAACCCATTTTCTTGTAATCTATTGCTTTTCATTTTATTTATTTCCCGTTTGACCTATTATGTATAAAAACTAACCAAAAGTGACCCGTTTGATGTAAATTGTCCCAAAAATAATAAATTTTCTGAGAGGAAGTCTGGAAGATCTGGTTACTTACTTTAAGTCAGCAAATGGCACACATCTTATGAGTGTCCTCTTACTCTTTACAAACTCGGGCACGTCACAAAGAGGACAATCTGTTAAGACGGACAACAAAACTGTTGGTACAAATGCAATATTGTCTAAATACATGCAAATTTTATGAAATTCAGAACAACTTGCCTTTATTACTTGTATTTATTGAAGATTTTTGAGATATAACTCTGGAAAGAGTGGATGTCATTTCGTTACATCCAACTTACTCAAATCTTGTGTCATTAAACCTTTCCGCAGCATTTTCACACTAAATATTTGGAAGTGCGTATATTCATAAGGGTTGCTAATGCAAACGTCATTCATTCAACCTAAAAAAGTCCAAACCGAACTAACCCTTTCCAAAACAACAAATAATTAACCCAGACAGTAAACCATACGTGTCAAATTAAGCCCACACATAAGTGAAGCCCCTAAAGTTCATTCAAATGTGGTATTAGGTTCTGAGAAGTAACTTGCCAACATATCGCCGCAAAATCCCTTTGAAATTTTTGGGTGAAATTCTACCCCAACCTTTGCTGCCCATTAGAATCCTAACTAAAATCCGTGAATAACTAAAAAACATAAAGACAAAAGCCATACCTTGAACATACTTCAAGGCAAACCTTCTGTTGCTTGGAGTATAGTGTGGAGATAAGCTACATTCTTAAGTTGCAGAACTTGGAGGGTCGTTAGTCGTTCATACTTCCTACTCCAATGAGTCCTTCGGAGACAACAAAGTATCCTCATGTATATGGGGTGCACTTAATATTTCAATTCCCATGACCCATCTTCAGAAACATACTCGGGACGAATTTCAAACGAATGGTTTTACTTCAGAATACCTACATAACAATGATTCTTACATAATTAGGAATGGGTCAATTTGGGGTTATGTTTATATATTTTGATAGAGGTATACTTTTTCTTTGGGTAAAGTAAAACAAATGTTTACGTATTAATAGAGATAGACTTTTGCGCCAATTCTGTAAGCTTCTAAAACTTTTGTCAAATTTTGATACATTTGACCCAAAGAGAAGATAAGGCAAGTAGATCAGGTTAACAATACATACCTACAAAAGTGCTAAAATGTATCATTCAAAATTTATAGTAGGTTTAATAAATATGAATCTGAAGTATATCATATTATATGTCTAAAACGCACCTTGCTATTGAAATACATAAATAAATATATGCAATATTACATAACACTGAATGATTTCATAATTTACGTATATCATTCAGAAATAAGGACCCTGTTTTAACATGCTTATATACATTCAAAAAGTAACAAGCGGCAAAAAAAAAAAAAAAAAAAAAAAAAAAAAAACTTGCGTTGCATAACGATTTTAAATATTCAATGGCCGTTTATATAATCGAAGGGATTCTTACAGGTACATAGGGCTAGCGGAAACCAATAAGGGCAATTGCAGTTAACTTGCCGACTATCCTTATAGCCTATTTAATCTATAAAATCAAATACAATACCTAACATGCGCGTAACATAATTGCGGACAAAAAAAAGTTTGGCTACTAACCCCAAACAATCTTTTTCATAGAGGCATAAGAACAAACAGTTGATATGCATACATATATAAACCACTAATGAACACCTTAATTCATCAACTAAACTAACAAAAATCAAACACCCATATGAACAATCGCAATTTTAAAAACAAACCCATATCGATTATATAAATTGTAAAACAGTAATTATTTATAAAATTTGTTTACTGTATCATTCTTCTTCATCTAATTTGATATCTTTAATTAATCGAAACTATTGAAAACTATTACACATTGGGTGTGGATAAAAAGGGGAACTCTGAAGTTTGCCTTTTGACCCTTGAAGTCAATGGTCGCTTTTTTGTAATTTTGTTTTTAGACACATAAGGTGTGTTGAAACTTGGAATGAGTTGGGGCTAGGGCCGGAGGCCGAGTTTATATAACTTGAATTAGTTAGAGCCGAAGTTTATTAATGTAAAATTGAAGAAAAATTTATCAAACTAAATTTACATATATAGTTTCAGCTTTTACGTGATAATTTATTATATTTTAAAAAGTATATAAGTAATTTAACTAGTTATAAACCCCTATAAGCCCTTTTATATAGGTTTGGGCTTATTAATGCTTATGGCTTATAAAATCTTCTATAAGCACGTGTGACAAATAAAATTTATTTTATAAGTTGACTTATTTTAAAAACACAGCTATATGCATTTTTTGTGTTTTTTTCTATACATGAAATTTAACAAACAATGACCAAAATCAAATCAATTTTCACTTTTTATTAATCAATCACAGTGCTTGATTTTGCGGATTAAAAAAGGATTGCTTTTTGACCCTTGAAGTTTATAAAACAATGGTCTGCTTTTTGGTAGTTTTTTTTTTTTTTTTTTTTTTTTTTTTTTTTTTTTTTTTTTTTCACTTATTATGCTCTTGTTGTGGATCATTTTAATCAAATCAACTTCCACTTTTTATTATGAGGGTCCATTTGGTTTATAAGTAGGTTTAAATTATGATTTATGACCCGTTTGCTTGAGGGGTGTAGAATGAAAAAATGAAATGAATGATGTATATTATTGTTTGGTTCATCAAAGACCCACCACAATGGAATAAAAATTTAAGTTGATACACATAGATCCATTCCACTCAAATAAGGTGACTTTTTTATTTTTTTTATTTTTTATTTTTTTTTTTTTTGTCTTCTACTCCCTTTTAGTGGTCCCAACTCATTATCATATATTTATTTTATAATTAAAATTAATAATTTAAATTTTAATCTATAATTTAAATTTTAAAACAAAAATTAATCTAAATCAATCAATCATTTTATTTCTCTACATTTTTTTTCAAACCTATGTAAAACCACAAATAATTAACCAAGCCAGTAAACCATACGTGTCAAATTAACCCCTATATGAACAATCACAATTTGAAAAACAAACCCATATCTATTATATAAACTGTAAAACACTAATTATTTATAAAAAAAAATTATATACCTTATTAGAATGAAGGGAATTTGATTCTATTGAAATGTAAAACAACAGCCAATAACTTCATATCATTCTTCTTCGTCTAATTTTGAAACTATTGAAAACTATTACACCTAATTTGATATTTTTGCAATATGGCTGTTGTGTGGATAAAAAAGGGGATTGCTTTTTTACCCTTGAAGTTTATAAAACATTGGTCGCTTTTTTTTTAATTTTGTTTTTAATATTTTTGACTCATAAGAGCTATAGGTGTCATAACAAGCAAACTCTCTTCATTCGGGGCCTACGGGTGCCACATCACCTCCACATCACTTAGGGGTGAGCATCGGTCTCGGACCGGACCGCCAAGACCGAGGACCGAATTAGCCAAAAAGCCTAGACCGTGGACTGGACCGAATGTGGTCGGTCCGGTCTCGGTCGGTCCGGTCCAACAAGGCCAAAATAGTCGATTTGTGGTCCGATCCGGACCGGACAGAGGACCGAATTAGCCCAAAAGCCTAGACCGAGGACCGGAGCAAATGTAGTCGGTCCGGTCCGTTAGGATCGTTTGCTCACCCCTAACATCACTATAACAAACATCCACAACTAAACCCCTCACTCACAACAAACCTCAATTTAATAATTTTGAACCAACCACTTACAACTTTATTTTTTTTATTCAAATTTCCAAATAAACCAAATTTATTTATTAAAACAAAAATACAATACAACATATTTAAAAAATATATATATAAATTAAACATTAAAAGAAAAACAAAAATAAGAAAAAAGAAAAACTTGAATGTAAAACGTTTTAACACAAGCCAACCCAATTTAACAACCCCCCCTGTAAAACCTGAAAATCTAAAACATATATAAGTACGAAAATACCCTTGGAACCAAGAATAATAAAATACGTAAAACCCGTTTATAATAAATTAACGACATTTAAAAAACCTAATAAATAAAACGTGACGAATATAATTACGTAAACGACTTTAGTACGACGAGGACCTAAACGTTTCGCTAATGATAATGGGCCGTTTATTTGTTGGACGGGCTCGTTTGTTTTGTTTTGTCTTGCGCCAAGCCGAGAACCAAGAAGAGCCCAACGGGGCGTTTGTTTTTGTCAAATGGATCAAGGGCCGAAGCCCAATTTGGGCGTGCGTTTGGTGTGTCCGGTTGGACCCAAACCGAACCCAAAATCCCCTCTTAAGCCCTAACTAAAAATGTTAACTATAAATACAAGACATAATCATTGAATTGAAACCCTAGTTTGAGTTTTGTGCCTCTTTTCTCCTTGTTTCCATTCGGCCGAGAACCACACCCCCTTGGTGTCGAGTTTTGCTTCAAACGAGTTAAGGTATATCATGTTCTCGTCTTCCTTTGACGTACCTTGCATGTATATGTTGAGTTATATTTTGTTTAGTTGAGTTTTTGTTTTCTTTTTCTTGTGCCGAGCCGTGTAAACCAAAAACAAGGGCAACCCTTAACGAATTAAACCTTGTAACTATTAAAGAACATGTAACGTAATATGTAATATTGAATCGGGTCATGTATATGTTGAATGATATAGGGCCGAAGCATGCATGAGTTAGGACCGAGCCATATGTGTATTCGGCTAAGGAATAAAACTAAATAGCTTGAATATGTAACTTGTTTAGATGAGCTAGGACTTGCGTATAACTTACTAGCCGAAACCCTAGTTGAACCAAACATATATATATAAGTTTTGAACGTGTAATAAACAAGTAAGGGTCACGTAAACATAAACCCTAGTTTAATATGTAAAGCGAATAAAGTATATCAAACCCTAAATGTTTGTGAACGTGTCTCTTTTATGTGCGTTATATTAATTCAAGTGAACTTGTAGTTATGTACACGTGTAATTTATCCGAGTAATAAGTAACTTGTATGTCACATAAAATCATAAACGTACATGGTAAAACATAAAAAGGAGAGATTGTTATCAATTACGTATTAGGTTAAGTAGCGAGTCATTAAGACGTAACATGTAAAGTAAATGCATATTAATGAGATATTAAAGAATGAGAAACCCTAAACTTTAATAAAAGACATATGAACCCTAATTTACGATATTAATATTAAAACATTAAGTCTCATTTAATTATAAAACCCTAAAATATTAAAAGATCATTTTGACGATTATGGAATCATTAATAATATATACGACATTAATGTATATAGGTTCTGTGAAGAAGGAGTAATTCTTTGCTTTCCCTGTTTCTACTTTTGATCATTTGCTTTGGAATAAGGTACGGATATTCTGTCTTTCTTTAAGACACTTACGTTATCGTACAGATTTCTGACCTTTTCAGTAAAGGTTTCGTATAATGTTTTCTTTTCGCTTTCATATTAGGATTTCCTAAGCCTTTGCTATGAACCCTAATGTGTCTATTTGAGCTGTTGCTTATCTGAACTTTGATTTTGATTCATAAAACATTTGATTTTGAATTATATGATATGAAACTTTTGATTTTGAAAACGTTTGATAAAATATGATCTATGTCAGTTATGACATTCTTATTTGACCTCAGATAGTTTGACACCCGAGCCAAATATTAACTAGTCATGGGGGTTCCATGTCCGTGTCAGCAAATGCACTTCTGACATGACTCTAGGGCAGTGGAGTGAAGTTCTGCCACGTCCCTTATCTGTTATCTGTTATGAGCTCAATTTGTATTATATTATCAAAGTATGTCTGTGGGGCGTATGGGTGCATCCTAGATCTGTTATATGCTATATATTATATGTTTATGTTATATGTTGTCTGATGATTGATGCTGCGTGCATGCACGTCCTTCATAACTCTGGTAGGTCTCCCCTACAAATTGTTGCCTTATGTGATTATGATATGTTTCTGATATGGCATATGTGTCTGGGCTCGAGGTAGTTAGCTATAAAACTTATTCTTATATTCTGAATTATCTTTTGAAATGATTATGATTTCACTATCTTTCTTTCACTTTATTTCGTATTCGTTCTTGTTTCGTATTCGTTTTACTTGTATATCTGTTCACTGGGCTTTTGAAGCTCAGCCGCATTTCTTTTCTTCCGCGGCAGGTATCTAAGCATTGGAGCTGGGTATTGCTTTGGGATGAGTGCTGAGTGGACTTACCTTAGAGATTTTAGCTTTGATCTTATGATGCCATTTAGACTTTATATTTTAGACATTTCATTTGAAGTTTATTTTTCCGCTGGGACCTATGTATTGAAGTCGTTTTGACTTGGATTATTTCCGCATTTATGTTAAGATTTCTTTTGTTTATTTATGTTTTGCTTTGATATGACACCATTACTTGTGATTCCTTTACCCTTGTCGGGTCGGGGCGTTACAATTAAACCCCTCACTCACAACAAACCTCAATTTAATAATTTTGAACCAACCACTTACAACTTTATTTTTTTTATTCAAATTTCCAAATAAACCAAATTTATTTATTAAAACAAAAATACAATACAACATATTTAAAAAATATATATATAAATTAAACATTAAAAGAAAAACAAAAATAAGAAAAAAGAAAAACTTGAATGTAAAACGTTTTAACACAAGCCAACCCAATTTAACAACCCCCCCCCCCCACAACCCCATCCCCCGCCCCCCCCAAACAAAAAAAAAAAAAAAAAAAAAAAAAAAAAAAAGGTACTCCTAATTTCTTCGTTGTGCTGATGGCGAATCGATGGACGGCGAGCAACGGCGAATGACGCCAGTGTCGTGGCGAGGGGCGGCGAAGTTGCCACCATGGCACGACGAGGGTTGGCGAGTGCCACACCTAATGCTCTAAGGTATGTTTGGGGAATGAGCCAGGGATGGGGCTGTAGCTTGTATTATTAGCGGAAAGTTGGAAAGCTGTAGTTTATATTTTTATAAAGTTGTTTTATGAGTTAGTTGGAGCTGAAGCTTATTGATATAAATTATATAAAAACATATCAAAATAAATTTACTTATATTTTCAGCTTTTGTGGGATAATTTATTATATTTTGAAAGGTATTTAAGTAATTTAACTAGCTATAAGCCCCCATAAGCTCTTTTATATGGGTTTGGGCTTATAGATGCTTATGGCTTATAAAGCTTTTATAAGCCCGTATGACAAACAAGGTTTATTTTATAAGTTGACTTATTTTAAAAACTCAAACCCCTATAAGCTCTCAAAAGCCTATTAGCTATTGCTAAACACAGCCATATGCTTTAGTTGTGAATTTTTTTCTATACATGAAATTTAACAAACAATGACCAAAGATAAATCAATTTTCAGACACATAAAAAGGGACCTCTAAAGTCAATGGTCGCTTATTTTGTAATTTTGTTTTTCAGACACATAGGTTGTGTTGGAATGAGCTGGGCTAGGGCCGGGGGTGAGTTTATATAAACCGAAAGTTGAAGTTTATCTTAACTATATTATAATGTATTTATGTCATTTCTAAAATAAATCTTAAAAAAATAAGCATGCACACTTACTATAAGAGGAAGGCTTAAAATTCAATACATCTCATTATTTAAAATTAAATACAGACGTTTCCACTCAATTAAATATGGTTTTCAAATCATTTACAACCTATTATTAAAAACGTGTAACTGCTAAAAATCATTATTATCAGTAATGATTATTAAAAACATATAACCGCATCCACTATATAAATACACATAAACCATTTCATATCTCTCTCACACACATCTAAAACATCACCAATAAGTCCAAGTGTACCCGCCGCCATAGAATTCAGTCACACGGTACCCGCCGCCGCATTGCGTTGATACCCTACTATAAGCTCTTAAAACCTCGGTGCCAATACTTTTGTTGTGGATTTTTTACTAGTCATGAAATTTAAAAAACAATCACCAAAATCAAATTAATTTTGACTTTTTATTTGTTTGATTTTGCCATGTCAAAATCAAACAACTTGATTGGTCCAACTTTTTTCACCGTCTAATCCTCCCACTCCTTAAGAATCAATGTCCCACATTTACAATCCGGGCCACCACCTCTCCTTTTTTTTGTTTGTTTCACTCATTTCACAATAAAGAGAACTAACATTTACAAGTTTAGTCCAAGATTATTTAAAGTATGTGTAAAATCAGTCAATCTATGGTTCTTTAAGTTTGTGTGCTCTGGACATGTATACATACTTGAAAAGCCATAGATTAACTCATTTTACACTGACTATTGATGAGAATTTATTTTTAGGTTGATTATTTTTAATATTTTTGTGTAGATGATGTTTAGATAATGGTGAGATTTGTTGATGTTCTTGCGAGCTTAGATTTATTAGCTTTAATTGTTAACTGGATGATTTTTCGGGTTTTGGGCTTGAAGATTTTGGTAAACCGAGTTTTTTTTTCCTTTTTTTTTTATGATTTAAATTGTTTTTATATGGATTTAAGATTGCTTTCGATGTTTACTGTTTGATACTGTTTGATGATAAGTGACAGTGTAACTACCCTTGTTAGATACGTATGTTCTGTGTGTAAATGGAGTCAATTATAGTGTTGAGGAAATGTGGTATATATTTAGGATCGTTGAGTTACGATATTTAGGTTTTCGGTTTTGAGATTTTGAGCTTGGGTGCTTTTTTGATTGGATTTGGTCAGTTGTTAGGTTATTGATTTGACATTGCTTTTGATGTTTGTTGCTTGTTAGTATTTGACAATAAGTGACGGTGTAACAAGGTTTAATACCCGTTTCGTGTGCTCAAATGATGTGAATTTTGGTTTTTCTAAAATAACATGTATTAATTTTGGATTTAGATGTTACAGCTACAAATTTAAGATCTCTACGTGCGGTGTGTTTGTATAATGATACATGTTTGTATGCGTTAAGTTGATAACATCTCTCATTACTTTTAATTTTTTAAGGTATGGTTTACTATTTCAAATTAGCTACATGTTTACAGTTGATGCTAGTGTTGTGATACATGCAAATTCTTGATCAGGGATACAAGGGGCTAATCTTAGTCTTTTATAGCCGATATATGGTCTGAAACTAGGCTTATAAATACTAGAAAAATAAAAGGATTTTGGATCCATTGATATATTGATGTACAAATAATGATAGATAAGATACTCTAGATCCCTATGAAGGAAAATTAATATATTTATTTGTGTTATATAATACTTGATGAATATTATACTAAATTACACAAATAAAAATATTTATGTTCAAAGTTGAATAAAAAAGACTTAAAAAAGTCAAAGTGGACAATTATTATGAGACGGAGATAGCATTTAATTATTTTATGCGACCCGGATAATAACTAACGGTTGAATTAGTTCTTTACTAAAACTTTTCTTTTTGAGTCAAAAATACATTTAATTGACATTAATTAAAATTTTTAATTACTACAATTAAATGTGATTTTTCACTTAATACACTCAGATTTTCCATTCATTTTATATCTGAAAAAAATGCTCAATGGGCACTCATTAGCAAATCCTTTTTTATTAACAAAATCGCTAGATATATGTTAGATATTTGGTAAATTAAGTTTGTTATATAACAAAATCGTAAATAACAAAAAGTTTAGGATAGTTTCACAACTTGTTACATAATTTGGGGGCCTGGTTCGTAATTTCTTTCTTTTTTCCGTCATATTAAACGGCCTTTGACCAATTGCCGTTAATTTTGAACAGCCGTTTATTTTTGCTAAATGATGGTACGTTGTCTTTCTTTTCTAATTGGTTGTGATAAGTTATTAATCTTTACTCATATTAGTGTTACATACATCGGTCCATAAAGACAAACCCTAACAATTCAAATAGATTCGGTTCTGTGAGCTGAAGTTGCTGATTTTGAACTGAATTCATTGATTTTTGTGTTTGTTTCAATTAGGTGTTAGTTATGGAGATTTGTGATATTATAGTGCGACACATATGAATTAGGTTTGAAGCTCGGGTTTAGGTTGTGCACGAAAGGGGTTTGATGAAATGTCCATTAGAGAATGATACTTGCGTAATATTTATCGTTAGATTTTGAAATGCGAAAGTTTTTTGGCGTGTCGTTTAGAATGAAATAATAAGTTTTAGTCATTAGTATGATAATCAACTCCGAAAACATTTTTCGTCATTGGATAAAACAGTTTTAGGTTTAGTTTTGCGTGTCAGTTGCAGAAATGGGAAGTTTTGCTGTTACGTTTTCGCATCTACTGGCTAGTTTATCACTTGCTGTTTGAATCGACAGATGTTGTTTTTTAAATTGCCCTTATGTATTTCGGTGCTAAGGGGCATTTTGTGTGCTGTTCTTTGAGTAACCGTTAACATGTCTATACATATCTACCAATGCAACTGCAAATTTAGATGCAGTCACAAAAGACTTTACCATGGCAGGCGCATAACACAATGTGGGCTAATAGATGCTTGAAGTTAGCAAAATTGTTGGGTTGGGTAACTGCTGATAACATAAAATTATATTGTGTGTGTAGGCACATTTATGTTATTTGTGTAAAACCAAAGACCTAATATATAGATTAATAGAAATATTGTTCGATGATGACAATATAAAAGAATCTTACAGCACAAAATGAATTAGTATTAAGTTTGCATACCAAATCATTGGATAATGAAATCAGGCGAAATACCACAATACATACCAAATCATTACATAATTTTTACTATTTTCATTCATTTTAGCGTGTCGAAAGGATATGTAGTTCAATGCACCTTCTGCCTTTACGCTATGCTAAAAATATCGTTCAGCAATGATAAAAGTTGATAGCACTTGTAATGGTGAATAAGGATGTTAAAAATGGCTGCAGCTAAGAAATGTTTTTCATCTGGATAACTGTTTATTTACCTCGGATTTTTCTATTTAACCCAGACTGATGTACTACTCTGTTTGATAACATAAAGTGTATATATATCAATTATCAAGTAAGATACTAGAGTGGATATTATGTGTGAACCCGTCATGGTTACGGGTTAGAAACACATTGGGAGTGTAAGCATGTACTTATTCCCGTGTTAGTTTATACATGGACCCATACATCTATTATGTGTAAGCGGCACTTACTTCTTAGTCATATTTATTTGTTGTACTTATGATATTAGGTGGTCGTAGAGAAGATCACTGGACCTGTCCTAGCTGTGGGAAGTTAGTTACACAATCCGTTTATAAAACATATTGTAGTAGTTATCATTTTTTGGCCGTAAGAGAATAGACATTTAACAGGACCTGTAACGAAATTGATTGCTCATCAAAGCATATTGGTAGTTTTGATAACTAATAGTTGAATTTATACTGGATTACGATGAGTGTAATCAAATTTAAAATATTTGGTTATGCTGTATCAGTTTGCTGATGTGTATTTTGTCCTATAGTTATCTATATTAATTACACTTTCAGTGAAATGTTCATTCTACAGAAATCTGCTCCAAGGCAAATGCCGACCCCACAAGGCTACTCCTCGTCTTCTCCTTCCGCTGGTTCCGGTGCACCCTCTTCAATGTATATGGGTGTAACACCTTATGCTGCATCTCCGTTTAATGGACCATCTATGCCTCCTTATGATGGTTCCGCTTGTCATTAAACTACAACAGCCGTCTGCCTGGAGGGAACCCTTATCGTCCTGTCCTTTGCAAAACTCTGCCACACCTGCTTATTCATGTGGGCCCATGATAGGAACTGGTATGTGTTTTTATTTGGGTGATTTTGGCCAATTTTTATTGTTTACCGTGTGTTGTTTAGAAGTTATGGTATTCTGATACTTATTTTGTTCAATAATCTTATTCGGGTTGTTTGGGTCAACCCGGATGCTAAATAGGGTTGGGTATCAGGTTAGATGTTTTTGGCTAACTCGGTTTTTTATTTTTTATTTATTTATTTTTTTAATTTTTTAATTATTACCATTTTTTTTAATATGGTTTTTTTATAAATTATCTATCTAAATTAGAACAAATAGGCAATTTTATGACCATTTTACTCATATTCGGGTTGGCCCAAACCTGAATAGCATCGACCCGAGTGGACCCGAACCCAACTAAACCGAGTTCAAATAGGGTCGGGTTCGGGTATGTTATTTTTAGCCTCGACCCGGTTTGTACCGACCCAAAGTCCAAACCTGACCTGAGTAACACCGCTACCTGCTACTATGTGACATCTTGCTGAAACTGGAATTACATCAATTTTGCAGGTGTGTTGTATGGTTTACCTGAGCTGATACAATTCGGTTTGCAGTTGCCCATTGCTCAGGCTGCCATGGTATGTCTGTCTTTTTTAGATATGTTTTGATTCTAACCCACAACAGTGGGTCTAAATGAGCATTCAGTATGAGGATGATAAATTTCTACAGTTATTTTGATCTAACTGAAAATAAAGAGGCAGCAAGGATAAGTATAAAACATATGACTTAAACATAGACAAGGCAAAGCTAAAAGGATTGTGTGAGAATTATGTAAATGCAGCAAGTACACATGACTAATTATAACTTATAAACAGATCATTTCCTTAAGTTTAGTACTTGCATACGCAAATTTTTCTCGACATAATGGAACTCCCCACAAACATTCTTGGTATCCTTAAAGCTATAGTTGTTGCACTTTTTTTCATTTATTTGGATATTCTAATAATCTATTTTTTGTGCTTAGCTACTTGTTCTATCTTAGTTTTGACTTATGGGATGGAATAGGAGTGTTTGGATCGAAACCATAATTAAGAAAAATTGGCCTTTTATATTTCGGTTCCGGAACCGGGGCTTCCCGTTTTTCTCCCATACCGATTTTGAATGGTACCGAATTTTTTTGGTCTTGTTTTGTGGTACCGGTACCGTACCGTGTATTGTAAGCCGGTACCAATTCGGGTCGTTACCGGTACGGTTCTGGTGCCGTACCATTTTTCCGGTTCCCATGCTCATCCCTATTTCATAAGGTCACTTATATAAGTTGAAAAGTTTCAAAATAATCCACAAAAAGTGAGCTTATGAAATATAAGCCTAAAACCAAATAAGCTAGAATCCGGCAATATAAGCTGCAACAAACACCCCCTAATTGCAACGAGTAAATTTGATTATTCGTTCACCTACTCCCTATGTTAACAACATGTATATAAACATGTGATGCTATATTGATCGATCATTTGGTTTTTGAATTTTTATAGGGACCTCGGCCTGGATTTTTCCCAGAAGAGCAATCTCAAAAGAAAGGCATGTTATATCTAACTTATTCATATACTGCTACACAGACTAGCAGATGACTGTAATTTACGATCTGTTTTTCATTGTTTCACTTGCTTCTTACAGATGGAACACGAGAAAATGACTGGGAATGCCCAAAATGTGCAAATGTCAACTTCTCCTACAGAACAGTCTGTAACATGAGGAAATGCAACTCACCTAAACCAGGTTCCAGTAAGTACTTCATGTATATATATTTGGTTACTTGTTTGTGACGTTTGAGTCTGAATCTTATATATGTATCACATTTAGTTTAAGAAGCGGATATGCCAGAAGGGAGCTGGAAGTGTGACAAATGTAACAACATAAACTATCCTTTTAGGACCAAATGTAACCAACAGAACTGCGGTGCAGACAAACCATTAGAATCCAGAATTCCCCTACAGAAGAAGAAAACAATGATCAGGTCTGTATTGTTTTTGTCGAATGTTTTATTAAGTTATGTTTTAGCATGCTTACAGTCCCCATGAATGTAAAGCGGAAATACTTTCTGGTCAATTTATTTCTTTACCGATTTACTTTCTCGCTTGTTTATAATCTTGCTGTGAATTATGCTATAATGAAGCACATGGTCATCCGTCTATTTTTTATTAATATGTGTTTATGTATCTACTGTTCCAGTGAGTACTAGGACATGTTTAAGAAGGTCGAGAGTTGTCCAGCTGTTGCTCAGTATGGGTCTGAAAGTCAGTCATGTCGTGGTTGTCGTCTTCGTCTTCCTGTTGCTGCGGTTATCGAGTTACCTTGCTTTGTGATTTGTGTTGTCATATTGTAGCATATAAAAATCGCGATTTGTGGTCTTTAAGAGATTTTTTACATTTACATGCACGTGTCACCCAGTGAGTTGCTGGGCTAAGTCTTCTTAGAAGGTGCTGTACCTTTTCAACTGTGTGTCGTCTTATTTATTAGATACTTATCATTGAGTTGCATGAACAAATAGGATTGTATTAATATGATTTGAAGTCAATTGCCCATCTTAAATAGGTGTCGGTTGTTTGTGTGTGCTTGTTGGACCAGGATGAGATCCTGCAACGGTTGACTAGTCTTGAATTCATCAGCAGTCCCCATTTATGGTTTCTACTTTTTTACTTGGCAGTCTTTTTAAATAGATTGGAGTACTCACTCCCTAGTCGGCGACTTTCTTTTTGCTATTGATCGACTAATGCTGATACTATGAGAGTGCAAAACTCGTAAATCCATTTGGTTCATTGCGTATTTGTTTTGGTATAGTCCAGTGAACAATGCTCATTTGGGCCATACACAAGTCTTTGATGAGTAGTCTAAAGTTTGTAGTAAATTCATGGCATGGTCTTGTTTTGGAATGGATTACAGTCCTATACACCCAATACACTTGAACGAACTCTGACCGGGTGCAGTATAACTTTTCTAATATGTACTTTTAGCGAGTGTCTGGCTGAGGTAAAGCTGACATTTTATGCAACTGGTTTAAGCATGTATTTGGTTGTATACGAATGAATCTCTTTTCCTATATTTGCAAAATTTTACACTATAACAACAAAAATATGAAGTGGAAAAATGGATGGTAGAAATATGTATGGTAAGAAACCAAAACAAACTGATAATATTACTCACAATGATGAATCTACAGTAATTAATCCACATACACCATATGAGTGTCCAGTTTCAACCACTACTAAATGTGATACATTTCAACCTGATCCTGTTTTGACCCGTTACCTAACCCATCCATGTTTCCATGCATTATGTTGTACAAACCTTTTCGGTGCACGATATCAGTTCTTTCTCTCAGCTTATGAAGTATGAAGCTAACATGAATACCAGATTAAGTTAACGGCATAATAACTTTATGACTGTATATAAACTCCTAAATTGTCTTATTCCCAAAACCAAATAATTTCTTTTCCAATCATATTTAGCATGATAACATCTATAGGGGATTGTAATTAAAGTGGGAAAAAAACATTCCGGGCCAACCAGATCCATACTAAAAATGTTCTTGTTTTGACCCGTTACACAAGCGCTAGACCCGCCCATTTTCCCACCCTTACGAATATATATTCAAAGAGCAGCCATAACCATCCAAGATGTTGCAACATAAAGGTGAGGTCCGGGGCATATGGCACGGCATCCGGTTCCTAATACTTATGTATCATGATCCCTTTAGGTTTTGCAGCGTTATGGTAGTAACTGAGCATATCGCTTTTCTGATGACGTTCCAATTCGACCCACATGTTGTCAGCCGGATCATGAGCTTTTTCAAGATGTCGAGTAACTGAGAACTCACTTCCCGATCCTTTTGTAGAGCTTTCACTTGTAAGTAATGAGTGCTACACCAGTCTCCACAGTATTTGTTAGCTTTCCATTGTAGATGTTGAGTAAGGTTAGATGATCGGATTTAGGCACGGAAAACTTTGCATGTGCATCATCGCTTTTTTCTGTCTGGGCTTATGGACTAAAGAATGCAGACGGGACTGAGAGCATAGATACGATCTTTATAACTTCGTTTACACAACTAAATTCTTCACATGTTAAAAGCATTTTAGCGAGATCTGGGTCCAATGGAAATTGAGCCATTATTAGCCCAATCAGTCAGACTCCCTGTGTTGTTTAATGCTTCCAATACCAGTCATTTTTAGTTGATACATGTAGTTAAGAATGTTAAGTCTAGGCGGCGGGTCCATGAACTCGAAATCAAGTATATTGTCGATTTTTCTGAGTTAGTGTAATCTGATAACAACTTTCAACAAAATTCATTATGCAGATACACCATGGTGTTGCACTAAGATGTCAAGGGGACTTGAACTTTGTTTATTAAAACAGTTTAAACAAGAACATGTAACAAAACAACCATAATCTACAAGTACATGTTAGACAGACGACTCAAAAAAATACCAATAAAATAAAAAATAAGTGTACTTGCAGTAATAAAACAAATTTCATAGATCCATGAAAGGATACAATGATGTAACCAACAAACTTTGCTCCCAATTTTTCAATTTTGGGTCAAACATGAAAACTTTAACTTTTAGTAAAATTGAATCATAAGCATGTTTAATACATATGATAAGTCATCATGAATGTGAATGCACTCTTACATCTCTTACAGTACTTATTCAACAAGAAAATTAAAACACACTTGCAAACATATTTGACAAAATGACGTTTATATAACTACGATAGGCACTCCCCCTTGCTGCAGTTACTTTCAAATTTCACCAAGAAAGCTTGGTATTAGACCTGAAAGCGTTCAAAAATGAAACCGAGTTAGTGATGATTTATTAACAAACTCATGTAAAATCAGATTATACAAAATGGGAGAACATAGTACCTTATATATTTTGAAGCACATCGAGAATGCGCTGCAACTCGTTGACAACAATTTCAATTTTCATCCGTTGTGGTGGGGAATCCACAGAGCACGATACTCCAATCTTGATAATTGCAACCAAACATTCTTCCACTTTCTTTGCATTCGCTTCCGTACTTTGCAACACAATTGCATCATCATCGATAACATCGATTACATGATCCGGTAATGCCATGTAAGTAAATTTATGAAGGCTAAGACCATCGTTGAACATGTCATCTGTCGGCTGTTTCCCGGTCATCACCTCTAGTAATAATATTCCAAAACTATAGACATCCCCGGTACTTGTCATCTCGCTCCCGAGACCATACTCTGCGAATTAAAAACAGTTACTTAAGTTACAAAAAGTAATTGGTAAGTAAATGTAAGCATTATGGAATACTACCTGGAGGTGCATAACCAATTGTTCCTTTAATCCCGGTTGAGCTGTTTTGGTTTAATTCTGTACCAAGTAGCCGAGCTAAACCAAAGTCTCCAACATGAGCCACCATATCATCATCAAGTAGAATGTTACTTGGCTTCAAGTCACCATGAACAATCGTTGTTTGGCAGCGATTGTGAAGATAATCAAGTGCAGTGGCAACATCTCTAAGAATATTTATTCTTTGAAGAAGGTTCAGTTTCGATGTATTTTCACTTGAATGAAGCCAATCGTGTACACTTCCATTCGGCATAAACTCATAAACCAGGGCTTTAAAATCATTTCCTTGGAAATCAGCACTTGAACATGAAGTTATTATCTTCAACAGATTACGGTGTCGAATATTCTGCCATGCTTCACATTCTGCTAGAAAACTTCTGTAAGCTCCTTTATTTTGAAGATGCAAAACTTTGACTGCAACAAGTTTATTATGATTAGAATCGAGGATTCCTTTGTAAACTGAGCTAAACCCTCCCTCCCCAATCAAATTTGCTGCAGAGAAGCCATCAGTAGCCTTGAGAAGTTGATGGTATGAAACTTTCATGAACCGTTCACCCCCTGATGATTGAGATGGTTGACTGTTGCGTTTCTTTTTACACAAAAGATACACACAACATAATACGACGAGCAACGTGACTGCAATCACGATGAATAATATGAAGAAAGGAAACCTTTTTTTCTTACTACCCGTCTCCTTGCATTTGGGTAACTCAAGTGTAACCAAACCACCACAAAGCTTGTCGTTCCCCAAAACTAAAAATGCACTTCCATTGGCAAACACTCCTACAATCGGTACTTCACCCTCAAAATCATTAAAGGATAGGTTCAAATACACTAAGGATTTCCATTTGCCTAAAAATTGTGGAATTCTACCTGATAAATTATTTTCAGAAATGTCGAGTACCCCCAATCCTCCCAAGGAACTTAATGAAGATGGTATTATGCCTTCAAATCTATTGCCACTAAGGTATAACTCTGTAAGGCTAATACACTCACCAAGGCTACTAGTAATGGGACCTGATAAATTATTATAAGCTAAACTGAGATAGCTCAACATCTTGAGGTTTTTAATTTCTGATGGAATTGAACCAGACAGGCTGTTTCGTTCAAGACTTAAAAAATTAGTCAGTGATGGAAGTAGAAGAAGTTGCTTAGGTATTTTACCACTGAGTCTATTGTAATCAAGGTTTAAACCATTAAGTTCTTTACAATTCCCAAGGCTTGATGGAATATGGCCTTCTAATTTGTTGGAATATAAATAAAGTTTATTCAACTGTGACAAGTTCCCGATAGCATAAGGGATAGGCCCTGAAAATTGATTGCAATCTAGACCAAGAAATTGTAGCTTTTTTAGTTTACCAATGGTAGTGGGAATTCTTCCTTTCAATCGATTCAATGATAACTGTAAAGTGGTCAAACCAACTAGACTACCTATACTTGAAGGGAGGCTTCCAAATAATTGATTGTCTCCTAAATATAGAGAGCTGAGTTGATGAGAGAGATTACCTATTGATATCGGAAGCACTCCCATAAGGTTGCAATTATAAAGTTCCAACCTTACTAATCTGGTGCAGTTTTTCAGAGAATCAATAAACCCCAGGTCATCACCTTCTCCGCGTCCATGGAAGTTGTTATCCTTTAATCTAATTGAATAAATATCTCTTAATTTTGAAAAGTTGATTGTCAACTTCCCACTAAAATTGTTTTTATCCATTTCAAAATATCTTAATTTAGAACAATTAGAAAGAGAAGGTGGAAGAACTCCGGTCAGTTCATTACCCCATAACTGAAGGAACTCAAGATTTGGGAGCTGATTACCAATCTCTGAAGGAAGACTACCAGTGAGGTTATTTTCAGGTAAGGAAAAATTAGCTAGGAGTGAGAGGTTGAAAATGGAATTCGGGATGTTTCCATATAAGTTGCACTCACTACAGTAAAATCCCGTCAAGCTTTTCCAAAGACCTAATGTATCTGGAATGCTCCCGCCCAACGGGTTCTCGCCAGCATCAAACACTTCCATTGATGTGATATTCCCCAAGAAAAGTGGAATTCCACCTGTTAACTTATTGTCTCGAATTACAAGCTCAGCAAGTTTCGAGAGTAAACTCATCTCCTTGGGTATGTTTCCAGCTAGCTTATTTTGAGCGAGCCAAAGCACTTCGAGATTAGAACAACCAGACAAGTTTGCTGGAACGACTCCACTGAACTTGTTTTCATCAAGATAAAGGCGATGTAACCTGGAAAGACGACCAAGTTCATGAGGGATGGTTCCTTGAAAGTTGTTGTTCCCGAGATCAAGCGCACGGAGGAAGCTGAGGTTTCCTACATGAGGAGACAATGAGCCTTCTAAGCCTTTCGAATACAGTCGTAAAACAGTCACTCGTTTGTGCCGCTTTCCACATGAAATACCACTCCAGTCACAGAAATGAAAGGAATGGTTCCATGAGGTTAGAACTTTGTATGGATCATGGGTGATCTTTGACTTAAATGACAACAACGCGTGATAGTCAGTCTCATTACCGCCATATGAAGCGGAGATGGTGGCGGAAGTAAGACATGTTATCGTGAGACCGTAAAAGAGAAAAGAAATAAGAGAGGAAGATGATAAGTGAATTCTTGGTGACTTCATTTTTGGAAGTTTACTTGAAATTATAAGAACAATCATTGGCTTTTTATAGTCGGGTTGAGCAAGACAACTAGCAACACCTTTTTTCTGTCCTCCACTAATTCCTTGACTAATAATAGTAACTATTCTATATGTATAATCACAGAAGACTTTAATCATGCCTTCCTTTTGGCTGTACCTTGTAAACATTTAATCATGCATTTTGGTACAGAACTTCTATACTAGAAGCAATTATTTAACTTGTTGGAAGTGGTAGAGAAAATAAAAGCAGCTCTTTCACTGTTTGAATTAACTCTCCTTATTAAACAATGGAAGAAACTTACCAATGGAGAAAATAAAAGCTGTTTTGTTGTTTGTCCGCCATGTGTTGGTTAAAACGCCTGAGTGAAAGAACACAACCAATCAGGTCTTTTTTAATTGAGTTTACATATATAAAATCTAATGTGTACTTACAACAGAAGGTACATATATAAGAGATAGAAAAAAGTTGAACAATTCTTAAAACTTACATCTTTGGTAAACTAAAATTCATTTTGTAGTTACTCTAGATGAGTTGAGATCCCTTGAAAAGTGAATAAAATTAAAAAGGCTAGAAAGCCTATCATTGAGTGCTATGTGTCTTTCACCCAATCCTTCATTTTTTTTTATTAAATTCGGTTAGAGGGCATTTTGGTCCTTTTAACCAATTTTTTTATTCCACCCCAAAACTTCAAACGTAAATAACTTTCAAACGACAAACTTTTATGAAAAACCGATTTCACCATAATTTCTAAAATTTAATTCTCTTTAATTTGGTATGCATTATGATATATGAATAGCATTTCTTTTCAAATTTTTAAGTGGGTGTTGATTTTCTTTATATATATATTTTTTTTTGCTTTTTTGGCATTTTCGGCTCTAAATTTGTCTAGTTTAAAGACCGAATTTTGCAAAACTTAAAACATGAAAGTTGTAGCATTTTTGCCATTCTTTACCAAAAAATTTGAATCACTCAAATCCAATATAATATGAGTGAGATATCGCATGTTAAAGTTGATCAATAACTGATGAACGTTATAAAAAATAATTGATGAACGTTATAAAAAATAACTGATTAACAATATCAAATATAACTGATGAATGCTATTTTTTCGAAAACTGCTGAACATTATACAAAATAACTGATGAACGTTATAAAAAATAACTGATGAACAATATCAAATATAACTGATGAACGCTATTTTTTCGAAAACTGCTGAACATTATACAAAATAATTAATGAACGTTATAAAAAATAACTGATGAACAATATTAAATATGACTTATGAACGTTATTTTTTCAAAAACTGATGAACATTATAAAAAATAATTGATGAACGTTATAAAAAATAACTGATGAACAATATTAAATATAACCGATGAATGTTATTTTTTCAGAAAATGCTGAACATTGTAAAAAATAACTGATGAACGTTATCAAAAATAACTGATGAACGTATAAAAAATACTGATGAACGTTATTTTTTAATGATGAACAAAGCATACGATGAATACCGTTTTTTCTATTGATGATGAGCCAAGTTAAAGAAAACTGTTTATGATGAACAATTAACAACTCTTTTACATATAAAGTGAACACCAAAAACTCAATAAATGACAAAAAGTTAAAGATTGTAAAACTGATCAAGTCTTTAATTTGCAATTTCAAAGCTAAAAGATGCTACTATTTCTAACTAATCAGGTCCTAATAAGAGAAATAACAGCACAAAAAACCAAACAACAACACATAAAAACACTTTTATATTCTTTTACATAATCTCCCTCAAAAGAGCTCATGCATGGCGTATCACAACCAAAAAAATTCAGACCCATCAACAAAAGTGTCAGCACTTCTAAAAAAACTCATCAACCTCCGATCATGTCATCACTGTACCATAACCTACATGACCCGGACCACGCCCAACAACTCGACCTGGAACACCCATACCCATCACCATAATCCCGGTGACGACATAGGCCCATTAGTAACCTCAGTAGTCGAGCACCTACTCAAAGCCTTACAAACCCACGTAACATTCGAAAATATCCACGAAGACATGAATAACCTACCTGATAATGTAATGGTCTCTATAAAAAGGAATAAAGTTTGTTTAAAAGGGAGGTGGTTACGCCGTTGGCAGCTGAGCCGTATTTGATTATCACTGTTAAAGATGAAAACGGCGGAGGTGAAGCGGCAGAGGAGCGGTGATGTTGGGGTTCCGGTGATTTTAACAACGTGAAGACGATGATGTTGATGGAGACTATGTTGGTGATGGTGCAATGATGGTGACGGTGAAGAAGATCGCCGGAGATTGTCTTTCATTTTTAAATTTGAGAGTTGGGATCTGGTGGGAAATAATGAGAGGAAAGGAGATGGAAAATAAAAAAGTGTTAAAACTTGATAATTACTAATATGCCCCTTTGTGTATGTTGTCCCTCTTTAATATGATAAGATCTTGATTTATGATCTAACGGTTATAAATACTTTGTAGACTTTGTAAAGATTTTAACTTTTTAAATGATCTGCTTTCTTGTTCTTTGTGATGAAAGTGATAGTATGTTGTTGTCTGCATCAAGTCTGCCTCAGGTCTGCTTCGCTGCTCCAGTGTCTCCACGTCATTCTTCAACATGCTCACACGCTCTTTGACGTTGGATTTCAGTACTGATGAAGTTCTTTAAGTCTTTAAACTTTGTAGATTCTTTGGTTTGACGAAGAATCATTCTGACTTTTGTGTTGCTTTAGATAGAACTTCCATTAGTGATGATGTTGGCGTGAACATGTGAAGAATCTGCACAATCATTCCGCTCCAGAGCTTCCATAAGAAGAAAACATTAAAACGGTTAGTAATAAGCGGATTCCGGCACTTACAAGTTTGAACTTCGAGAGTGTTAACAGCATAGTGTGAAAACACAACTCTAATTCTCACAAAGGCCGTTCCTGAACTGGAGTCCCACAAGTGAGATAACGCGATGTACCGAAGTACATCTACAGTTCAGAGGATTCGCTGAGGTACACCGAAGCATCACCTCACGACTGTAGACCGTTTGAGACACACTAAGCGTAATCCACGGGGAGTTACCGAAGTGACCTGTTGTGAGGGTTGTTTGATGTTGACCCTGGCAGGAGTTTCCATTCAATCACTGAGGATCACAGATGTGAACCTCTCATAAATGTTCTCGACAGATTGCTAAGATCTGTGAAGGACTCGATAACGTACCACTGATGTTCTTTTTGTTGAACATCAAGTGATGAAATGTCAAGTGTACCTAAGAGATCTTTTGATGAATCTCGTGGCTCTAGACTCAATTTTGCGTTTTGGATTTCCTGAGCGGAGACTAGGGAGAGGGTCTCCTCCTTCAATATCAGCAATCTCTAAGAGAAAGCCGATAGATTATGTAGGGTTCCCTGTGAGAATGAAACAAGCTTCTGTTGGGAGAAACTTGAGTGGCTAAGAAGGTTTAGTGCATGCGTCACTGGGTCCATGACGACTTTTAATCTTCAATACCGGCGTCATCAAGTGACAGCCAGTAGTATATGAATTGAACCCGGTGTCTGCCCTAAGTTGAATAATCTGGACGGCTATTTCTTTTCACCCTTTTCTTTTCATTTCTTTTTTATTCTTCAACTCCTTCTTTCTCCGATTCTCATTTACTCCTTTTTACAATCATACCTAAGGACTTCTAAATTCTAACTATTTGTGGTGTCCTTGGGTAGATCCCTCCGGCTCTGGCGGATCATAGGACGGTTATTCCTAACCTTAGTCACCTTATAACTCCATGACTAACCTATGTTGCCATAAAACCATTTACTTGAAAAATCTCACACAATGATTGTGACTGAAAACATTTTGTACCACTGTTGAGATAAAATTTTGCATAAATACTCCCCCTCCACATGTGCTTAAGAGTTTTAACAATTATTTGCACAGAGAGGAAAGAGCGCGCACTTTTTGAATTGATCCACTCAAGATAGACAATCCCCCGTGAGACACGGTTACGTTGCATAGTTAAAGAGTTACATTGTCAGCTTTTAGGTGACAACTAGCTCTAATATTGTCTTGAAGGTGTAGACAAACCTCGAAAGGTTGTCAAACCCGTCCGAGTTCATGTCTACCAAGAGTTTCTCGAATGGTACATTCTACTCAGACAAGTCCTTTGCGAGACACGTTTACATCACTAGCGAACTAGCTTGAAATTATTACCCGTCCCGGACAAGTCTTTTCGAGTTACTAACAGTTTAGGATCTCGTCAATTCGTTGGTTAAGTCTTTTCACACGAGAAATCAACAAACATATTTCTTATCACATATTTTCTCCCCCTCAAAAATGGCATATAAAATGTTATTTTTGAAAAGTTGAGAATAAATATGACCATTTCGAGTGTTGCGGGAAGAGTGACACAAAGAACATTTTGGTGAACAAAGTTTTAAGTCAAATACTCCCCCTCAACAAGTGATATAAACGGTTGAGGTTTTGAAAATCGTAAGAGGAAGTACTTGTTCTTTTGAGCAAAACCGTGAAAAGTGAAAGGTTTGATAGGTTTTACTCAAAAGTAAGAAGCTTTCGCTCCTTATATGAGGATTGTGGCACTGAAGCGTACCACAGGGTCCTTTTTTTTTACAAGAACGGGTTGTACACTGTTATTTGTGCACAAGCCATAGGCATAATAAATCATACATCCAATAGTTATAATGAAAGAAGCAGTTCAAGGGGTACCAGGAAGTCCATTGATGTTGCCAGGAGTGTGAACAGGGCGTTGAAAGCCGGTGATGTTAATCCTGGGTCGACCACCAACAAAGCTTTCCAATCTTCTGAATTGATCCCTTCTAAACAACCGTTCATCAATCATCGTGATGATCCTCCTCACATCCCTTCGATCCTGAGAATTCCATCGCTTAGGAGACCCAATCTTTTGATGTATATCCTTCAACCTATATGCCAATCCGTCCCTAACCATCTTCAAAGTGTGATCCCCAAATTTTTGAAGATCGCTACACGCCATTAAGCAATTTCTTTGAAGTTCACTGCGGTAAACGACGCCGAATGGTTTGTTGATGAGTGTATATTGTGAGAGCTGGTTGATGTCGGGAAGATCAAGCTGAGGTGGAGTGAAGTTGACACGGGTCTGATAAGATTCAACTGCAAGCTGAAGATCTTCTACACGTTCTCTGATGACTATGCGTCTGATGAAGATGAGCAATGACTTGATGAATTCATGTTGTACTTCGGTTGAAAATTGTCTCATGCGACCCTGTACTTTGGCAAGGTACATGTCTTCAATGTCGTTGATAGACAAATTCTCAAAGTCAGCTTCAGAGAATGCATAATCCCTTTCGTTTTGCCTTTTGACCACAATATTCTTGAGAAAATTGTAGTCCCATTTGGACGAAAGATCAACGTGTTTGATGGCAACGATACTCTTAGTA
Source organism: Chrysanthemum seticuspe (assembly GCA_019973895.1). Lineage (NCBI taxonomy): Eukaryota > Viridiplantae > Streptophyta > Magnoliopsida > Asterales > Asteraceae > Chrysanthemum > Chrysanthemum seticuspe. The sequence goes on along the minus strand of BPTQ01000009.1, from coordinate 19,625,828 downwards.
CTGAACACTGCATGTTGAGACTTCTGAACCTGGCAGCTTATGTAGTAGATTCTACGGCATTCCGGCCAATGGTGAATCCCATACATTGCATCACGGTCATACTCTTCCACTTTGTTGGAGAACATGTGGTTAGCGCGTTCCTCGATGGCTATGCAGTTAGAGTATATTGCTGCCGGGAATGGAAGTATCAAAGATGTAGCATATTTCCTTGAACCATCGCCACCATGCAGAAGAAATTCCAGGTCTTTTGTTGAAGAAATATTGGAATGGAATCCTAGGCTGATCAGGTTGGCCAATTGTTGGTAGAGGTTTAGACCAGTCGGTGTAATATGGAGGGTTGTCCCATTTGGTGAAGTCGATGTTTGCTTCTGGGTTGAGCCAATCCATGTTGTTAGACATAGCTCGTGCTATATTATCAAGGTGATATTCAACCTCAATAGCACTTTCCGAGCTGTCTTTTAGAAATTGAAATGCTTCATTCTTGATTCGCCTCAACTCGGATTTCGTCATCTTCTTCACTTGGAACTTTTCTTGCAGAATCTTAGCATGCTCCAATGTATTACCGTCTACCAGCTTTTGACCTTCTGCTGGGTAGGGAGTGGAATTAACAAGAGTAGAAAACCATTCAAATTCCTCTGTGTTATCGTCATCTAGCCATGATAGGACGTCAGTCTTTGGCGCCTTCTTCTTCTTTTTCTTAGGCCTAGATGAGGATTCTGGTTTCTGTACTTTGTCGGGAGAGGCGGGTTGTTGTTGGGGCTCATGGTGTTCCTCATTGTCACCACCCGTATACTCAAAGTAATCACCGGTTTTCTGAGTCTGGGGCGGTAACTCAGAATCATGAGGTTTATCTGTAGAAGAACGTAGAGGAGACCTTTGTTGTGCTGGAGTCTGTAGGGGTGGAGGTAGCATAGAAGATGATTCACCAGACGGTCTTGGATGTTTATGCTCTTTCTCCTTATCCTGATCTCTATCTTCATCGTCTCTTGGACATTTTGGCCTTTCAGCTTCTTCTCGGCATGCTGATTTGAGTTGGTATTCCAGCAATGCTTCCAACAACTTGCTTTCGTGAGAAACAAGTGTTGCAGATCGTTTAGCCATTTGAGCTACTAGCCGGTCAACCAATTCAGCGTCTGAGAAGATTTTGGGATCAACAGGGTTGATGCTTACATACATTGGTGTTGATCTCATGGTTTGCTTTGCCAAGTGTAATAGGTTAGGATAGAGTTGTTTGGTAAACATCTCTTGTGTAGCTCCAGGAACGATGTCAAGAAGGTACTTGTGAGTGTAACCTTCGATCATCTCGTTCATTTCCCCTTGAAGATTCCGTTTCATGTACTCCTGAACGTATTTCCTTTCAACTTGCATCTTGTCATTCTCGTCATGAAGATACTGTATCTGTTCAGCAAAGAAATTCATCTTCATGTAGAGCATGTCTTTCTTTCTGACCTGTTTGACAGCATTCACAATTCTTTTATGTGTATGAGAGATCCAAGATCGAGTTGGCTTCTTTACTGATTTGGATGAGGATGAGACATGAGGAGACTCGGGGTCCTTTGGAAGCTCAGCAGTTTCCTCTTTAGAACGTTGTGGACTGTCTAGAAGAAGATTATCATAGTCAACATCATCATCTTTTCCAGACTTAGTCATTTCATCAGTCTTTGTCTCAGCACCAGAAGTCTTTTCAGTCTTATCCTTTTCTGGTTCTTCAAAGTCGTACTGAATAGTGTCCTCCACACGTGTTTGCTGTTGTTCCAAAGTGGTGGCACCAGATCCCTTATCGGGTTGATTAACCACATCAGGATTTGGTGTAGATTGAGTTGCACCACTTGACCCTCCCGGGCCACCCATTTGATCCTTTGCAAATTCTTTTGCCGCGTGTTGGAGTCTAAGGAATTTGACCTTTTTCCTGTAATCAGTATCCAGTAGCTCTTCATCTTCTTCTGAGCTTTCTTCATAAGGCACAAGTACAGGAGTCTTCCCTTTTCCTTTATCAGCTGGAGGACTTGGAGGTTTGGCTTCTGAAGCTTTAATGTCGGTTGCAGTTTCAGAGAAGAAGAACTCTTCATCTGATTGTGTTTCTTCAGAGCTCTCGTCCACAAGCTCTCTTTGCGGTTCAGTTTTGGGAATTGGAATAGGAACAACTTCCTTTGAGGGAACAGTCCTTTTTCTTGGAGGATTCCTCTTGGGGTACTTCCTTTGACTTTCTGTACTTGCAGCACTTCCTGCACTGCCTCTTCTGGTTCTCCGTGTAGGTGTCCCAGAAGACTTCTCATCGAGATGACCAACTTTGCCTTCTCTTACTGCCACCCGATACCTTTTGTATGTCTCGAGCTTTTTGATCTCGTTAGTCAGAAGGTGATCAGGTAACACAGCACCCTGTTTCTTTGTTGACGATTCCTTGATTCTGACAGATAGGATAGGCTCAGTCAACATGTCGTGATTGTTGGGGTCATTGAGCCTCTTGGGAATATCAGGATGAAGTCTAAGTGCTCTCTGGATCAACAGCTTTGTGTATCTGACATAGGGAATCTTTGAGCCAAGCTTTTTGAGAAACGAAATCATGTCTTCCCATATCAGAGCTTCAATATCGATGTCCTTCTTGTTGATTAATGACCAAAAGATTTGTAGTTCCATGAGTTTGGGATGCTCATAGCCACTATCACGACTAGAGACCGATTTGGTGATGATGATGTAGAGGGTTCTCCACGGTTGAGGAATGTTCTTAAGCTCCACATGAGAATGCTTAGTGATAATTCCTGAAGCTTCATCATAGCCAATATCAATCAGGAATTGTAGAACTGTCTCCTCAGTAGGTGTGGCATAGAAGTCGGTTGGCTCGATTTCAGGTATGAGTAGAACAACCCGTAAGTTTGCATGTGTGATGGTGACTTGTTTGTGATTGAGCATCACTGTCACCGCACTTTGACCTTTGATCTGTTGCATTGAATTCCAGAATTGTTTTATGTAGATCTCCGGTACTGTAGCAGAGTGTGAGAGCATGTTCTGGTAGGGATGATTCTTTAGAACATCCACAGCAATGAGGCATGAAGATTTCGAGCAGGTGAGAGTTTCAAAGTCAACTCTGAGATTGTTCTTTCCAATCTTCCTTAGATAGCCATTAGGGAAGATATCAGCAACAGTGAGAACCTCAGGTGCATCCACATTCATTTGAGCAGCCATGTCGTGATCTGAAATAACATTAGCCAAAAGAACCAACATATCGAAAGACATAATGTTAGTCAACAGAAGGTTTTATTGTCTAATTATTTAATGTACAATGTCAATGATTGTTACGAGTCCAAAGTCACTTGTTTGTCCAATAGTCTAATGACGTCGTGAGAAGTTTTGTGAGTTAGTTAACTTTAGGTTTTAAAGTTTATGTTATCACATATTTTCACAACACATTATACATTTAAGCTTATTGGTGGCGGTATTGGATTCGTGACGTTATGATTCATTTATTTACAAGTTTGCACGCGTAACAATTCATAACGAAGGTTTGATCTAGGCTTATGCGTAGGAATAGTAGCTTATGCGTAAACAGGAGAGGTACATGCGTAGGCGCAAGCTTATGCGTAGGATCCTTACTTACGCGTAAGAAATGTTACGCGTAGGAAAAAGGGGACCTTATGCGTAGAGCTTACGCGTAGGCGTATATAAAACCTTACGCGTAAGGTTTACTCGTAAGAGTAGACCTTATGCATAGAGGTCACTGTTTACGCATATCCTTCACAGGATACGCGTAGTCCCTTTGTAGAACCTTACGTGTAACAGTTACGCGTAAGATTTCTCTTACGCATAACTTTTTACGCGTAAGGTGATCCTTATGCGTAGAGTTTCAAATGACCTTGATTCTGAGTTTTATGCGTAGCAAACCAGAAATAAAATCATCATATCATCAATTTTGACACAAACATTCATCTTATAACAGATTTAATCACAATCACTCATTTAAACAGTTAGGCGTAGAAAACCTTACGCGTAAGACTAAAAAACCCTAATAGTTCAAGAATTACGCATAACAAATCTAGCCATGGATATTGCACCAAAGGTTTTCTGGGTAGTCTTAGATGTCATGTGAGAGTGTTAGCCAAGTTTTAACATCCAAATCTCAGTAAATCAAAAATACCCAAACACGAAGAACATAAACCCTAATTTTTAATAATCAAACATTTAGTGTTTCTAGGTTAATTCTAAGCACAGATATGATCAATTCACCATATGAACAACATCACACAACAATCTTTTTGACCACAAACGTTCACATATGAAAATACCCAAATCCACGCATAAACCCTAATTTAAAAAATCATTCAATTCGTGATTCTGGGCGAGTTTTGATGATAAAAAAGATGTCATTGAAGTTATAGAAGCGTTTTGACACTATCCTTTTAACCAAAAACACATAATCTTGATCATGTGTTCATACGCATACGCGTAGAACACAAAATCAAGCATACACAACAATTTGACCGTTGGATTTATATGAAAACCAAAACCATTGTTTGAAATCATGTAAGAAACATTAAACCACTTACAAATTGATGATCAGAAACACGGATTTGAAGAACGATTATTGTGCGTAGGATATGTTAGATGAGAATAATCAATGTGAAGTGAAAAGTTAGGTGGAAGGGAGTTTTATTAAAAGTAACTTTAAGCTTTTGGCAGTTTTGGTCCCTCCACCTTTTCCATTTGCATCCAAAGCCTTATAACTTCCATTTTGGTTACCAAATGATAGATTTTAAGAAAGAAACTTGACAACACTCCCCCTCGACTTAAGAAAATAATGAAAGGTTATAAATTTTAGTCCGAGGAGTGTCATTGAACCAGAAAATTTACCACCACTGATAAAAGAAACAACCGGAATAGGATAACATGCATGAACACGGATGTTTTGAAACAGTAAATATTTATTTTCTCCCCCTCAACACTTGATCGGAAAAATACTGATTTTTGAAAGATTATAGTGTTGACGGAAGAAATGTACTTGCCATGTTGAAAGAAAAAATAGATAGAAGAATATTTTTGTTGTTTTATCAGGTTTTATATTTTTGTATTTTGTTTTTGAAAAATTATTTACAAAAGAGATTTTGGTGTTTGACAGGTTTTTAAGACTGTTTTAGGAGGTCATCCAATTCCTCTTGAGTCAAACACCTCATACCAATCCGGTGGACCAACTCATTAAACCTAGCGGGAGGCAAGGCTTTGGTGAGAAGATCTGCCAATTGGTATTCTGTACCCACGAAGTATAATTCAACTGTACCCTGTTCCACGTGGTACTTGATGAAATGATAGCGGAGATCGATGTGCTTTGATTTCAAATGTTGAACTGAGTTGCACGAGATCACAATGGCACTCCGATTGTCGCAGTACATCGGGATTCTGTCAAATACATAACCATAGTCTTTGAGTTGTGTTCTCATCCAGATGACTTGAGCACAACACGCCGACATGGCTACATATTCTGCTTCGGTTGGCGACAGCGATGTACGATCCTGCTTCTTCGATTGCCAAGACACCAGTTTATCACCAAGAAATTGTAGTGCTCCTGAAGTACTTTTACGTGAATCTAAACATCCTGCGTGATCAGCATCATGCCCGAGGAGCTTGTTTGAGACCGTACAGGGCTTTGTTCAGTTTGTAGACATGGTTCGGGAACTCAGGATCAACAAATCCATCTGGTTGGCTGACATAAACCGTTTCTTTAAGTTGTCCATTGAGAAACGCATTTTTGACATCCATCTGATAGACCGTCATATTCATATGAGCCGCGAACGCGAGAAATATCCGAACAGCCTCCAGACGAGCAACCGGAGCAAAAGATTCTTCAAAGTCTATGCCCTCTTCCTGACGATAACTGATAAGGTTTTAAAAGGTACAATTTTGAGGGGTCTTTTAAGTCCTTATTTGATCACTTTTGTATCCGTTATTGCTTAATATCGTTCCTTTTCACTTTTTAGGTCTCTTGAAGGCAAAATGCTGGAATGGCACTTATTTGGACGAAAAGGCGCGAATATATGAAGAAAATGGCCAAAGTCAAAATCGAGACACTCACAGCTGCTGAAATTAAAAGGCGACGGCGTCAGGTGCTAATGGCGACGCCGTCCCAAGATTTTTGTGACGATTCAGAACTCAAAACTCGTATTTTCAAGTGACGACGTCTAGTTGTGAAAGAGTAGGCCGTCGCTACTCAGACGGCCTAGATGCAATCCAGACGACGTCAGAAGCTGAAGAGGACGGCGTCACGGACATAAGGTGACGCCGTCGCAAGGTTAACGTGGCCAAGACGAAACCCTAATGACGGCGACACGACGGCGTCATGAAACATAAGGTGACGCCGTCGCATATGTAATCTTATATATAGAATCCGAATTTTTCAATCTTTGGGAGAGAGTCTTTTGGAGTGAAAACCTAAAACCGAACCTAAGGTGTCTTGTACAGTATTTTAGGGTTTTAAACCCTATCTTACATCAAGCTAAGTCTTTACTTCATTAATTCAATTATGTCTTTGATTATTTGTGTGTATGCTTGCATGTTCTCCATGTCCGGCTAATTTATTTGTGTGTTTGCTTAGGAAGTATGAAACTTAACTATTGAATATTGATTGGTTGTTTCTTATCTTAGTTGATTAATGATCTAGTAATGCGATAGGTCATTCGTTGTGTACTTAATGCTTGATTCCTCTTTGTGAACCTTAGAATATAATTACCTGAGTAGTTGTAGGCTAAACCATCCAAAGAGCGCCTTAGAGTAGGAGTTTATCATCCCTAGTGGGTTTGTAGACGAGACTCTTTGGTAAGTTCAAAGAGTTAGGGAGAAACGCATACCCTACAACTTTAGACACACAACGCAACTAGGAATAAGGACGTGACAACTCAACCATCAATAGGAGATAATTAAGGAGTAATACAACCTAAGTAAACACATCTTTAAACTATCATACGAGCACACATTAATTAGACATAGACTCCCACAACCTTAGTTTAGATAATTAGATAATAGTATAGTAATCGGTAGAAATACCAACCCCCCAAATCCAATACCCAAGATTCATTCCTTTCCATTTCATAAAATATAAAAAGATAAAAAATAATCTTCCTCAACCTTAACCTTAGCGTAGTAACTCCTTACTAGCATTCCTATTCCCCTAGAGAACGATATCAATACCCGTGGCTTACCCTAATTACTACACTACAACGATTAGGTTCACTGCCTAGGGTGTTATAAAACTTGCTCGAAGAAAAGGAAGTTTCCTTGACCCCGAATGACGCGTGTAGCGTTATCAATAACCCTTAGCAACTAGTTGTGACTTGTTTCGGATAACATTCCCTTCAGCATCCAATTTGTTCTTCTAAATCCATTTTAGACCGATGACGTAAACCCCTGTTGGTCTTTCAACCAGTTCCCATACTTCAAGACGTTTGAATTGGTTGAGTTCTTCTTGCATGGATTCTATCCAGGTGTCTTTTGTCATTGCGTCTTTGATGTTTTTAGGCTCAGATTGGCAGACGGTGAGTGCATAAATGCAATGTTCACCATCTGAGTGAAGACGTTGTCTATTAACGACCGGTTGATTCGGGTTGCCAATAATATTTTCCAGAGGATGATCTTTTGTCCATCTATGTGTGGAGGGTTGATGTTGGTATACATTGTGCAGATTTTGAGGATTCAAATGGTTTGTTGAAGATTCCGCAACATCTGGTGCAGCAGTCTCATTAGAAAACGGGTTAAAGAACGCATTTGGATCAAAATCTGCAGGTGGAGGTACTTCATTCAGAATATCATCAGCTGGTTCATCATTGTTGGAAGCGGTTTGTTCAACTGCTGTGGTGGAGTCAACTGGTGGTGCTTCTTCAACAATAGTTGCTGTCGCAGGTGTATCGGGTATAGGAATATTATCAGGTTGAGCAGTGGAAACAGCGGATACACCTGGAGCACGTTCATCAATATCGTCACTGAACAGAGGAGCAAATAACCTTTCCATTTGTTGACGAGTGAGCTGGGTGCTTTGTTCAGCTGATGATGGGGTTTGGGGGAAGTTTAAGCGGTTGTGACCGGGTTCTAAGCTGTTGTACTCAGAAGCCATTTCTGTGAGTTCATCAAAATGATCATGAATCGTTTCCATAACCTCCTTTGTTCGACGATTCTAGATGCGGAAACCTTTAGAATTATCATAGTATCCAATAAAGACTCCAATATCAGCTTTAGCTTTGAGCTTTCCAAAGTCATCACGATCATTATTCGGATAGCAAAGAGATCCAAATACATGAAAGTGTTTTAGAGTCGAAAGGTGTTTTGTTGTGGCGTTTTGTAATCATAGAACGGTTTTGAGTATAGCATGCAGTAGATACAGCTTCTGCCCACAAGTAATCTGGGAGTTTGGCATTGATTAACTTGGTTCTTGCAGCTTCCACCAACGTTCGGTTTCGTCTTTCAACAACTCCGTTTTGTTCAGGTGTACGTGCAATCGATGTCTGATGCTGAATTCCCACTTTCTCATAGAATTCACGAAGAGTTTGGTTAACAAATTCAGTTCCTCTGTCTGTTCTGATTTATCGGACGGTGTTTCGGAGCTGAACCTGTATTTTCGTGAGAAAGGTGATAATCATCTGTGGATGGTCTTTGCTTCGAAGAAAGTAGACCCAAGTCCAGCGTGAATAGTCATCAACAATTACTAAGATGTAGCGTTTGCCATTGATCGTTTGCACGCGCATTGGGCCACACAAATCCATGTGAAGAAGATGAAGCACATGCTGAGAGCTGTGTTCCACCTTTGAAGGAAAATGAGCACGAGTGCTTTTTCCTTATTCACAAGCTGAGCAAAGGTGATCTTTCGAATACCGAAATCGTGGGAGTCCTTCAACTAGTTTGTGTCGAGCAAGGTTGGTGATGGTTTGAAAGTTTAGATATGAAAGACGACGGTGCCATAGCCAGGATTTTGTTGATGTTTCCTTTGAAAGTAAGCAGATGGGAGAAGAAGCAACCATGTCTTGCATAGAGATAGTGTAAAGACTAGAAGTACGCGAGCCAGACATAAAGTCGTTTCCATGTAGATCACGAATGAAACAAGATTTCTCCCTAAAAGCAACCTCCAAATCACCATCACAGAACTGACCTACTGAAAACAGATTGTGACCGAGGCCTTCCACATAGTAAACCCTGCTTATTTGGATGTTCCCATTGATATAGTCTCCGTAGCCCATGATAGCTGCGAAGTGATCATTCCCGAATCTGACAGTGCCAATGAACTTTGCAATAAAGTTTGATAACAGTTTAAGGTTTCCTGTCATGTGTCGGGAACATCCGCTATCAACAATCCAGAGAATGATCTGTATCACCTGCATTACACACAGACGACACAGATGGAATAGAAGTAGATGTGGAACCCGAAATGTTAGAGGGTTCTGGAGCAGTTATAGTAGACATACACACATCAATAACTACTATTTGCTTTAGTGTTAGTGAATGCGCTGGGTGGTACTACATTCTTTGGAGGTGAAACTGGAACTACAGGGACAACAATGCGTTTCTTAGAGTCTAAAGAAGGCGGTCTACCAAGCACAGACTTAGAAAGGTTAGTTGGACTAGAAGTATTCCGATTCTTAGGATTCCTTAAACGAGAGATGATAGCTTTAGCAACACATTTGTCATGACAATCAGAATTCATACTTTTACGACAAATAACACAAGGTGCATCAGACTGAATATCAAAAGTACTTAAAGGTTTAGCATTCGTTACATCACTATTTCTATTACATTTGCCAGACGCAATATCTATAGTGGAAGCAACGTGAGTCTTATTCATAGTCCTAGGGTGTTCTTCTACTTTAGCATTCCTTATTGATCTTTTCTTAGGTCGCAACTTCCTATTCTTCGATGTAGTGCTCCTAGGCTGTGAAGTGCGGACGTTTGGAAAAGACGCAACTATTCCTGTTTCAGTAGAAGGAAGCACGTTAGCAACTTTTGATTTGGCAGTAGGGATTCTAGGTTCACGATTACTAAGTGTTACTGGTGCTATTCTCTTAATCACGGTAGGCGGAAGTTGTTCATACTTTCCTAACATTTCTCTTAGCTTAAAGATAGTGTGCACCAATTCTTGATTTTCAGAACGAAGATTTCCCGAAAAATTCATGACTTCCTTAGTGTGTTTAAGAAAATGATCAAGCTCGTTTGATGCTTCATCACGAGTCCTTTTAAGTAAATCAAATAGGACACCATATTCCTGTTTAACTTTTACAATTTCTTGTTCATATTTAGAGATTTGACATTTCAAAGACACGTTTTGATCATCCAGTTGCTCAAATTTTGGATTAAACGATTTAGATTGCAAATGGGTGATTTTGTTTTGCAAAGCAAGTTCACGATTTTGACAATCTTTTTGACACCATTGAAGACGACGTTTTGCATTTGAAAGTTCGTTATTCAATCGTTCATTTTCAGCTTTTAAAGACTTGAACTGATGCACATTATCAGAATTCTTAGCAGTAACAACATTATCAACAATATCAGCAGAGATATGATCAGATGCATATGCAACAGATTGTAATAACACAAGATTATTGATGTCAGCACAGATGACATCTTCCAAGAGTCGATCAACATATTTTCTCAACATTTTCATTTTACGTTTAGTATTAGAAATAGATGTTTCTGTTTTTTCTAAAACGACCTTCATCACTCCAAGTTCCTTATGAAATTCCCGTTCCCAAGACAATGCAAATTTTTCAAATTTTTAACATTAGGTAAAAGATTTTTCTGAAAAATGTCTCTTTGTTCTCGCGCCAGAGGCGATTTAAAATGTTGAACTTTGATTTCAGAATGATATTCTATCTCATGTTGCAAAGTTTTGAGGTCAGCCATGAAAAGGTCAAAATATCTAAGAATTTTGCGATTTTCAGGTTTTGAATTTACTTCACTGATGGAAGGTAAAGGACCATAAATTTGTGCATAATCTGGTTGGGGATTAACATCAGAAGACTCAGACATTTTAATGATGACCCTTGGTGTGTTAGAAGAATCCTTTGGTTGGACGAAGGTGACCGCTTGTGAATAAGTAAAAGGTTTGTTGTAAACAAATTTTTCTAATTTTGATCGACTCTCATCTTCAGCATCTAATTCCTCTTGACAATGATATTCAACAACAGTCATAGCAGAATCATCAATTTTATATTCTGCACTGGAAACTTCCGGATTTGGTTTGAATGTTTTGGAGAAAGCTTAGGTTTGTAATCAGCAAGATTCGGTCCATATCCTTTTGGATTGGGTTTTAAAGTAAACTTTTCAATAGCTGTTACTGACTCACCATGTTTATAAACAACAGTTGTAAACTCTTTAAGCTTGTTTTGCAAACCAACAATTTCTTCCAGATAGTCATCTATTCGATTCGTTGAATGCTTTTTGTATGCAGAGAACTTTTTTTGACAAGTTAACAACTCAGCCTTAGCTTTTTGATTTTCCAAGGTGAGAGCGTTAATTTGCTTTTTATGTTCATGTTTCAGTTGTTCTATGTCAGACAAAAAAGCATTCTTCGAAGCGGCTAGTTCACGCATCTGTCTCTCTAAATATTTTTTGTTTTGATGAGATTTAGCAAAAGCGGCTTCAAAACCTTTTTCACGTTTTTCTTGAGCTTTGAAAAAATTGAGTTGCATTTTTAAACCTTCAAAATCCTTGGTTTTTAAGTCCTGATTTATCGCACGACATTCTTCCACTATGGTTTGTTGGTCTTGTATTAATCGAGCAAAATCTGGATGAGGCAAAAGTTCGGCTTGTTCAACGTGGGTCACAACATGATCATTATTTAGATCCTCAAGTATAACCACGGAGTCAATTTGATTATCAAAGGAAACCATAAGGTCATCTTGATCGTCAAATGTAACTACGGGGTCTAATTGAAAATCGTCGGAATGAGATGTGGATGACTCATTTTGAACATTCTGAGCCTTGCCGGATTCAGATGTTGGCGGAGATATTAGATCAGAGATAAACATGGTTTGTTCGGGTACCTGAGACAAGCCATCAGTGTCATACACTGGGCCTGTTTCACTCATGTGTAGCTCTTGCATATTGGCCATCAACATAACTGCTGAGTTGGTCTGCAAGTCCTCCATATCATCATCTGAGTCTGCATCTGCCATAAAGCTCTGTTCTTTGTCTGTGAGAGTTCCACCAGCTTCATCCTTAAGAGCCAAAAGAAGAGCCTCTTTGTGATAAGCACTGCCCCTAGTCCTAGGCTTTGGGCATGCATTAGCCAGGTGTCCCTTCTCATTGCAGTTGTAGCATCGAAGACCATTCAACCCATTCTGAGCATTTCCCTGTTCCACCACTAGAGCTCTGTTGTTATTCCTACCCACGGCATTAAACCCGTGACCACCGCTCATCTGACGACCATAACCACGATTCTGAACTTCAACACGTCCATTGTTCACAACAGCTTGATTCCTTGTGTTAGATGAGGAACGAATGCGATTGTTATATTTGTTGGTATAACGGCCAAAAGCATTAGCAATCATAACAAATCCTTGTTGCAATGCTTCGAACGGATCGATTTCCTCATTAGCTTCACTGACAAGTGCTTGAGCATTGTTGTTGTTGTATGGAACCAATTGAGTTTGTTGAGATTGTTGCTGTGAAGGATCATGTGGTGTGATTGTTGCAGTTGGTTGAGTTGCTGGTTGAGGAGAATAATTGTTTTGAGCATACAAGGCAAGTTTTTGATTTTTCGGATGTGTAGGTGGAGCAATTTGAGCACGGAGAATCCTTTCTTTATCAACTTCCTTTTCATGAGGTTTCAAGTAATCGTACAACAATCCGTATGTGGAATGATGCATGTTCTTCGCTTGATGGAGAAAAATTACATACTTCTCCCATTCAGGACCAAGACTACTCAGGAACTTAGTATTAACAGCAATTCTTGTCATAATGATGTTGTGTTTATCCAAATCATTTATGATGTCTGATAATCGATGTTGATAAGACTCTAGTGTCTCTCCAGGTTCAATCATGAAGTGTTCATAAGCCAAGTAAATTCTGGATTCCATATCCTCCTGATTGAGTACAGATCCTTCCATAAGAAGACGAATATGGTCCCACATCGCCTTTGCAGTCTTTTGAGCATCAACACTTCGAAGAATTGGGTTTGGTAATCCTAAGGGGATATATTCCATTGCAAGCTCATCAGCTTCATAGTGTAGAAGTTCTTCTGCATTCATATCTGCAACAGTAGCAATGTTTGATTGTTCATCTCTTGGTGGATTAGCAGTTGGATCTCCGGGTACAATGACAGTAGGCATCTGAAATGGACCTTCCAAGATAACCTTCTTTAAGAACTTTGCATGTGGCTTCTTCAGATCACAAAACCTAAAGAACCTTATCACCCATTGATCGTAGTTTCCTGGAGTGAGCATTGAAGGTCTATCAAGTGATCCAACCTCATGAATGGATTGTTGGCTGCTTAAAGCTTCACACATCTTTGCAAACCAAGTGGGTTCCTTCATAGTGTACCTTGAGGGATGTTGATTGAATTCGTTTATGTAGGGTTGAACTTGAAGACTTGGTGGTGGTTGAACCATTTGAGGTTGTGGAATTGCAGCAAGTTGTAGAGTATGTTGTTGATAAATTGCTTGTTGTTGATTCCATTGTTGATGTTGGGGACTTAATTGTTGTTGACGTTGAGAATAAGTGTAAGGGAAATAGTTAGAGTATGGTGGTTGTGACATGTTGAAAACTTGTGTTGGTAAAAGATGGATCTTTGTAGTCGAATGAACCTTTGTTGATGAAGTGTCCTTAGGCGTAGAAATCACAAGAAACCAAGTAGCACTTAAGCGTAAAAACACCAAAGTTACGCGTAACAATCAAGAGTTACGCGTAGGTTTAGCTTACGCGTAAGTAGGGAAAAGACACTAAAGTTATGCGTAGACACAAAGTTAGGCGTAGAAACTTAGGCGTAGGATTACCTTATGCGTAAGACTATGCTTAGGCGTAAGATGAATCTTATGCGTAGGATTTTCTACGCGTAAGCTTATGCTTATGCGTAAGTTTAGGGTTTTGCCCAAATGATCTTTTACACTATCACAGTGCAAAAGATATCCAAAGTCGACGTATTTTCAGGCTTATCCAAGCAAGAAAACACGGAGTAAACCACGAAACTGAAGATCAAACCACGGATAAAGTTACGCGTAAGATTAGGGTTTTGATACGCGTAGCCTTACTCGTAAAAATGATTTTGCCCAAAGATGTTTCTAAACCAGATTTTTGTGATGAGATAGCTTCAATATCACCAAAATAACACAAAAGTGTGAAACTTGATGAACCAAAACTCCTAAAACAGTTACGCGTAGGATGAAACCCTCGTACAAAAACCTGTTTAAAAACAACGATCCACGCATAAAGTTTGTAACTTTTTACCAAAAACAGTTATTTTAACACCTTAAAACGTTAAAAGTACAAGAATATTGGATTCAAAAGTGTGAAAAATACGTTTTTAAGCGAACCAAAGTATCAAACCGTTGTTTTACGCGTAGGACCGAAAACCCACTTCAAAAACAAAACGATTCACCCAACTAGTAGGCGATTGATACCACTGTTAGGTCACTAGTTTTACAACACAAGCAACAAGAGAAGAAATAGAGAGGCGATTGAACAATATCCAAACACACACACACGTATACAAGTAAACGGTTAGGCGTAGAATGTGAGTGAAAGAAATAAATTGAACAACCAACCCTCAAGTGAGGGTTATACAAGAGTATTTATAGGAGGGAAGCTAGGGAAACACTCCTAGTTCCCATCATTTCCTTAATGGACATGGGCCTAAGCTCATGGGCCTTCTACACAAGCTTAAGGCAAATAACAAACATAAAGGCCATAATTAAGCTAACTATTACATATGAATTACTAACACTTGATTATGGTTTAGGAGTGATTCCAACACATCTTTTTCACTAAATCATCCAAGTAAGCTTACATATTATTTTTCATAACTTTCATACTCATATTCTTGATCTATTTTATCATTTTAGTACAAAAATATGCAAGTATTATATGTATTCATACCACTTTTTACTTGTTTTTCTACTTATAATGAATTTTATCTATCCTATAATTATTCCCATGAACTCTATCATTTTTGGTGAATTCTAGGAACCCATGACACCCTAAGAAGGTGTATGGTAGATTTAGAATAGCTTTGGTATTGATTGGAATGTTTTAGAAGAAGTTTCAAACAAGAGAAACCGTTTTCGACAAAATATATATAAGGGCTGTCCAATTTTGTGAAATCTGGAAACATCAGTGGGTCAGGGGATATTTTGGCTTATATTTTCAGAAAATAGACTTAAAAATGAAACCGTGGCCGCTTGAACGGGTTAAAAAGGGTTTATAACGAAAAAGATACGCTATTTTCAAGTTTAACGACGAAAACTAATTTTCTGGAATAGTACTTGCTGTCAAAGGGTGGGTCTAAGGACAAAAACGAGTTTTGTTGGATCGATATACTTTAATCAAACTAACTTAACTAGCTTGTTAAGGTTTAATAACCTCGGATAAATCCTAAGTTATTAACAAAGAAACACTGAACAATCTTTATTAAGTACGCGGAATTTACTTAACAAAGCTAAAAAGAAACTTTATTAATAAAACTCTAAATCTGCTTATTATGCAGATACTCTAATACAACTCTAAGATATTCGAACTTTTCTCTAAACTCTTAATTCGTAAACTCTAAAACTCTTTTTCTGAAATCGTACCTCTAATGCCAATCTAGGAGTCCTTTTATAGGCTCAAGGATATCCTAGTCGGTTTACAATTGATAACCTTGTACGACAAGTAATCTAAACATGGAATACAATACTTTCCATAAACTAATATAACAGTTCTTCTGTTCTAGCAGTACTTTGACTTTATCTTGCAGTACTTTGACTTTGTCTTTAGCAGTACTTTGACTATTTGACTTCTTCCAGTACTTTGCAGCTTACAGTACTTTCATATCTTCAGTACTTTGATATCTTCAGCACTTACATATCCCAACAATCCTCCCCTAACTTGAATTCTACTTGCTTGACTTCAAGTTCCTTTGTGAATATATCTTTAACAGCTTCATCTTTTAAAATGGATTGTTCTTTAGTCTTTAGATTATATCTCTGTAGAATCTTGTGCTCTTGTCAAAGTATCTCTTAGAATTATTTTCATCACAGCAGCATTCAGCAATCTCCATCTTTTCAGCAACACAGCAACATATGACAATGTGTACAATAATTTAAGTTTAAGTTGCATACTATTCTCATCACATCTAAGTGAATCATTGAAAATTCAATGGATTTAGAACTCTTTACCAAAGCCATTATCTTTGGAGTAGCCAAATGTTTTGGTGTGTAAGACCATGGTACATTGATAACCATATGATTTTTAGCAAACCACCAGCTATCAACAGATTTGTTTTGTCTTTACCAAAAGCTGTACCCTTCTGGACTAGTTAGTTCTTTTATCTAATGGTGAACTAATTACCAATAATGGTTTTTCCACTGCCTTTACCACAAGCCATTTCTTGTGGGCTAGCCAACTCTTCACATTACTGATATGGTGAGTTGATAACCATCCAACTTATTAGCAAGTTGTCAACTAAAAACGGATTTGATATATCTTTACCAGAGCCGTTTGCTCATGGATTAGTCAATCCTTTTGTAACCATGGTGGATTGATAACCTATTGATGTTATCATCACAAAAACCATTTATTCAACCTTTATATCAGAAAATATTTATTATTTAGCAAAAGGTTTCTTCTAAAATTCATTTAACTGGTTTAATACAGCAAACAGTACTTTGATGAAAGTACTGTCTGACTAGCAGTACTTTGAATAAAAGCACTGTTATATCAAAAAGTATTTTTTCAAAAATCATACCAGTTATAGATCATTCTCAGCAATGGTAGTCCAGTCTATAAGTAAATTGATAACCATGCAAGCAATTTCATCAGCCTCTTCGACTTCCAATCCATGCTCTAGCATTCTTCTCATGAGCTCAACAGTAAGAGGATATCTTCTTTCTGCAAACATGTGAATCATTGTTCCATTTTCTAGCTCCAATACATGAACTCCAGATTCTCCAAAGAATCTCCAGCAAACTATCTCCCAGTTTTCTTGATCCTTCCAAATATCATCAGTACTCTTTTCATCAGTTTCCCACATAGTTATGAGATCCCCATGTAAAACCAATCCAATCCCTTCTAACGGATTATCTTCAAAATAAGTCTTCACAGCATGATATAAGTAGAATAGATCTACTCTGTCTATAATATGCAGCAAATCCCATAGCCTTTTAAAAACTTTGAAACTTTTATCTTCTTTGTGAAAAACCATGTAATCTCCATTCTTAGATTTCTCAACTTTGAAAGCACTGATCTTTGATCTGTTCATCTTCATGTCATTATCTTCATCAGTATAATCAAAATCTACCACTCTGAGATAATTCTTCAATTCATCACTAGTCTCAGATCTTAATTCAACCTTCTCTTTCTTTGAAAACTGAACATCTGTAGCTTCAGTTTTTCTTTTCCTTTTTAAGCTTTTCTTCCTTTCAGCTTCAGTCCAAAAAGCTTCATCTCTAAAATCTTTAATGCCTGCAACATCTTTCTTATAAGCTTCTCTCTCAGCATCATATAATCTCTTCATATCCACATAATTTAGCTTCTGTAATCCTTTAAATCCTCTACTTTTTAGATATGCCATCATTGCATTCCTTTCTTTAGCTAAATTAGGTCTTCTTGACATGAATCTAACAGGTGTTGGAGACTGTAAAGGTTCAGCAGCTTCAGCATCCAATTCATCTTGCACTTTTTGAGCTGCTTTTCTATCCAAAGCTTCTTGAGCTTCTCGTTCTTCTCTATCTTTAGCATTTATCTCTTCTTGAACTTTTCTAGCTGCAGCTTCATTCCTTGCAACTTCAAATGCTCTAATTTCTGCTAAAGTAAGCTTCTTTTTCTTAACTTCAACCAAAACACCTTTTCCCTTGTCTTTTGGATCAATTGCAGGTTGATCAGTTCTTGGTTGTTCTTCTTCTTGTGCTTCTCTAATAGTAACACCTCCTCTTGGTTGTGACAGATCAAGAATATCACTTGGTGAATGAATAGGTTTAAATCTAGCTTCCTCCTCTTCCTCTATAACAGTTGTAGAAGGACCAGCTTCTTTATCAAAATTCAAAACCCTCGGAGTTATTGGTGTTATAATCTCTGGCCTAGTTGTATCATGAAACTCAGTACTTTGATGTTCAGTACTTTGTTTATCAGTACCTTGATGTTCATCAGTACCTTGATTATCAGTACCTTGAACTTGTACTTCTGCTTGTTCCTCAGAAAAATCTTCTTTCTTCTTCAAAACATCTTCTTCAGATTCTTTTGTCTTCATAACATCTTCTTTCAAATTTTCTTTGTCTAAATTCCTCCCCAAGTTGACAGAAGATGATTTAGGAACCGTCTTTCTTTTCAATTCCTTACGAAGTACTTTTCGACGTTTATTCTCCTCCTTTACCCATAAATTGAAACCTTGAATATAGGGTTTAACAAAATTTCTCAACCAGAAATAATTTCGCTTTAACTTCCTAATAGTTTTAGCTTGTCGCTCAACAGTCTTGTTCAACCTAGCAAGCGCCTTTGTCAAAGCATAGTTGTCCATAGTTAAACCTTCACGAGGTATAGAATGAGCATCACCGTGAACTTGCGAATGTTCCTCTGAACCAGAAACAAATGGTTGAGGAGATGGAGTAGGTGTTCTCTCAATCTCTGCTTGAACCTCAGGACTTGGAGAAACATCACCCTGTAAAGATGCAGTACCTTCACGAGAAGCAGTACTTGCAGATGCAGTACCTTGTGAGGCAGCACTTTGTGAAGCAGTACCCTGTGCAGAAGCAGTACCTTCACTTTCTTCATCCTCTTCAGCACGTACAGCGTGAACAACTTCCATCATGGAAGTAGTTAAGGGAATATCTCCACCTCTGAACAAATCACTGCGCCTAGCCATGAATGTATAGATCTTGGCTTGTTGCACAATAACAGGTAGTAAAGCAGTAGGTTTAGGAATATCAGCCAATTGCTTGTTTAGAAAAACCTGTATAAATCTTGGGTACATCAACCAAGGTGCTCCAGATGATATATGCGATAGCATCCCATCCAAAATAAGCCGTGAAAAATTAAATACTCTATCCGTAGCTAATCCAACCACTGCAGATGCAATATTTGAACCAAACTGCTCCCAAGAAGTGCTTTTAGAACTTATGCAATGGAGCAAGACATGGATCAAAAACTTCCATTGAGGACAGAATAAGGCCTTCTTAAAAGTTTGTTCAGTCAAAGAACCTTCATAACCCAGATTGCTAAAAGTATCCCAAATCAATTGCTTGTTAAATCTAACAGCCCCATCTTCATCTTCAAATAATAAATCTGCACGAATAGAGGCTTCTGTGATCTTAATAGTGCGACCAGCAACAGTTGATCTAATATAGTATTCATCCTCCTCCATATTATCTTTAGCATTAGCCCAAAATTCTTGAATCCATGGTTCAATTATATCTGGCTCCACTAAAAGAGCATAACTAATAGGCGACCCATTAAGATAATCAATGATATCATAAAACGCCACATTTTCCTCAGACTTATCCAAATTAGCCACCATATTGTGCTTCGAAACAGTTAAACGATTCACCATTGTTGAAAGAGTGAGCACAATAGAAAGATTTTATCGAATAATAAAGAAATGGCAATTGGAAGATAAGAATGGAAAAGATATGAAGTAATAATATGAGAGGGAAAATCGGAAAGAAGTTATTTATAGGTGAGATTTGAAAAATCACAGCCTAAATAACAAAGTTACCGTTACTACCAATTACCCTTCAATATTACCGTTGGAACAGTACTTTAATACGACAAACAGTACTTTTCCACATAAGCAGTACTTTCCCAAGCAATACTTTCCGAAGCAGTACTTTCAAGAAATGCAGTACTTAGCAAAATGCCTTCATAAAAACTAAGTATAAACTAACATCCTCCCCTTAAGCAATACACAGGACTATATCTAACACCTTATAGTCCTCCCCTTAAACATAGCTTAGTAGTTAATCATTCCAATGCTCACAACCAAGTGATTGAATCGTGACACATCAAAACCTTTGGTAAGTAGATCAGCTACATTGTCATCCGTGTGAACTTTAACCACATTAATGAGCCTATGCTCATAACAGTCTCTGATAAAGTGATGCCTAATCTGAATATGCTTTGTCTTGGAATGATATACAGGATTATTCACAATACAAATAGTACTCTCATTATCAATATTGATAGGAGTATTCTTAAAGTTGAACCCATAATCCAATAGTTGATTCTGCATCCATAAAACTTGACCACAACAACTTGCAGCAGCTACATATTCAGCTTCAGTAGATGATGTTGCTGCAATTGTTTGCTTCTTGCATTGCCATGAGACTAACCTTCTTCCAAGATATTGGCATCCACCAGTTGTGGATCTTCTGTCATAGTTATCACCTGCATAATCACTATCTGAAAAAGCTTCTAAGTGAAAAGGTGACTCTTTAGGATACCACAATCCCAACTTAGGTTGTTGTTTCAAATAACAGAATATTCTCTTGACAGCATTCAGGTGAGAGATCTTTGGTGAAACTTGATATCTGGCACATAAACAAACTGCAAACATGATATCAGGCCTTGATGCAGTAAGATACATAAGAGAGCCAATCATAGATCTGTATAACTTGACTTCAACAGGCTGACCATCTTCATCTTTTCCCAATGAATTGATAGATTTAATCGGTGTAGTAACAGCCTTCATATCATCAAAATTAAATTTCTTAAGTATGTCTGTAACATACTTGTCTTGACTAATAAAAATCCCTTCCTTGGACTGCTTAACCTGAAGTCCTAAAAAGAATGTTAACTCTCCCATTGAACTCATTTGAAATTCCTTCTGCATCAGCTACTCAAACTCCTTAACCATAGACTGTTTGGTAGCCCCAAAGATAATATCATCAACATACACTTGAACTAACATGATATCCTTCTTGTCTCTCTTGATAAACAAAGTCTTGTCTATGGCTCCCCTTCTGTATCCATGTTGTAATAAGAATGTAGAGAGCCTCTCATACCAAGCTCTAGGTGCCTGATGAAGACCATATAAAGCCTTCACCACCTTATAAACTTTGTTAGGATGCTTAGGATCTTCAAAACCTGGAGGTTGTTTCACATACACCTCTTCTGTAATAGTGCCATAAAGAAATGCACTCTTGACATCCATCTGATAGACTTGAAAACCCATATAAGAAGCAAAAGCAAGAAAGATTCTAATTGCTTCAATCCTTGCCACAGGAGCAAAAACCTCATCATAATCTACCCCTTCTTCCTGTCTATAACCCTGAGCAACTAACCTTGCCTTGTTCTTGATAACATTGCCTCTTTCATCTCTTTTAACTCTAAAGACCCATCTTGTTCCAATGACTCTCTTCCCATCTGGAAGATCACATAAAACCCAAACCTCTTGAAGTTTAAATTGAAGAAGTTCTTCCTGCATAGCTTCAACCCAGCTTTCTTTAGTCAAAGCTTGAGCAATGTTCTTGGGTTCCTCTTGAGAGATGAAACAGGTGAATAAGCAGGTTTGATGATCCTTATGATTTAGCCTGTTTTGTTTATACACAAAGCTAAGTAAAGCATTATGAGGTTTTGTGAAACCCTTAGCTGTGTGTCTTGTCATAACTCCAGAAGTAGAAGGACCAATGATTTGATCTGTTGGATGATTCTTATGAATTCGTAAGATTGGAGACTGTGGAACTTCATATGTATCATCTAAGTTAGTATAATCAGCACCTTCATTGGAATTTGTGAAAATACCTTCATCTTCAAGCTCATCATCAGTTTCTTCTAACTCAAGCATGGTAGGATCATCCAAATCATCTAAAGTACTGACAACTGGTGCAGCAGTACTTTGGTTGAAAGTATTGTCCAAAGTACTGGAAGAGAACTCTGCCGTCTTGTTCTTCTTCTTTGCTTCTTCATAAGCTCTCCTTTGTTCATCTATGTAAGAATGTGCTAATACATCTTGAAGAAGCATCTGATTAAGTTCCTCTTGAATAGATTGATCCTCAGCAGATAATGAGGATTGTGGTGCATCAGTACTTTGTTTTGGAGAAACAGTACTTTTCTTAGGAACATCAGTACTTTGGTTTGGACTCATAGGATCTTTATCAGGAATAGCATCAGGTCTAAGATGAATATCATGAACAACATATTGAATATCTTCTTCATTATGCAAAGGTTGATTTTCTTCTCTAACAGGTACATAATTCATTGAAGGAGATAAAATCTCAAGATCAAACATCCAATCAGGACCCTTCCCTTTCTCATTGTCTTGATCCTCTAAAAACTCAACATGAAGACAGTCTTGAATCTTCTTAGTAACTCTGTTGTAGACTCTGAATCCTTTACTGTTAGTGCAATATCCCAATAAGTAACCTTCTTCAGACTTGCCATCAAACTTCCCTAAATTATCAATGGTGTTCAAAATAGTAAGAGGGCATCCAAAAGGCTTCATAAAACGAATGTTGGGTTTATTGCCCATCAGCAATTCATAGGGTGTCTTCATCTGTGGTTTTGTGACAGAAACCCTGTTGAGTACATAGCATGCAGTACTTACAGCTTCTGCCCAAAATTGAATAGGGAGATGAGAATCAGCTAACATGGTCCTTGCAGCTTCAATCAAGGTTCTATTTTTCCTTTCTGCAACACCATTTTGCTGTGGTGTTCTAGCAATACTAAACTCCCTTTTTATGCCTTTATTTGCACAAAAGTCATCCATAGGTTTGTTCTTGAATTCTGTTCCATTATCACATCTAATACCTCTAACCTTGAGTCTTAATTGGTTTTCAAGTGCTATTATAAGAGTTTGAATAGCATCAAAGGTATCATCCTTAAAGCCCAAAAAGAAAACCCAACTGAATCTACTACAATCATCAGTAACAACCAAACAGTACTTCTTCTTATTTAAACTTGCCACAGAGACAGGTCCAAATAGATCCATGTGTAATAGCTCCAATGGTTCTCTAATGTTCCTTTCATCAAGCTTCTTGCAGGAAGCTTTGTGTTGTTTACCCTTCTTGCATGCCAAACATGATTGATCATTCCTGTAAGTCTTTGAAGGTAAACCTCTAACTAAATTGCCTTTGACCAGTTTGTTGATGTTCTTGAAATTTACATGGCCCAATCTTCTATGCCATTGATGTGCCTCTTCAGATGTTGCCTTAGCCACCAAGCATGTGGCTCTGCCATAGGAATGTAGACTCTTCATGTCTAAACTATACACATCATTTGTCCTTGGTACCCTTAGTACTACCAAGTCATCATCAACAGGTTTGAAGTCAGAAGAAAGAATAAGACATTCTGTGTCAGTGAATAACACAGGATGCTTTTTATCACAAATTTGAGAGACTGACAACAAGTTGAACTTTAGCTCCTTCACATATCTGACATTCTCAAAATCAATTCTCCCAGCTTTAATTATTCCTTTCCCTGTAATCCTTCCTCCATTGGGATCATTCCCAAATGCAACTTTTCCTCCACTAATACTTCTAAAATCAGACAGGATCTCTTTATCGCCTGTCATACTTCCAGAGCAACCACTATCCACAATAAGATGATCTTTAAGCTCCTCTTCTGGGTTGCCCTGCACATAAAGAAAAGAGTTAGAAACTTTTAGGAACCCAAGCCATTACTGACTTGTGTTCCCCTTGAGAAGTTACAAACTCAAATTCTTTGAGTATGTAATTCTCACTATCTCTCAACTGATGATCCAAAATTATCTTTTGATTTTTAGCATGTGGATTTTCAAAACTCTCTGGTTTTTCAACATAAATTTCTTTCACCAGATTATTAGCCTTTTCTCTTGACACAAAAACATCTGATTCACTTTTTGTTGAACGTCCTGTATGTCTCCCAGCAGTTCTTTCCCTTTTAACCCATTCAGTTTTAACAGGAGGTTCTTGTGATCTAGATCCCCTATATGAACTGTGATAAGTTCTAGGTTGATAATGAGATCTCCTAGAATTTCTATCCCAAGAATGGTTTTCAGGACCTTGTCTCTGAGCAGTACTTTGGAAAGTACTGTGAGATACTGAAGTTCTTCTCTGATGTGGGTATCTATGGTCTGGTGTGAAGTTTCTGTGATTAACCCTATTAGAATTAGTCCAAACTGGTTTATGCTCTCTAGGTTTCTGATTGTAAGACTTATTCCTTGGAAACTTGCTTAGATATTCTGAGTGTCTGTCACAATCTTTGATTAAGTGAGTAGGACTATAACACACAAAACACAGTTTTTGACCCATATGTCCAATGTGATTTCTTCTATGTCTATGCCCAAAATTGTTTTGCCTTCTTGAGGACTGATAAAATTTGTTTTGACCAAAATTATCCCAAAAAGGTTTAGCAGTACTGTTTTGAAAAGGTTTTGCAGAAGGTACTGCTTGTTGAGCAGTACTTTGATTTAAAGGTACTGCTGGATTTTGAACATTGTTTTCAACAGTTTCTTTGGGTTTCTCAGATCTAGATTTAGCAATTAGCTTATTCCTAAACTCTAGACTATCTACTCCATAACGAGAAACATCAGGCCTAGAGGGGTGATGACTAATGGGATGAGGAACAGCATGATAACCATTGTATTTCTTAGGATGTGGTTCACTTACTGAGCCTTCATTACTAGATGAATCTAAATAGTTAATGAGCTCATCATCACTAGTGGTTATATCCTCAAAATCACCATCATCCTGATCACTAGGTTGATTTTCTTCTACAGTACTAAAGTCCATTCCAAATCCTAAGCCTGTTCTAATGTAAGCCCTTCTCTGTTTTTCAACATACTGAACATGGGACAAGCCAGACTCTTTCCAAGCATCAAACTTAGCTACCAAATCATCTCTTTCCTTAGTTAATTTCTCAATTTCAGCAATTTTACAGTTTAGTTTCCATTCACTAAGTTTCAACTGATAATCCTGTTGTTCATACTTTTCAGCCCAAGCCATTTCATTATTTTCATGTGTAATGATTTTAGCTTCTATAGACTCTAAAGTGATTTGATAACCTGCTACCTCAGACCTAGCCCTAATACAATTATCTCTTTCAATCACATAACTGTTAAGCAATTTTTGATAGAATTCATAACAGTTTGAGCATACCTCAGAGATAGGAGACTGAGTTGGTGAAGTAGCCACCATAGCAAGAAGAACAGGATCATCTTCACTTTCTTTGCTCCAATCAAATCCTCCAAAGCCATCATCAGATTCCAAAACAGCATGTTCAGATTCTTCATCAAAAGCAGTGCTCCAGTCCAATGCTTCCACTGTGTCTTCAACTGCATCTTCCACTGCTACCATACAGTAAGTCACCGGTTCATCATCAAACTCTTCACTCCAGTCCACTTCTGATAACTTCTCTTGAGCAACCAACGCCTTTGTTTCAGTTATTGGAATTTCCTTGAGCTCAAGTTTAGGCTTCTCAGATGTTCTGTTTGCTTGATACTTAGCAAACCTGCACTCCCTTGCAAAGTGACCAGTCTTTTGACAATTGAAGCATTCAATTTTAGATTTGTCAAAAGTTATTCCTTGTTTTGGTTTGAAATCAATATTTTTGCCTGTCTTCTTCATGTACTTTTTGATTCTTGCAGTGATCAAAGCAACTTGCCACCTGATATCAATTTCCTCAAGTGCATCTTCTTCAATCTGTGCTAGATCCTCTTCATAAGTGACAGGTAAGCTTGCTTGTTGTGCAAAGAAGGAGCACACAACTTCATCTGAGTTCAAAGTGGTTGATGGTGGGACCTGCTGAGTATATGATGGGGGATTGTAAACAGCAGTACTTTGAGAAACAGTACTTTGAGGAGAAGCAGTACTTTTGGAAGTACTGCTCTTCTTTTCAGATGATAGAAAAGCAATACTGTGAGATTTAGAATTTGGTTGACCACTCATCTCATGTTCATACACCTTCAATTGATGATAAAGATCATCAAAGTCCATAACCTCCAGTCCTTGTTGTCCTCTGATCATAGTAGCAATCACATGCCATGTAGATGGCAAACTCCTTAGAAACTTCAAATTAGCATCCTCAACTGATACTTCTGCCTTGTATAACTCCAACATGTTGAGGAGATTCTGAAACCTATCATATGCAGCATCAAGACTCTCTCTTTCTCCTACTGTGAATGTTTCAAACTGCTGTTTCAGCAAGTTTCTGTGCATCTTCTTAGAGGCTTCATTCCCTCCAAATCTGGTCTTGAGAGCAGCCCAGAGCTGCTTAGCATCTTTAGCATCGTGAAATTTAAGAAGATGACCATCTGGAATGGCAGATAGGAGAATGTTAAGAGCCTTCTCTTGATTCCTTAGGGTTGCTTGTGGTAAAACTGCTTTTGGTGCCAAAGGTTGTCCAGGAATTTGAACAGGTTCTGGAACAACTTCATTCCCATTGACAATTACATTCCACAGAGCATGGTCTGTAATGGCAATATACTGCCTCATCTTCATGCACCAGAGATCATATTCTCCCTTCTTAATGACTGGAATTCTGAGTGAGGTGATTGAGGGTGGTGGAACAGCTTCAGTCGACATCTTGAAAATTGTAGGGTTTCTTCCTAGTCAGAGTTTCCACACAAGCTCTGATACCACTTGTTGGATCGATATACTTTAATCAAACTAACTTAACTAGCTTGTTAAGGTTTAATAACCTCGGATAAATCCTAAGTTATTAACAAAGAAACACTGAACAATCTTTATTAAGTACGCGGAATTTACTTAACAAAGCTAAAAAGAAACTTTATTAATAAAACTCTAAATCTGCTTATTATGCAGATACTCTAATACAACTCTAAGATATTCGAACTTTTCTCTAAACTCTTAATTCGTAAACTCTAAAACTCTTTTTCTGAAATCGTACCTCTAATGCCAATCTAGGAGTCCTTTTATAGGCTCAAGGATATCCTAGTCGGTTTACAATTGATAACCTTGTACGACAAGTAATCTAAACATGGAATACAATACTTTCCATAAACTAATATAACAGTTCTTCTGTTCTAGCAGTACTTTGACTTTATCTTGCAGTACTTTGACTTTGTCTTTAGCAGTACTTTGACTATTTGACTTCTTCCAGTACTTTGCAGCTTACAGTACTTTCATATCTTTAGTACTTTGATATCTTCAGCACTTACATATCCCAACAAGTTTTTAGCGTGAACTAGAGGAGTCGACTTATCAAAAATATATTAGTATATATTAACACGAAACCAAGGATATATAGATCGTAGAAAACGAGGTTATAATGACCGAGATACAAGCATTTGAAAACCGACGTTCACAACTTATTTCCATCAGCTTTTACTAAAATATTTCTAAGTGTTGAAACTGTCTTTTTGGGTACCCATGTTTGGAGCCGTTTTTCTCAATGATCGAATTGGTTTTGGTAAAATAGTATCTCTGAGTAAAAGTTAGTTCACCCGGCCTATTTTCCAAAATGACCAGCTGTTCTTCAAACGGAGTTCTAACGAGTAAAATACAACCACTCAAACTTTCCCGAAAACTACCCATAAACTACATTTTTAGCTCAACTACCTCACTTCACCATTATTTTTCTTTATGATCGGAACTCGTATGGATAAAAGTTCAGTGTTATGACTTTTAGATAATGTTACAAGCTTTCTAAAATCATTGAGTTTGTTTCCTAACACTCGATATTCACTATTTTACGACTAGCTTTTCGAGGCCACTTAGCCACTTTCACGAATTATCAAAGTACATTATTTTGCGACGAAAAACTATATTTTCTTGATTTATCACTTAATAACTATTGTAGGATGTTGTTTCAACGTAAGTACTTGTAAAGTATTTTATAACATGACGAGATGTCATAAACATATATTTCGACGATAAATTTCATTTCCAAAAATGTACAAGTGGTATGGATATCATATGAGTTTGCATGCACGACATTGTTTCATGACTTACATTAGAACATATCATTTATATTAGGTTGCAGATAGAGATTGCACCTCATTTCAGTGTATCCACTTTTGTCATCATAATCATTGCATCAGGTGAGTTCGTAGCCCCACTTTTAATCGTTTAATTATTTTACAAACTCTTTGGGGGAGATACATGCTCAACTATTTTAATTTCAATTTTGATTATTTGCAAACTATATGTTGAACCTAAACTTAAACTATATTGTTTGAACTATCATGAACTTGTTAATCTTTTGTTTCACTCTTTATGCTCGTAAGTAGATTATGCCCGAACTAAATTGATTACTATGTTAGGAACACTATTATTTGAACCCTTCGACATATATATTTGAACTCTTTTAAATTGATTTGGACCTTATAACATATATTTGAACACTTTGAACTTGATTTGAACCTTTTGACATATAGTTGAACTCTTTTAACTTGTAAAGGACCCTTTTGATATATTTTGAACATGTTTGACTTGATTTTGAACCCTTTGACTATTTTGAACCTTTTGATATGTTTTGAGCTCTTTGACTGTTTTGAACTTTTGAACTCGACTTAAACTCTTGAACTTAATTATGAACTTATGATTTGTATTAATGAACCGTACACACTTTATATTACGTCTCCCCATGTTACGGAGCGTTCTTGACCTAAAGTCTCGCCTTATTGGTGGAGCGTGCAAAATCTCCCATGTTCAGAGCGTTCTTAATTGTATATAATAGTTGTATGATGTACCGTTCGTACATTCGCATTGTTAGTCTCCTATCAGCAGGTAGTATGGATAGCGCTATTAGAGGTCGGCCAACCTCTCGTTCACTATGTTACGGGACGCATATTATTTATTCTAGGGGCTTTGCCTGGCATACATTATTATATTCGTGGTGCTATATTGTGAACTATTATGACAACGTATACTTGACTACTAGACACACTATATTTTGTGCAATGGGTTGTGAACACACAGGTTGCAAGTTTTGTATGGGCGGGACTTGGAACTGAGTGGATTTACAACGCCTTTGCTTTGTGGACTATTCTCAATGACCAAAAACTTTGCCTTTGCTGCATGAACGTTCTTTAAAGGCTTTTCATGATAAACCAAACTCTATGAACTCACTCAACCTTTGTGTTGACACTTTTAGCATGTTTTATCTCAGGTATCTAAGGCATACACTTCATGGCATGCATATGGACTTATCATAGAGTCGCGGTGACGACGCGTCTCACATGAATTTTATGCACTTAACTATTGTTTGATTGTAACAAACTCGTATTGGTACTTTGGAAATCTTTTGGGACCTATGTTTTGTAAACTCTAATTATTTTACTTAATCAAACGATATTTTCAAAATGACACTTTAGGTCGTTCGATATAACTGTAACTTTGATGCTATGACAGTCATCCCCCAGGTATTCCATTCCGCTGCAAAACAGGTAATTTGGGGTGTGACAAGTGATGTGTTGAAACTGATGTGATGCTAAGGTGAAACTGGTGGAAATATGACCATTACACCCGACCGAAGATTTAAGTCAAGTTGATTCACTTTATAATATAAAGTACATGCTGCAAAAGTTTATAATATAAACAAAAAACATCATTAAGTACCAAAACATTCCTCCATTTTCCTTGGTAACTGTCAATGTTTGGATTCCAAAAGTACAAAAGAAACATTTCTAAATAAAGTCAAGATATAACAGCAGCATCTAACAAAAACTGAGTTTTACAACCCTATTAAGCACAAGTTACAACTGCATAATGCACACTACATGTTACCTGTTTTCCATCCAACAACCCAAAAAACCAAACCAAACTCCCAAGTTCAGGAATTTTGTACCTAAATGGAACAAACGCCATCAGTACTTGGACCATTGACGACATCCATTGTATCGGCTTCCTTATTATCTTCTAAAACATGAAGAAACTCGGGAGGAGGGTCGAGGTCTAGACAACCCTTTGGAGAGTTTGCATATTCTTGACCCGTGAGCAGGTATGAAGGTATTTGATGCGATATTTTAAGAAAGTCTTTTTCCGGGATAACTTTTGTTTCTTTGCTGTTGAGATGTCGGTGAAACACTGTTTTAAACCCCGCAACTTTGACTAGTGGTGTGACGGTCAAGCCTGTTTCTTCACTGGACTCGTCAACTTCCACAAGTTCGTAAGTATGTTTGATCGTATCCGGTGTAATCGTATTTGTACAGAGCACAAACACTTCCCTTTTTAGGGAAAACACGAATGTTACCGTTTCTCTGCTTTGCTGTTGTAGAAGCTTTAGTTTCCTTGAAGATGCTTACAATCTTTCGTTGTTGTTACAGGTTTGTCGCGTTCATCGTTTTTGTGCGGGTCTTGTTTTGATAAAGTTTGGAGTGTCATTTATTGTTGTTCCGGCTATCAATTTCCAACTTTTCTAGTGTCATATGCTGCATTTTCGAGTGTTAAGCTATTGTCGTGTTCTAGTGATTATATCTTCTAGTTTTCATTGCTAATTTGCTGTTGTCATAGAGTCAGTTACCTACACTTCAAGGTTTTTTTTTTTTTTTTTTTTTTTTTTTTTTTTTTTTTTTCATGGTTCTAGGTTGAGACAATGTAGTTTAGTAGTTGCTACATTTTAATATGTAATGTTGACGAGGAATTTTTGTTCGAATGTGGTTTGGCGACATTAGTACCAAATATATGTTATATGTTATGTAAAGGTAATGCTAGAGATTATTGCTCTTAGATATGATTAAATTAAACGAGTTAGTAAATAATTACCAAACATGAGAATCAAACCTTTAAAGCATTTATCAGCTTGATTCCTTATTAGTACCAAACACTAGAATCCATCTCTCTTTTCTAGGTCTATTCCAATTCTAAGCTATTCCATTTATACCTCCATTCTTATTCCCAATGATTCCGTCATACTAAACGTCCCCTTAAATGTATTAAATGTTAACCTGTTAGTATTTTCTTTAACCATAGCTTCGAATTACAATCTAACATCAAATTAAAATTGTTTGAATTACACTTATTTATTCACCAATCAAATCATTAAGCATATTAGTAAGCTTACTACTTAGCCATAAGAATCATTTTTCATAAGAAAAACATTGAATTTACAAACAAATAATTGATGTATTTCTTTTTATATTTGCCACGCTGGAAATCCCATCCAAATACATTTGACTCTGATTAATCTCAGCCATCCAATCCTCCCACCCATTGAGAATCATTACTTTTCACTTTCAATAAAGGTTAGTTTTTAAATTATATGTAGTTAAGACAAGAGAAATATAAACGCTTCTAAAGTCTAGTTGATCAACTTTTTGAGCAGCTATGTACATTTTTGCAACAAATTAAGACTAGATGGAGTGGTCGTGACTTCCCCTTTGGTGACCAACTCATGCACAACACACCCAAAAAAGATATGCGATGTCACGACCAAAATTGCAAAGTATGGTTAGTTGCTCACCATTGTTTTTCGCTGACAAACTGGGCCCACTCCCAAAACTAAGAGGAAATTTTTTAAATGGCCCATAATTGATACCTTTTTACGAAACAGGTCCTCGCACAAAGTATTTACGAAAATGAACTTTCTAAGGTTATCCGTTGGATCCCTTAGAACATAAAATCCCAACACGAATTTCCGGGGCGACACAATTAATAGGAAATAAACAATGGGGCGAGTGAAAATTTTCTAGGCGAGTAAAAGTTGTTATTATAGGCGAAGAATTTCTGGGCGAGAGTTTTGAATTCAGGCGAAGTTGTGGGCGACAGTTTTGAAGAAAGAGTAGGCGAGGCTGAAGAAAGATTATGCGAGGCACGAGGTTCTGGGCGAGAGTTTTGTGGGCGAGGTGAGGCTTTGGGCTGTAGGCGAGGGAAGAGTATTGTAGGCGAGAGTTTTGAAGAAAGAGTATTGTACGCGAGGGAAGAGTAGGCGAGGCTTTTGGGTGTGCGAGATTGTTGGCGAGAGGATTAGTTTTGTAGTTCAATGGCTTCACTTAATTGAAAGACGAAGTGATATTGGTTGCATTGAACGAACAAGTTGGGTGAAAGTGATGGTAACTTGGTTTGCAAGAAGCTTGGCGTTGGGTTGATATATGGTGAATGTCACATTTGAAGTATAGCATGGGGCTGGAAAACGAGTTGGGTCAATCACACTACATATTTGAACTATTGAGAGTTTGAGTTGCTTGAAACGATGAATTATTTGAATGACTGTGTGAGTTTTGGTTTGGCTTGTGTTATAGGTAGAATATTAGACGTAGAATACATGTGTGTTTAAGTCCTGGGTACACTAATCTTATTAGCTGGGAATGCATACATCTAAAGGTGAAGGTTAAGCTCCTAAGATATAACTGATGTGACATTACATGGTGAGTGATGATATTGGCATGAAACATGTATACATATTTGTATTATAGGTAGACAAAGCAATTTATGAAGAAAAAACAAGTATATATACTTGGTAACGTGTGAAGGCAAGCTGACAAAAAATATTAAATTGTAACCACAAAGTGTTACAAAAAAGTAGCATAGAAATAACCCGCTACAAAAAAGTAGAGTAGCAAACAAGTGGTCCATGAAAAAATATCAAAGAAGTAGTCCATGATGTGACACTTTTTGTTCATTTTTGAAAAGAGTATAATTAAAGTTCATTTTGAAAATATAGGTAGATAGACGGATTATTTAGGTAATTAACTTCAAAACTAATTGGGTTTTTTTTTTTTTTTTTTTTTTTTTTTTTTTTTTTTTGAGTGTGTGTGAGATATTTAGTGAGGTATATTTTTATAACATAGGTATTTTAATGAAAGATGAGGGGAAATTGACCAAAACAGATGTATGATGAGAGGTAATGAAAGAAAGTGAAAGAAGAGAGAAACCGAGGTGACGGTGAGTGGCTCAACCACCGCTCTCTTTAGCCTAATGTGTCAAAGATAGAAAAAACGAAAAGCAATGAACTTTTACAAACTAATTGAGTAGTTGCCACACTGGCAATCCCATCCAAACACACTCGATCAACTCTAATCTCCACCATTCACCAAAACCACCACTAAGGTGAATTCAGTGATTTTTGTGTTTGCTTCAATTAGGTGTTAGTTATGGACATTTGACCACTAAGGTGTGAGGCTTCGTCCTAGCGCTGAGTGAATCAACATGCTGAATGAATCAAAGACACTGAATCAATATGATTCTGAATGAAAATGATTGTTTGATAAAAAAGCTAATATTTTTACCTTTATTAATTTAACATATGAACTTTTTATGTAATAAATACGGAGTATTTCAAGTCATAACATTTTTAATTTGCAAAAAAGATATAAAGAAATATAATAAGGTAAAGATACGTAAGGTTCTCTTCTTGATAAACTTAAATAAAATATGAGTTCTAAGTTTAAAAATAAAACATAACAAGCGAAGTGTAGTTTTGGTGAATAAATAAAATTACTTAATGGGAGAGCTACCCTTCATGTATGCGCCACTCAGCACCTAACTGGTCCATTTAGCGTCAGTTTTTTATCCACCAAACAGGATATCCTCTGACCGAATATGAGAAACGTGTTGAGTCATCCCATTCAGCTATTTTCAAACACCCCCTTAGTTTAACAATGTTGACCGTTATTTAATTAAGAGGGTATTTTTCGTCTATTATACCAACAAAATAAAAAACAAATACAGTAAGTAACACACCCAACCCTTCTAACAACCACCACCATCTCCGGCAGCCACCACCAATGAAAAAGTAACCCAAATTTTATAAAAACTTAAAACCATAACCCTCTATATCTGTTATAGTAGGACCAAAAAGTATGTTTGGAAACATTAACACAAAAAGTAAGTTCGATCCATTAAATTCAAATAGATTCGGTTAATCGTGAGATGAAGTTGCTGATTTTGTGATGCTCTCAGGTATACTTTTGAACTGATCGAATTCATTGATTTTTGTGTTTGCTTGTGTTAGGTGCATGTGTTACGTGCGCCTATGGTTTCAAGCTTGGGTTTAGGCTGTGCACGAAAGGTGTTTGATGAAATGTCCATTAGAGAATGATACTTGCGTAATATTTATCGTTAGATTTTGACATGCAAAAATTGTTTGGCGTGTCGTTTAGAATGAAATAATAAGTTTTAGTCGTTAGTATGATAATCAACTCCGAAAGCAATTTTAGTCATTGGATAAAACAGTTTTAGGTTTAGTTTTGCCTGTCAATTGCAGAAATGGCAAGTTTTGCTGTTACGTTTTCGCATCTACCGGCTAGTTTATCACTTACTGTTTGAATTGACAGATATTGTTTTTTAAATTGCCCTTATGTATTCCGGAGCAAAAGGGCATTTTGTGTGCTGTTCTTTCAGTAACCGTTAACATGTCTATACATATCTACCATGGCAGGCACGTAACACAACGTGGGCTAATAGATGCTTAAAGTTAGCAAAATGGTTGGGTTACTCAGGTGAAACTTTGAACTTAGGGGTTGTTGTTTAATCTTATTTTTGGCTTATGATCTTATTTGGTTCGGCTTATATCTCATAAGCTCATCTTTATCCGTCTTTTTTCTACCTTATGAGCTTATCTTCCATCTTTAAGTCGTAATAAGCTCACAAGTCTGTAAATAAGCCGGAAAATATGGGCGTATGAGATATAAGCATAGTCAAATAAGCTCATAAGCCAAAAAATAAGCTTAAACAAACATCCCCTTATTTAGCCCCAGTTTAGTTTCTATTTGTTTGAGCTCCAAAATACACCTAAAAGCTTTACGTTTTTTCTAAAGCCTTTAAATAGTTGTGCATAAAATTTGTTTTCTTGTGACTTTAGATAGGGACCCATAAATATAATTTTTATGAGATGGCACTTACTCCTGAGACGTATTTATTCTTGCATGTCACAAAAAAGTATGGAATTGAATTATGTGGTATTAATTTGTGGTGATTATGATTTAGGTGGTCGTGGAGAAGACGACTAGACCTGTCCTAGCTGTGGGAATGTCAACTTTTCTTTTCGGACAACTTGCAATATGCGCAACTGTACACAGCTAAGACCAGCTGATCATAACACAGTAAGTTACACGTATCGCAGTAGCTATCGTTTTTTGGCTTTAAGAAATTAGGCGTTTATTAATTAGTCTTAACGAAATGTTTGTTTTACAGAAATCTGCTCCAAGGCAAATGCCGACCCCACAAGGCTACTCCTCGTCTTCTCCTTACGCTGGTTCCGGTGAACCCTCTTCAATGTCTATGGGTGTAACACCTTATGCTGCATCTCCGTTTAATGGAACATCTATGCCTCCTTATGATGTTTCCACTTATCATTAAGCTACAACAGCCATCTGCCTGGAGGAAACCCTTATCGTCCTGTCCTTTGCAACTCTCTGCCACACCTGCTTATTCAGGTGGGCCCATGATAGGAACTGGTATGTGTTTTTATTTGGGTGATTTTGGCCTTTTTATTGTTTACCTTGTGTTGTTTAGAAGTTATGGTATTCTGATACTTATTTTGTTCAATAATCTTATTCGGGTTGTTTGGGTCAACCCGGATGCTAAATAGGGCTGTATATCGGGTTAGATATTTTTGGCTAACTTGGGGTTTTTATTTTTCTATTTTTTTTGTTTTTTTATTTTTTATAAATATTTTTATTTTATAAATTATCTATCTAAATTAGACAAATAGGCAATTTTATGACCATTTTACTCATATTCGGGTCGGCTCAAACCCGAATAGCACCGAACCGAGTGGATCTGAACCCAACTAACCCGAGTTTAAATAGGGTCGGGTTCGGGTATGTTATTTTTAGCCTCGACCCGGTTTGACCCGACCCGAGTAACACCGCTACCTGCTACTATGTGACATCTTGCTGAAACTTTACATCTTTTTTGCAGGTGCGTTGTGTGGTTTACCTCAGCTGATGGAACAATTCGGTTTGTGGTTGCCTATTGCTCAGGCTGCCATGGTATGTCTGAATTTTGTTATATCAATCAATTAAGGTGTTGTTTGTTTCGGGTTATATAAGCCGAAAAGTGAGCTTATGAAATATAAGCCTAAAACCAAATAAGCTAGAATCTGGCAATATAAGCTGCAACAAACACCCCCTAATTGCAACAAGTAAATTTGATTATTCGTTCACCTACTTCCTATGTTAACATGTGATGCTATATTCATCGATCATTTGGTTTTTGAATTTTTATAGGGACCTCGGCCTGGATTTTTCCCAGAAGAGCCATCTCAAAAGAAAGGTATGTTATATCTAACTTATTCATATACTGCTACACAGAATAGCAGATAATTGTAATTTACGATCTGTTTTTCATTGTTTCACTTGCTTCTTACAGAAGGAACACGAGAAAATGACTGCGAATGCCCAAAATGTGGTAATGTCAATTTCTCCTTCAGAACAGTCTATAACATGAGGAAATGCAACTCACCTAAACCAGGTTCCAGTAAGTACTTCATGTATATATATTTGGTTACTTGTTTGTGACGTTTGAGTCTGAATCTTATATATGTATGGTGTTTTGTTTCAGAAGCAGATATGCCAGAAGGGAGCTGGAAGTGTGACAAATGTAACAACAAAAACTATCCTTTTAGGACCAAATGTAACCGACAAAACTGCGGTGCAGACAAACCATTAGAATCCCAGAATTCCCCTACAGAAGAAGAAAACAATGATCAGGTCTGTATTGTTTTTGTAGAATGTTCTATTAAGTTATGTTTTTGCATGCTTACAGTCCCCATGAATGTAAAGCGGAAATACTTTCTAGTCAATTTCTTTCTTTACCGATTTACTTTCTCGTTTGTAATTAATCTTCATGTTGCTGCGGTTATCGAGTTACCTTGCTTTGTGATTTGTGTTGTCAGATTGTAGCATAGAAAAATCGTGATTTGTGGTCTTTAAGAGATTTTTTACATTTACATGCATGTGTCACCCGGTGAGTTGCTGGGCTAAGTCTTCTTAGAAGGTGCTGTACCTTTTCAACTGTGTGTCGTCTTATTTATTAGATACTTATCATTGAGTTTCATGAACAAATAGGATTGTATTAATATGATTTGAAGTCAATTGCCTATCTTAAATAGGTGTCGTTTGTTTGTGTGTGCTTGTTGGACCAGGATGAGATCCTGCAACGGTTGACTAGTCTTGAATTCATCAGCAGTCCCCATTTATGTCGACTTTTTTATTTGGCAGTCTTTTAAAATAGATTGGAGTACTCACTCTCTAGTCGGCGACTTTCTTTTTGCTATTTATCGACTAATGCTGATACTATAAGAGTGCAAAACTGGTAAATCCATTTGGTTCAGTGCGTATATGTTTTGGTATAGTCGAGTGAACCATGCTCATTTGGGCCATACACAAGTCTTTAATGAGTAGTCTAAAGTTTGTGGTAAATTCATGGCATAGTCTTGTTTCGGAATAGATTACAGTCCTATACACACAATACACTTGAACGAACTCTGACGGGTGCGGTATAACTTTTCTTATATGTAGTTTTAGAGCGAGTGTCTGGCTGAGGTAAAGCTGACATTTTATGCAACTGGTTTAAGCATGTATTTGGTTGTATACGAATGAATCTTTTCCAATATTTGCAACATTTTACACTACAACAACAAAAAAATGAAGTGGAAAAATGGATGGTAGAAATATGTATGGTAAGAAACCAAAACAAACTGATAATATTACTCACAATGATGAACCTACAGTAATGAATCCACATACACCTTATTCTTGAGTGTCCAGTTTCAACCACTACTAAAAGTGATACATTTCAACCTGATCCTGTTTTGACCCGTTACATAACCCATCCATGTTTCCATGCATTATGTTCATATGTTGTACAAACCTTTTCGGTGCACGACATCAGTTTTTTCTCATACGTCATATAATTTGCATGAACTCGAATTACCTTTTTATACAAACCATTAAGTTATTGCAGAAAGAAATTTAATCTTCCGTCTCTTTTGCGCCCAGTTGGGCCAATTGAAGCAATATTTCAAATACAGGACAGTCCAGATTCAACATATGAATTGTTCTCAGCTTATGAAGTATGATGCTAAAATGAATATCAGATTAATAAAGTTAAAAGCTTAATAAATGTTTTATTCCTAAAACCAAAACATTACTTTTGCCACCCTTACGAAAATGTTCTCGTTTTGACCCGTTACACAAGCGCTAGACCCGCCCATTTTCCCACCCTTACGAATATTTATTCAAAGAGCAGCCATACCATCCAAGATGTTGCAACATAAAGCTGAGGTCCGGTGAATATGGCACGGCATCCGGTTCCTAATACTTATGTATCATGATCCCTTTACGTTTTGCAGCGTTATGGAAGTAACTGAGCATATCGCTTTTCTGATGACGTTCCAATTCGACCCACGTGATGTCAGCCGGATCATGAGCTTTTTCAAGATGTCGAGTAACTGATAACTCACATCCCGAGCCTTTCGTATGGCTTTCACTTGTTCCAATATCCATAGTTGATACATGTAGTTAAGAATGTTAAGTTTAGGTGGCGGGTCCATGAACTCGAAATCAAGTAAATTTTCGATTTTTGACTACTTCAGAAGCAAAAGAACGTTCCTCCGATTCACCCTCCAGATTTTTTGGGATGGGGTTGTCGAAGCATTTCTTTTTTGTACGAGTTTTCGGTAAAAAGACAGTAACATGTACCGGGCCTAATAGTAAACAAACTACAAGACCTAAATTTAGCTAAGTTAGTGTAATCTGACTACAAGACCTGAACTTTGTTTATAAAAGCATTTTAACCCCAAAGACCTAACAAAATACCAATAAAATCAAAAGTAAAGTGTACTTGCAGTAATAATACAAACAAAATTTGCCCCCATGAAAGGATCCAGTGATGTAACCAACAGACTTTCTCATTCAAATAGACACACTTGATCATAAACATCGTTGATACATATGATAAGTCATCAGGAATGTAAATGCACCCTAACGTCTCTTACAGTACTTATGCAACAAGAAAATTAAAACACACTTACAAACATATTTGACAAAGTAACGTTTATATAACTACGACATGCACTCCTCCTTGCTGCACTTACTTTCAAATTTTACAAAGAAAGCTTGGTACTAGACCTGAAAGGGTTCAAAAATAAAACCGAGTTAGTGATTGTTTAATAACAAACTCATTTGAAATCATATTCTGCAAAAGGATAGAACAGAGTACCTTGTATATTTTGAAGCACGTCGAGAATACGCTGCAACTCATCGACAACAATTTCTATTTTCATCCTTTGTGGTGGTGAATCCACAGAGCATGATACTCCAATCTTGATTGTTTTAGCCAAACATTCTTCCACTTTCTTTGCATTTGCTTCCGTACTTTGCAACATAATTGCATCATCATCAATAACATCGATTACATGATCCGGTAATGCCATGTAAGCAAATTTATGAAGGCTAAGACCATCATTGAACATGTCATCTGTCGGCTTTTTCCCGGTCATCACCTCTAGTAATAATACTCCAAAACTGTAGACATCCCCAATATTTGTCATCTCGCTCCTGAGACCATATTCTGCGAATTAAAAACAGTTAGTTAATTTACAAACTGTAATTTGTAAGTAAATATAAGCATCATGGAATGCTACCTGGAGGCGCATAACCAATTGTCCCTTTAACCCCGGTTGAGCTATTTTGGTTTAAATCAGTACCAAGTAGTCGGGCTAAACCAAAGTCTCCAACATGAGCCACCATATCATCATCAAGTAAAATGTTGCTAGGCTTCAAGTCACCGTGAACAATCGTTGTGTGGCAGCGATTGTGAAGATAATCAAGTGATGTTGCAACATCTCTCAGAATGCTTATTCTTTGAAGAAGGTTCAGTTTCGACGTATTTGCACTTGAATGAAGCCAGTTGTGTACACTTCCATTCGGCATAAACTCGTAAACCAAAGCTTTAAAATCATTGCCTCGGAAATCAGTACTTGAACAAGAAGTTATTATCTTCAACAAATTACGGTGCCGAATATTCCGCCATGCTTCACATTCTGCTCTAAAACTTTTGTGAGCTCCTCGAGTATGAAGATGCAGAACTTTGATTGCAACAAATTTGTCATCATCGGGATCGAGGATCCCTTTATAAACAGAACTGAACCCACCCTCTCCAATCAAATTTGTTGTAGAGAACCCATCGGTAGCCTTGAGAAGTTGATGGTATGAAACTTTCATGAACCGTTCACTCCCTGATGATTGAGATGGTTGACTATTGCGTTTCTTCTTACACAAAAGATACACACAACATAATAATACGAGCAACGTGACTGCAATCACGATGACTAATATGAAGAAAGGAAACCTTTTTTTCTTACTACCCGCCTCTTTGCATTTGGGTAACTCAAGTGTAACCAAACCACCACAAAGCTTATCGTTCCCCAAAACTGAAAATGCACTTGTATTGGCAAACACTCCTACAACCGGTACTTCACCCTCAAAATCATTAAAGGATAGGTTCAAATACTCTAAGGATTTCCATTTCCCTAAAAATTGTGGAATTCTACCTGATAAATTATTTTCAGAAATGTCGAGTACCCCCAATCCTCCCAAGGAACTTAATGAAGATGGTATTGTGCCTTCAAATCTATTGCCACCAAGGTGTAATTCTGTAAGGCTAATACACTCACCAAGGCTACTAGTAATGGGGCCTGATAAATTATTATAAGATAAATCGAGACCGCTCAACATCTTGAGGTTTTTAATCTCTATTGGAATGGAACCAGATAGGTTGTTGTATGAAAGCTGTAAAAAATTAGTTAGTGATGGAAGTTGAAGAAGTTGTCTGGGTATGTTACCACTGAGTCTATTGTTTCTAAGGTTTAACCCATTTAGTTGTTTACAATTCCCAAGGCTTGATGGAATATGGCCTTCTAATTTGTTGGAATATAAATAAAGTATACTCAACAAGGATAGGTTCCCAATGGCATCAGGGATAGGCCCTAAAAATTGATTGCTATATAGACCAAGAACTTGTAGCTTTTGAAGTTTACCAATGGTAGTGGGGATGTTTCCTGTGAATCTATTATCTCCTAAATGTAAAGTGGTCAAACCAACTAGACTACCTATACTTGAGGGTAGGCTTCCGAATAATTGATTATCTGTTAAACTTAGAAAGCTGAGTTGATCAGAAAGATTACCTATTGATATCGGAAGCACTCCTATAAGGTTGCAATCACCAAGTCCCAAATCTACTAATCTGGTGCAGTTTTTCAAAGAATCAACAAACCTCAGGTCATCAGCTTCTCCGCGTCCATGGAAGTTGTTATTCTGTAATCTAATTGAATAAATATCGCTTAGTTTTGAAAAATCAATGGTCAACTTCCCACTAAAGTTGTTGTAACTCATTTCAAGAATTCGTAATTTTGAACAATTAGAAAGAGAATGTGGAAGAACTCCTGTCAGTTCGTTACCCCATAACTGAAGGAGCTCAAGATTTGGGAGCTGATTACCAATTTCTGAAGGAAGACTACCAGTGAGGTGATTACCAGATAAGGAAAAACTAACTAGGAGTGAGAGGTTGAAAATGGAATGAGGGATGCTTCCATATAACTTGCAGTCATGACAATAAAATCCCGTCAAGATTT
This sequence comes from Chrysanthemum seticuspe, assembly GCA_019973895.1. Classification (NCBI taxonomy): domain Eukaryota; kingdom Viridiplantae; phylum Streptophyta; class Magnoliopsida; order Asterales; family Asteraceae; genus Chrysanthemum; species Chrysanthemum seticuspe. The sequence continues at coordinate 19,584,227 of BPTQ01000009.1, read as the reverse complement.
TCCAATGACCCAAGGTATCTGGAATGCTCCCACCCAACGGGTTTCCGCGAGCAGAGAAGGCTTCCATTGATGTAATATTCCCCAAGAAAGGTGGGATTCCACCTGTTAACTTATTGTTGTGAATTACAAAATCAGCAAGTCTAGAGAGTAAACTCATCTCCTTGGGTATGCTTCCAGTTAGCTCATTTAGATTGAGGTAAATATCTTCGAGGTTAGAACAACCAGACAAGTTTGTTGGAATGACTCCACTGAATTTGTTTCTGTTAAGATAAAGACGACGTAGCCTAGATAGACGGCCAAGTTCATGAGGAATGGTTCCTTCAAAGCTGTTGTTCCTGAGATAAAGCTCATGGAGGAAGCTGAGGTTTCCTACATGAGGAGACAACGAGCCTTCTAAGCCCTGTGAATCCAGCCATAAAACAGTCACTCGTTTGTGCCGCTTTCCACATGAAATACCACTCCAGTCACAGAAATGAAAGGAATGGTTCCACGAGGTTAGAACTTTGTATGGATCATGGGTGATTTTTGACTTGAAGGACAACAAAGCGAGATAATCAGTCTCATTACCGCCATACGAAACAGAGATGGTGGCGGAAGTAAGACATGTTATCGCGAGCCTGAAAAAAAGAAAAGAGATAAGAGAGGAAGATGATAAGTGAATTATTGCTTGTGGTGACTTCATTTTTGGAAATTTACTTAAAATTGTGAGAACAAGTATTGGCTTTTTTATACTCAGTTTTTGCATGTTATCAGTTTGTGACATGCAAGTGTGCAAGTGGTGAAATTAATGGCTTCCACAAATTTCTTATCATCTAGACCAAGACTTTTAAGAAGACTTATATAGACCAAGACTTTTAAGAAGACTTGGGATATGGAAGACTTGGTCTATCATCCACACATTCCTTCTCAGCTTGACCAAGACTTGGGATAGGGAAGCTTATCACATTAATAACTATTTTCCATGTATAATCACGTGGGACTTTTTAGAAGAGTTTGGGATATGGAAAACTAAACTTATATTGCATAGACAAGTAATTGAAATATGAGAGGAAGACCATAAGTAACTTAATGCTTGTCGTGAACTTCAATTTTGGAAATTTAATTAAAATCATAATAATAAGTATTTGCTTTCTATCTATAGTTTTGAACGAGCCGTTAACCCGCGCGTTGCCGCAAGGCTGTTTTTTATACATAAAGGATGTGTGGTTATTTTTAGTCGTTTTTTTTTTTCTTTTTTTTTTGGTTGATTTAATTTTGCAACATTGTGGCTATTATTTTTGTTATAACATTTTACCTAATATGTTATATTTTTTTACCATTGCACCTGTTGTTTTAGGCTTTTTCTTTTTATGTTTAAGTTCATTTGTAAATTGTAAGTGAAATAGATCGTACAACATCACAAATAACACTCAAAATTCTAAATTCTGTAAAGAAGAATTAATATATTTAAATGGAGAATATCGAAACTTTTCATATTTTATAAAAAAGTATAAATGATACTTGCTTAGTTTTATATTATATCTCTTAAAAGGTTAAAGAGAAAAATTATTACAAAAAAAAAAAAAAAAGAAAAAAAAAAAAAAAAAAAAAAAGTAACGCAAGGAGTAAGAGCATATTTAAACAAAGTATAACTTTAAATTTTGTATTAAGTCGTGTTTAAATAGAAAATAACATAGTGCGGATACCCTGAGTTTTATCATTTAATATTTTCAGTATATTTCTCTATTAATTCGTAAACAAACAATTTTCATATGAGTTTTCTAAATAAGTTTTTTCCATATTAAATCAATTAAATCAAATTCAAACAACATCTTATACTTAGATTTAATCAGCATATCATTTACCCAATATGATACCAAAAAAAAATATAATCAAGTTCGCTTTTAGGCAAAAACAAACATTTTTATTTAGAGTGATGATGGGTTGGGTCAACTGTATGTCCTAGCCCATTATATCATTTTATAGGAAACATCTATGGTTTTTCCTATGTTACATACTTACATATAGGGGTGAAAACGAGCCAAGCCGAGCCCGAGCCTGCCAGAGCTCCAGCTCAGCTCGTTTATATATAAAAAGCTCGAGCTCGAGCTCGTTTCGAGCCTCACCTTTTGAGCTCGAGCTCGGCTCGTGAAATTTTTCACAAGCTCGAGCTCGGCTCGTTAACACAAAGCTCGACTCGTTAACACAAGGCTCGAGCTCGTTAACACGTTTATACGTATAGAAAATATATATACGTATATATTTCTAGGGCTCGTTTATGCTTGCGAGCCTAAACGAGCTTTTTGTATAGAGCTCGGGCTCGAGCTCGATTATTAAATGAGCCCAAACTTAGGCTCGAGCTCGTTTAGGCTCGACTCGTTCGAGCTTTTTACCGATCCGATCCCGAGCTTTTCACGAGTGGCTCTGCTCGTTTCCACCCCTACTTACATAGTTACAGTAGTCTGTTTTCATTTGTTGATCAAACATATAATAACAACACTGCCAAAGCCAACGCATGATCTAGTTTGCACCTACATAATGCGAATACACAGGAGAACATGACACGTGACACGTTAGACTCGAAGAGCACTAATTAGCGATACATAGTAAAGTTTGGCAGCAATTGGTAATCACTTTCGTATAAGAATATGAAAATCAGCTTATGTAGGTTTTGTTAGTGTTTTGTTTGGGTTAATTTTTGCGAATAACACAAAACTCTATTTGTCCCAAAATCATTATCCATCCATTTTCTATTTTTCTTAAAGTTATCTATTGTATTTGCCAAAGTGGACATGTCCATTAACAAAGTTCTTCACAGTCCTTACTAAGGGGTTTTGTTTAAGCTTACTTTCAAGCTTATGAGTTCACGTGGTTGTAACTTATGTTTGATAAGTTACTTTTCTAGCTTGTTTATAAGACATATATACTTATAAGCCGATGAATTTTAATATAAGTTATAAGCCTATGAATTTTAAAATAAGCCAAAAAAAAAGTAAGCTTATTAAACGTAAATCGAAATCATTTAAGCTCAATAACTCAAAAATAAGCTTAAGAAAACATCCCGTACATGCAGACATTTCAACAACGCATTACATGGGCTTCAACAACGCATTACATGCAGACATCAAACATACCGTCGTAAATATTTATATATAACAATTTATATACAAAATAAATCAAAAACATCGGGTAAACTAATAATATAATTTTTATAGTCTTAAAATGAGTATAAAAATATATTATGATTATTTTTGGAAGTGTCGGATCAAATGTTCAAAATAAATGATTACGCGATAGCATTTATTTAATAAGAAAATAATCGTTTAATGAAAATGCAAATCCATAAGATGATGACGTTGCTAAAGATATGTAGACTAAACCTAGTCTATATGAAATGTCCTTGATGAATTGTTCATGAATTCGCAGCTAAACCATTAAGGTTACGCGAATTTGATACTCGTAAACCTAGTTTACGATAAATGATGAATAGTGAACTATGAATAGTGATTTTTCCCCGGGAATGAATAGTGTTTCGTGAATACTAAAATTTTGAAGTACCCTTTCAAAATATCAAATCGACTTCAAAAACGATGAATAGTAAAATGATGAATAGTAACCAGTGAATAGTAAATTCCCGAGATGAATAGTGAAATTTTCAAATTTTATAAAATGACCTGAAATTAGGAGTTGTCACATAGCGGCTCAAGAGTTAGCATACCTCGATGACTAGTGTAATTTTCTTTTTATTTCAACGGTGATATAATTTTCTTTTTTTTTCTAAGTTTTATGTAATTTTTTTAATTATTAATGAAATGTTATGTTTTTATTTAATTGTTTTGTATAAATATGAATTTAAAAAAAATAAAAAAAATTGAGTGAGGTATAGAATCATGGTTGCCACTAAAAAACTATGTTGAGGTATGAGTGAGGTATGAGATTAGGTGGAATGATATCATTGGTGGATGGCGAGGTATGGTGAGGCATGAATGCCACCACCCTAATTAACTACATTTTTGATCATTCTGATTTGTTGAGTATTTAAGTTTTTGTATAATTTTTCAAAAAGTTTAGAATTCAGTCAAAAAGTGAAACTTTCTTTCCTGGTTTAAGAGTCATTGTTAGTTTGACTATGTTGACCTTTGATTAACAGGTACTTTTTGCATACTCCATAAAAAAAATTAATAATTATAAATATTCAAACACAAAAAAATAAAAAATAAAATACACCGTACATACCCTTCAACCTCTTTCCTCTATCACTTTCTGAAACAATTTTTAACAACCACCACCATCTCAGACGGACTGTATTTGTATTTTTCCTAATTATCATGTGTAGAGCAGTGTGTGTTTGTGAGAGGGTTACTGTGCTCCTCTAACGAAACCCCCAAATTTTATAAAAATTAAAAACCCTAACCCTCTAATTTGAAGAAATGAGATATTGATGTTGGAAAAAGTAAAAAAGCTGAAAAGTAAATTAGTTAATTGGGTCAAAGGTTGTCCAAAGTGCATCGTTATATAAAACCACGAAACACCAACCAAACACCACCAAACAGTAACCCTTTAATAAATCCCCTTAATTTGAAGAAATGGGAGAATGGTGGAGTTGAAGATGAATAAATCGTTATTAGGTGAGGACTTAATTATGTTTATTACATTATTAGGTGAATAGGTTATTTGTTTATTATTATTAGGTGAGGAAAGATCGAGTCGTCTTCGGACCGTCCATCTAAGAGGAAATCATTATTAGGTGAGGAAAGATCGAGTCATCTTCGGACCGTCAGTCTCAGAGGAAATCATTATTAGGTGAGGACTTTGTTTATTACATTGGGATGATGTATTTGCCTTTTTTGGACTATTATGTGTTATACTAATACGGGATTTAGGGGGTGTTTGGGTAAGCTTATTTTAAGTAGCTTAATAGGTTATTGGGTTCTGAAAAACCACTTCCCTTAATTTTATATATCCTCAATTTAAACTCTTAAATGTCATATTTACCTAACCAAAACCCATAATATCATATATACCAAATTTAAAACACAAAGTTTGTCAAATCTACCCATTTTATAAATTTATTCATTTTAAAATTTTTGAAAAACTTAATAATTATCAATTTAATATTTATAGACTATTTTACTCTTGTTAATAACCAATAACAAATTCTTTTTTACAGTTAATCAAAAATGAATTTACCCCTCTTAATAACCAATAGCAAATTCTTTTATACAGTTAAACAAAAATGAATCACAACCGTATGGATTTTGTAGTATCTGAAATATATTTGAATATGAATGAGATATGATGATTGCACCTACAAGTACAAAACTATAGAGTAAAGGTCAAATTAAGTTTTTGCACATGGTTTTTATTTTATTTTTATTTTTTTTGGTAACCATGCTTTTTGACCTTTTGACTGACTAACCTACGGGGTTTGAACCCCACCGCCATACATACTGATAAGGATTTAAAACGTACACTTTTAAGGGGTCATTTAAGCCCTTAATCACCCACTTTTATATCTGTTACTACTTAATTTCGTTCCTTTTCACTTTTTAGGTCTCTTGGAAGCAAAATGTTGGAATGATGCAATTTTGGACGAAAAGGAGTGAATATGTGAAGAAAATGGCTAAGTCAAGATGAAGACACTCAAGCTGCTGGAATTACACCTGACGGCGTCCCAAACAGAGGGCGACGCCGTCCCTATTTTGTGACGACACCATAACGATTTCGCTAATTTGAACCTGACGGCGTCAGGCTTTGAAGAGTAAGGGCGTCACGAAGACTTTTCTTCTCAGACGGCCTAGATCCAGATTCAGACGACGTCACTACTGAAGACTGACGGCGTCACAACCACAACGTGACGCCGTCCCAATGATGACTTGGCCAAGACGAAACCCTAATGACGGTGATCTGACGGCGACAAACTATAAGGTGACGCCGTCACATATGTAAAATTATATATAGAAATCGAAATTTCAGACTTTAAGGAGGTAGACTTGTGGAGTAAAAACCTAAAACGACTTGAGTCCGGTTTGGACAGTATCTTAGGGTTCCCATACCCTAATTTACATCAAGATAAGTTATTTACTTCATTGATTTCATTATGTCTTCGATTTTATGTGTGTATGCTTGCATGTTTAACATGTCCGGCTAAATTTCTTGTGTGTTTGCTTAGATATATGGAACCTAGTTATTAATTATTGATTGGTTGTCTCTTATCTTAATTGTAATTGGCTTAGGATTGCACTAGGCCATCGTTGTGTTTTTAATGCTTGAGTAATCTTTGTGAACCTTAGTTTATAACCACTTAGCGTAATTGTAGGCTAAATATCCAAAGATAACCTTTGTGTTAGTTTATGAATCCTAGAGATCTCGTAGGCAATAACCTTAAGGTATTCTCAAAGAGTTAGGGATAAAAGCATACCCTACGACCTTAGAAGACACAACGCGTTAAGAATAAGGACGTGGCAATTCAACCACCAATAAAAGATAACTATGGAGTAATAGTATCTAGGTAGACACATTTTTAATCATCATACGAGCAAACATCTAATAGACATAGACTACCCTTTAGTTTAGATAATTAGATAAGTAGAGTAATCGGTAGAAGTACCAACCCCCAAATCCAAACCCCGAGATTTTACCCTTAGCTTTATAAAAAATATAAAAAGATAAAAAATAATCTTCCTCAACCTCAAACCTTAGCGTAGTAAATCTCTCACTAGCATTCCTATTCCCCTAGAGAATGATATCAATACCCGAGGCTTACCCAATACTACACTACAACGATTAGGTTCACTGCCTAGGGTGTTGAAAAACTTGCTCGAAGAAAAGGAAGTTTCGTTTGACCCCGAACGCGTTATACGCGCATCAAGTTTTTGGCGTCGCTACCAGGGAATAGAATAGCTAGTTAGATTTCCATCTCGTTTAGGTTTCCTTGCTTGATTCCTATCAAGTAATACTTTTTCTCATTTTTAGTTTCCTCGTAGTCTATCCCCCTTCTTCGTGCCTTTGTTAGTAATCTCATCACTTTTCATCATGGAAGGTGATAACCAGCCACCACTCATCGATCCATCAATCATTGTCCCGCCAAGAGGCCATACTCTTGGTGAATACTCTAGACCAAGCCACCAAGGCTATAGGAACACTATTGAGCTCCCCGATCAAGCTCAATATACGGCCCTGCGATCCGACACCATCCGGTTTGGTGCAAAACGGATGTGCATTTCATGGACTTCGTTCCGAAGATCCTAATCAGCATCTTAAGGATTTCCTTAAAATCGTTGATTCCATCGACCTTGCTGCTACCACACTGGAGACCACGCGCTTGTGTCTCTTCCAATTCTCTCTACGGGACCAAGCTAGTAATTTGCTTGAGCGACTTTCCGCCGAATCCATCTCAAGTTGGGATGATCTCACCACTCGTTTCCTTGCCCAATTTTTCCCACCGGGAGAACTACCAAACTTAGGAATGATATCTTGATGCTCCAACAACGTCAAGGTAAATCTCTCTACGAGGCATGGACTTGATTCAAGGACTCACTCCATAAAGTCCCTCATCATGGCATCGATCTTTGGCTCCAAGTCCAAATCTTTTATGATCATGTCAACTTCTCAACTAAGCAATCCATCGACGAATCGGCCGGTGGCAAACTTAGTGATCTCACTACGGAAGAATTGTGGGGTACAATAGAGGACCTTGCCCTCTATGACAACGAAAGTTGGAATGACCCCCGTGAGTTGCCCAAAACCGTCAAGGCAATATCCTTGCCTCCCATTGACTCACAACCTTCCGATCGTAGGATGCTCGAGCTTGAAGATCAAGTCAAATTCCTAATGAGCTCCTACAAAAATCCTAAGTGTTCACGCCAAGTGAACAAAGTCTCTTCCTTGTGTGAGCTATGTAGTGGTCCCCATGACACTCGTACTTGCACGAGACACCCCGAACAAGCTTCTGTTGACTACGCATCCTAGCGTACCAATGGAATGGGAGGAAGATTCCCCACAACACCCGGACCTAGGACTTTCATTGATGCCCGAGAAGCATGGAGGGACAAACCCGAATACAACTGGGGATAAACCAAAGAATTCACCTCTAATGATTCCCCATGGTCCCACGGCCATAGCCAACAAAACATAGAAGGGATGTTTCAACACCTAGTTACATCCCAAGAAGCTCAAATAGCTAAGCTTTCGGACTGCTTTAACCAACAACAAGCCGAGATGGATAGGAAGATAGATAATCTTTTGAAAGCCATGACAAATAGTGATAGGAAGATCACCGAAAAGGTTAATGTCATCTCGACTCATTCTCCTGAAGCTTCCGGTGTGAAAATTAAGGACCCAAGTAAGTTAGCCAAGCACGTTCAATTCGTCAATACCATCACCTTAGTGAAACCTAATAGGACTAGTGACGAAGCGAACCATGAGACGGTACTTGAGGTTAGTGAAACTCTTAAGGATGAATCGACCAACAAAGTAGATGAAGTAGGTGATGACTATTTCAATAAATTTCCTACGGAAGAGGAACTCTCTTGCCACCCACACTTAGTACGCAACCTTCGTCATATGTATGTTAGGAAAAGCCCTCAGATTAAATTTAGGAATCCTTGGAATCTCAAAATACCATTTTGCATAGGGCACCTTTTCATGGCAAAGGCCTACATTGATCGCAAGTCCCCAATAAACATCATGACTAGCACCTACTATAAATGGGTAATGAAGAAGCCTATCCCAAACAGGCAAGACCCCAATGATCCTAAGGTTAGTTGTAATTTTCTTGATAGAGTTAAGGGATTGCCCGTCTATGTAGATAGTTTCATGTACCCTACGGATTTCATAATTGTGGAGGATATTAGTACGGCCATAGATCCTAGCTTGTCCTACGTAATTCTAGGAAAGCCTTTCATAGAAAACACCGGGATGACTTATGATCCATCATTGGGGATGGTTAGATTTAAAGATGAGACCGATGACGTAGCTTACCAAATGCCATTTAAGATTGAGAAATTTTCATCACTATCCAATGATGAAAAGGAACTTAAGCTATCGGTCTACTATAGGAATGAGGAGGATAAGGAGAAAGGAGTAGATTATGTGATGAATAAGATTTTTGGGTTCTATAAGGATTGCTTGAAACTAGGACCGAAATATAGAACCGATTGGGGCGAATATGACTTCTTAGAAAGATGCATAATAGGGCATTACTATAACATGGAAAACCCCAATAGAGACCATCATGAGGAAGAAGGTGACGGCAATGAAGTCACGTAGGAGCACGACTTCGAGTCTAGCTACAAGACTCATAAATAAAGAAAAGCGCTTCGTGGGAGGCAACCCATGCTTAATTGTTTGCTTGTTTGTGTCTCATATATCTTTTCATTATTGTATGTTCTCATGTTTAAATTTGTGAAAATGCTTTATTTTGTCTTAACCTCGTCTTAATTACATATAAAGTTATTTTACAAAACGTGATAAGTGTAGGGAAGATTACACACGTTTTCAAAAGAACGTGAACATGAGAACTACGATAATTGAAAAATATATATATGTGTGTTTGTTAGAGTAAATGCTTGTATCGAGTCATAATGGATGTTTTGCAGGAAGTTTTCCAGATTTTAAAGGTGTAATTTTTCCAGAAAAACGCAGCAGACCAGTTTTTGTCAGGATAACCTGACGGCGTCAGGATTACAACCTGACGAAGTCGGGAGGAGTAGAAACAACTTATTACTTTATATCGTTTTCTATGCTACTTATATATTTTTGGAAATTCTCAGGTCTTAATTTTCCAGAAAATCTGCAAACATCCATTCCAAAAGCATTATATCCTAGTTTAATAGATTCATATATAGTTTTATCGCCGATTTTACGTGAAGGTTTCGTCTATTTTCTTAAAGTGTGCAGGTTTTATTTATCAAGACGAAGAAACATTAGATTGGATGAAGCTTATCACGCATACATTTTTGTTGGAAAGAATTTAACCACTACTTCACACGGATCCTACCGAGCTAATCAGGGGAATATTAGTTTCTTTCTATTTTAATTACCTTGGTTCCTACTGGTTCAGGCTGTTTTGGTCATTTTGACATGTATTTTGCTGAAAACGGAGTTACGGTTCAAACGTTATGGCCGTTTGAAGTTTTTACGTAAAAACTCAACTTTTTCAAGCCGCAATTGGTCAAACCGCAAGTAGTCAAACCGTAAAAGTCAAAACTGAGTTTTTTTGATCAAATCGCAATGGTCAAATCGCATTGGTCAAATCGCAGGATTGTCACACCGCTGGAATACAAACCACTTAAATCAAACCGCTTTTTATGAAACCGCTTAACTCAAACCGCTTCTTATCAAACTGCTTAGATCAAACAGTTGAAGACAAACCGCTTGAGTCAAACTGCTTAAGTCAAACCGCTAAAGACAAACCGCTTGAGTCAAACCGCTTAAGCCAAACCGCTTAGGTCAAACCGCTTACGTCAAACCGCTTAAGTCAAACCGCTTAATTCAAACCACTTCTGATACAACGAATCTAGACAAACTGCATCCAAAAACTTGACAAATCGCTTCCTTGATCAGATCAAATCGCACCAAATGACATCAAATCGCATACAAGAAAATAGTACGAGACTCAAACCGCTTTCTTGAAACTCTTCGAAAACTAAACTTTTCCAATCCAAAATACAATAACCATGATGAATTAAGCCTTTCAAACCAAAACCTAAGCACTTATGATGATTCTAAACAGAAAATTACTAACTAAATTCAAAGTTTAACACGTTTAGGGTATAGAATTCGAACAAACAAAACACACAAATAACCAATCTTTATGATCTAACCATGGCTCTTGATACCAATTGTTGGATATTGGTTATTGTAACACACAAAAAATCCATTATATGGTTCGAATCCTAGCAAGAAACTTAGAGGGAGAAAGAGGGAGATGGGACCCTTTCTAGAGAGAGAAAGTGAGAGAAAAACAAATAGAAGGTTAGATTAAGAAATGAAAGGTCCAACCCTCTACCTTGGGAGGTAGAGGATATTTATAGTTTTACATAATACGTCCTCTGTCGGGCTATGGATCAGGCATACAGTGGGTAAAGACATGTCCGTCCTCCATGGTGTTACTCTAACTAACTAACTAACTAATAGATAACGTAATATCTATGAGCTAACATATGCTCGACAATAGTTGGGGTGACCAACACTTCACTATGGATTTTCTAAATCCTAACATGAATAGGCAGTTCTTAGCTGGATCTAACTGGTTCTTGGCCAAAATAGCATGTTCTTAACTGGTTCTTACCGGTTATTTCCCGGAATAGCTAGTTCTTATCTGGTTCTAACTGGTTCTTGGCCGGAATAGGCAGTTGTTAGCTGGATCTAACTGGTTTTTGGCCGTAATAGGTGGTTCCTATTTGGATCTAACTATTTATTGGACGGAATAGCTAGTTCCCTTAAATGGTTCTAACTGGTTCTTACTGGTTCTTGGCTGGAATATCTGGTTCTTAACTTGTTCTAACTGGTTCCTACTAGTTCAGGCTGTTCCGGTCATTTTGACAGGTATTTCGCTGAAAACGGAGTTACGGTTCAAAAGTTATGGCCGTTTGAAGTTTTTACGTAAAAAGTCAACTTTGGTCAAGCCGCAAGTGGTCAAACCGCAAGTAGTCAAACCTGTAAAATTCAAAACTAAGTTTTTTTGATCAAATTGCAGTGGTCAAATCACATTGGTGAAATCGCTGGATTGTCAAACCGCTGGAATACAAACCGCTTATATCAAACCGCATTTTAACAAACCGCTTCTTATCAAACCGCTTCTTCTCAAACCGCTTAGATCAAACCGCAGAAGACAAACCGCTTGAGTCAAACCGCTTAAGTCAAACCGCTTATGTCAAATCGCTTACGTCAAACCGCTTAAGTCAAACAGCTTCTGATACAACGAATCTAGACAAACCGCATCCAAGAACTTGACAAATCGCTTCCTTGATCAGATCAAATCGCACCTGAGTGACATCAAACCGCATACAAGAAAATAGTACGAGACTCAAACCGCTTCCTTGAAACTCTTCGAAAACTAAACTTTTCCAATTCAAAACACTATAACCAAGATGAATTAAGCCTTCCAAACCAAAACCTAAGCACTTGATTCTAAACACAAAAATACTATCAAAATTCAAACTTTAACACGTTTATGGTATAGAATTCGAACCAACAAAACACACAAATAACCAATCTTTATGATCTAACCATGGCTATTAATACCAATTGTTGGATATTGGTTATTGTAACACACAAACAATCAATTTTATGGTTTGAATCATTGCAAGAAACTTAGAGGGAGAAAGTGGGAAATGGGATCTTTCAAAAGAGAGAAAGTGAGAGAAAAACAAAGAGAAGGTTAGATTAAGAAATGAAAGGTCCAACCCTCTACCTTGGGAGGTAGGGGTATTTATAGTTTTACATAATACACCCTCTGTCGGGCTGTGGATCAGGCATACAGCGGGTAAAGACCCCTTCTGTCCTCCACGGTGTTACTCTAACTAACTAACTAATAGATAACGTAATGTCTACGAGCTAACATATGCTAGACAATAGTTGGGATAACCGACACTTCACTATGGATTTTCTAAATCGTAACAGGAATAGGCAGTTCTTAGCTGGTTCTAAATGGTTCTTCGCCTAAATAGCATGTTCTTAACTGGTTTTTACTGGTTATTGGCCGGAATAGCTAGTTCTTATCTGGTTCTAACTGGTTTGTAATGGTTCTTGGCCGGAATAGGCAGTTCTTAGCTGGATCTAACTGGTTCTTGGCCGAAATAGCTGGTTCCTATTAGGATCTAACTATTTATTGGCCGGAATAGCAAGTTTCCTTAATTGGTTCTAACTGGTTCTTGGCTGGAATATCCTGTTCTCAACTTGTTCTAAGTGGTTCCAACTGGTTCAGGTTGTTCCGGTCATTTTGACAAGTATTTCGCTGAAAACGGAGTTACGGTTCAAACGTTATGGTAGTTTGAAGTTTTAACGTAAAAAGTCAACTTTGGTCAAGCCGCAAGTGGTCAAACCGCAAGTGGTCAAACCGTAAAAGTCAATACTGAGTTTTATTTATCAAATCGCAGTGGTCAAATCGCATTGGTCAACACGCAGGATTGTCAAACCGCTGGAATACAAACCGCTTAAATCAAACCGCTTAACGCAAACCGCTTCTTATCAAACCACTTAGATCAAACCGCTGAAGACAAACTGCTTGAGTCAAACTGCTTAAGTTAAACCGCTTAAGTCAAACCGCTTACGTCAAACTGCTTAGGTCAAACCGCTTAATTCAAACCGCTTCCGATACAATGAATTTAGACAAACTGCATCAAAGAACTTGACAAATCGCTTCCTTGATCAGATCAAATCGCACCCAAATGACATCAAACCGCATACACAAAAATAGTACGAGACTCAAACCGCTTCCTTGAAACTCTTCAAAAACTAAACTTTTCCAATCCAAAACACTATAACCAAGATGAATTAAGCCTTCCAAACCAAAACCTAAGCACTTATGATGATTCTAAACACAAAATTACTATCAAAATTCAAACTTTAACACGTTTATGGTATAGAATTCGAACCAACAAAACACACAAATAACCAATCTTTATGATCTAACCATGGCTATTAATACCAATTGTTGGATATTGGTTATTGTAACACACAAACAATCAAATATATGGTTCGAATCTCAGCAAGAAACTTAGAGGGAGAAAGTGGGATATGGGATCCTTTCTAGAGAGAGAAATTGAGAGAAAAACAACGAGAAAGTTAGATTAAAAAATGAAATGTCCAACCCTCTACCTTGGGAGGTAGAGGATATTTATAGTTTTACATAATACGCCCTCTGTCGGGCTGTGGATCAGGCATACAGTGGGTAAAGACCCGTCCGTCCTCCACAGTGTTACTCTAACTAACTAACTAACTAATAGATAACGTAATATCTACGAGCTAACATATGCTCGACAACAGTTTGGGTGACCGACACTTCACTATGGATTTTCTAAATCCTAACAGGAATAGGCAGTTCTTAGCAGGATCTAACTGGTTCTTGGACAAAATAGCATGTCCTTAACTGGTTCTTACTGGTTACTGGCCGGAAAAGCTAGTTCTTATCTGGTTCTAACTGGTTTGTACTGGTTCTTGGCCGGAATAGGCAGTTCTTAGCAGAATCTAACTAGTTCTTTGCCAGAATAGGTAGTTCCTATTTGGTTCTAACTATTTATTGGCCGGAATAGCTAGTTCCCTTAATTGGTTCTAACTGGTTCTTACTGGTTCTTGGCCGGAATATCTGGTTCTTAACTTGTTCTAACTGGTTCCTATTGCTTTAGGCTGTTCCGGTCATTTTGACAGGTATTTCGCTAAAAACAGAGTTACGATTCAAAAGTTATGGCCGTTTGAAGTTTTTACGTAAAAAGTCAACTTTGGTCAAGCCGCAAGTGGTCAAACAGCAAGTACTCAAACCGTAAATGTCAAAACTGAGTTTTTTTGATCAAATCGCAGTGGTCAAATCGCATTGGTCAACACGTAGGATAGTCAAACCGCTGGAATGCAAACCGCTTAAATCAAACTGCCTTTTATCAAACCGCTTCTTATCAAACCGCTTAACTCAAACCGCTTCTTATCAAACCGCCTAGATGAAACCACTGAAGAAAAACCGCTTGAATCAAACCGTTTATGTCAAACTGCTTACGTCAAACCGCTTAAGTCAAACCGCTTCCGATACAACGAATCTAGACAAACGGCATCCAAGAACTTTACATATGGCTTCCTTGATCAGATCAAATCGCACCCAAATGACATCAAACCGCATACAATAAAATAGTACGAGACTCAAACCGCTTCCTTAAAACTCTTTGAAAACTAAACTTTTCCAATCCAAAACACTATAACCAAGATGAATTAAGCCTTCCAAACCAAAACCTAAGCACTTATGATGATTCTAAACACAAAAGTACTATCAAAATTCAAACTTTAACACTTTTAAGTAATAGAATTCGAACCAACAAAACACACAAATAAACAATCTTTATGATCTAACCATGGCTCTTGATACCAATTGTTGGATATTGGTTATTGTAACACACAAACAATCAATTATATGGTTAGAATCTTAGCAAGAAACTTAGAAGGAGAAAGTGGGATATGGGATCCTTTCTAGAGAGAAAGTGGGTGAAAAATAATGAGAAGGTTAGATTAAGAAATGAAAGGTCCAACCCTCTACCTTAGGAGGTAGAGGGTATTTATAGTTTTACACAGTACACCCTCTGTCGGGCTGTGGATCGGGCATACAGTGGGTAAAGACCCGTCCGTCCTTAACGGTGTTACTCTAACTAACTAACTAACTAATAGATAACTTAATGTCTACGAGCTAACATATGCTAGACAATGGTTGGGGTGACCAACATTTCACTATGGATTTTCTAAATCCTAACAGGAATAGGCAGTTCTTAGCTGGATCTAGCTGATTCTTGACCAAAATAGCATGTTCTTAACTGGTTCTTACTGGTTCTTGGCTAGAATAGCTAGTTCTTATCTGGTTTGTACTGGTTCTTGGCTGTAATAGGCAGTTTTTAGCTGGATCTAACTGGTTCTTTCCCGTAATAGCTGGTTCCTATTTGGATCTAACTATTTATTGGCTGGAATAGCTAGTTCCCTTAACAGGTTCTAACTAGTTCTTACTAGTTCTTGGCTAGAATATCCAGTTCTTAACTTGTTCTAACTGGTTCCTACTGGTTCAGGCTATTTCGGTCGTTTTCACAGGTATTTTGCTGATGACGGAGTTATGGTTCAAAAGTTATGGCCGTTTGAAGTTTTGACGTAAAAAGTTAACTTTGGTCAAGCCGCAAGTGGTCAAACCGCAAGTAGTCAAACCGTAAAAGTCAAAACTCATTTTTTTTAATCAAATCGCACTGGTCAAATTGCAGGATTGTCAAACCGCTGGAATACAAACCGCTTAAATCTAACCGCTTTTTATCAAACCGCTTCTTATCAAACTGCTTAACTCAAACTGCTTCTTATCAAACCGCTTAGATCAAACCACTGAAGACATCTTGAGTCAAACCGCTTAAGTCAAACCGCTTATGTCAAACCGCTAAAGACAAACCGCTTAAGTCAAACCGCTTCCGATACAAAGAATCTAGACAAACCGCATGCAAGAACTTTACAAATCGCTTCGTTTGATCAGATCAAATCGCACCCAAATCACATCAAACCGCCTCCTTGTAACTCTTCAAAATCTAAACTTTTCCATTCCAAAACACTATAACCAAGATGAATTAAGCCTTCCAAACCAAAACCTAAGCACTTATGATGATTCTAAACACAAAAGTACCATCAAAATTCAAACTTTAACACTTTTAGGGTATAGAATTCGAACCAACAAAACACACAAATAACCAATCTTTATGATCTAACCGTGGCTCTTGATACCAATTATTGGATATTGTTTATTGTAACACACAAACAATCAATTATATGGTTCGAATCTTAGCCAGAAACTTAGAGAAAGAAAGTGGGAGATGGGATCCTTTTTAGGGAGAGAAAGTGAGAGAAAAACAAAGAGAAGGTTAGATTAAGAAATGAAAGGTCCAACCCTCTACCTTGTGAGGTAGAGGGTATTTATAGTTTTACATAATACGCCCTCTGTCGGGCTATGGATCAGGCATACAGTGGGTAAAGACCCGTCAGTCCTCCACGGTGTTACTCTAACTAACTAACTAACTAATAGATAACGTAATGTCTACGAGCTAGCATATGCTAGACAATAGTTGGGGTGACCGACACTTCACTATGGATTTTCTAAATCGTAAAAGGAATAGGCAGTTCTTAGTTGGATCTAATTGGTTCTTGGCCAAAATAGCATTTTCTTAACTGGTTCTAACTGATTCTTACTGGTTCTTGGCTGGAATATACGGTTCTTAACTAGTTCTAATTGGTTCCTACTGGTTCAGGCTGTTCCGGTCATTTTGACATATATTTCGCTGAAAACGGAGTTACGGTTCAAAAGTTATGGCTCTTTGAAATTTTGACGTAAAAAGTCAACTTTGGTCAAGCCTCAAGTGGTCAAAACGCAAATAGTCAAACTGTAAAAGTCAAAACTCAGTTTTTTTGATCAAATCGCATTTGTCATATCGCAGGATTTTCAAACCACTGGAATACAAACCGGTTAAATCAAACCGCTTTTTATCAAACCGCTTATTATTAAACCGCTTAACTCAAACCTCTTCTTATCAAACCGCTTTGATCAAACCGCTGAAGACAAACCGCTTGAGTTAAACCGCTTAAGTCAAACCGCTTATGTCAAACCGCTAAAGACAAACCGCTTGAGTCAAACCGCTTAAGTCAAACCGCTTATGTCAAACCGCTTACGTAAACCGCTTAAATCAAACCGCTTAAGACAAACCGCTTCCGATACAACGAATCTAGACAAACCGCATCTAAGAACTTGACAAATCGCTTCCTTGATCAGATCAAATCGCACCCAAATGACATAAACCGCATACACGAAAATAGTACGAGACTCAAACCGCTTCCTTGAAACTCTTCAAAAACTAAACTTTTCCAATCCAAATCACTTTAACCAAGATGAATTAAGACTTCCAAACCAAAACCTAAGCACTTATGATGATTCTTAACACAAAAGTTCTATCAAAATTCAAATTTTAACACTTTTAGGGTATAGAATTCGAACCAACAAAACACACAAATAACCAATCTTTATGATCTAACCATGGCTCTTGATACCAATTGTTGGATATTTGTTATTGTAACACACAAGCAATCAATTCTATGGTTAGAATCTTAGCAAGAAACTTAGAGAGAGAAAGTGGGAGATGGGATCCTTTCTAGAGAGAGAAAGTGAGAGAAAAACAAAGAGAAGGTTAGATTAAGAAATGAAACATCCAACCCTCTACCTTGGGAGGTAGAGGGTATTTATAGTTTTACATAATACGCCCTCTGTCGGGCTGTGGATCATGCATACAGTTGGTAAAGACCCGTCCGTCCTCCACGGTGTTACTCTAACTAACAAACTAACTAATCGATAACTTAATGTCTACGAGCTAACATATGTTAGACAATAGTTGGGGTGACCGACACTTCACTATGGACTTTCTAAATCGTAAAAGGAATAGGCAGTTCTTAGCTGGATCTAACTGGTTCTTGGCCAAAATAGCATTTTCTTAACTGGTTCTAACAGATTCTTACTGGTTCTTGGCTGGAATATCCGGTTCTTAACTAGTTCTAACTGGTTCATACTGGTTCAGGCTGTTCCGGTCATTTTGACATATATTTCACTGAAAACGGAGTTACGGTTCAAAAGTTATGGCCCTTTGAAATTTTGAAGTAAAAAGTCAACTTTGGTCAAGCCGCAAGTGGTCAAAACGCAAATAGTCAAACCGTAAAAGTCAAAACTCAGTTCTTTTGATCAAATCGCAGTGTTCAAATCGCATTTGTCAAATCGTAGGATTGTCAAACTACTGGGATACAAACCGTTTAAGTCAAACCGCTTTTTATCAAACCGTTTTTTGATAAACCGCTTAACTCAAACCGCGTCTTATCAAACCGCTTGAGTCAAACCGCTTAAGGCAAACCGCTTATGTCAAAGCGCTAAAGACAAACCGCTTGAGTCAAACAGCTTAAGTCAAACCACTTATGTCAAACCGCTTAAGTCAAACCGCTTCCGATACAACAAATCTAGACAAACCGCATCCTAGAACTTGATAAATCGCTTCCTTGATCAGATCAAATCGCACCCAAATGACATCAAACCGCATACACGAAAATAGTACGAGACTCAAACCGCTTCCTTGAAACTCTTCAAAAACTAAACTTTTCCAATCCAAATCACTATAACACAGATGAATTAAGACTTCCAAACCAAAACCTAAGCACTTATGATGATTCTTAACACAAGAGTACTATCAAAACTCAAACTTTAACACTTTTAGGGTATAGAATTCGAACCAACAAAACACACAAATAACCAATCTTTATGATCCAACCATGGCTCTTGATACCAATTGTTGGATATTGGTTATTGTAACACACAAACAATCAATTATATGGTTCAAATCTTAGCAAGAAACTTAGAGAGAGAAAGTGGGAGATGGGATCCTTTCTAGAGAGAGAAAGTGAAAGAAAAACAAAGAGAATGTTAGATTAAGAAATGAAACGTCCAACCCTCTACCTTGGGAGGTAGAGGGTATTTATGGTTTTACATAATACGCCCTCTGTCGGGTTGTGGATCAGGCATACAGTGGGTAAAGACCCGTCCGTCCTCCACGGTGTTACTCTAACTAACTAACTAACTAACTAATAGATAACGTAATGTCTACGAGCTAACATATGTTAGAAAACAGTTGGGGTGACCGACACTTCACTATGGATTTTCTAAATCCTAACAGGAATAGGCAGTTCTTAGCTGGATCTAACTGGTTCTTGGCCAAAATAGCATTTTCTGAACTGGTTCTTGGCTGGAATATCCGGTTCTTAACTAGTTCTAACTGGTTCCTACTAGTTCAGGCTGTTCCGGTCATTTTGACAGATATTTCACTGAAAACGAAGATACGGTTCAAAAGTTATGGCCGTTTGATGTTTTGACATAAAAAGTCAACTTTGGTCAAGCTGCAAGTGGTCAAAAAGCAAATATTCAAACCGTAAAAGTCAAAACTCAGTTTTTTGATCAAATCGCAGTGTTAAAATTGCATTGGTGAAATCGCAGGATTGTCAAACCGCTAGAATACAAACCGCTTAAATCAAACCGCTTTTTATCAAACCGCTTAGCTCAAACCGCTTCTTATCTAACCGCTTAGATCAAACCACTGAAAATAAACCGCTTGAGTAAAACCGTTTAAGTCAAACCGCTTATGTCAAACCACTGAAGACAAACCGCTTGAGTCAAACCGCTTAAGTCAAACCACTTTCGATACAACGAATCTAGACAAACCGCATCCAAGAACTTGACAAATCGCTTCCTTGATCAGATCAAATCGCACCCAAATGACATCAAACCGCATGCACGAAAATAGTACGAGACTCAAACCGCTTTCTTGAAACTCTTCAAAAACTAAACTTTTCCAATCCAAAACACTATAACCAAGATGAATTAAGCCTTCCAAACCAAAACCAAAGCACTTATGATGATTCTAAACACAAAAGTACTATCAAAATTCAAACTTTAACACTTTTAGGGTATAGAATTCGAACAACAAAACACACAAATAACCAATCTTTTAGATCTAACCATGGCTCTTGATACCAATTTTTGGATATTTGTTATTGTAACACACACACAATCAATTATATGGTTCGAATCTTAGCAAGAAACTTAGAGAGAGAAAGTGGGAGATGGGATCCTTTCTAGAGAGAGAAAGTGAGAGAAAAATAAAGAGAAGGTTAGATTAAGAAATGAAACGTCCAACCCTCTACCTTGGGAGTTAGAGGGTATTTATAGTTTTACATAATACGCCCTCTGTCGGGCTGTGGATCAGGCATATAGTGGGTAAAGACCCGTCCGTCCTCTACGGTGTTACTCTAAATAACTAACTAACTAATAGATAACGTAATGTCTACGAGCTAACATATGCTAGACAATAGTTGGGGTGACCGAGACTTCACTATGGATTTTCTAAATCCTAAAAGGAATAGGCTGTTCTTAGCTGGATCTAACTGGTTCTTGGCCAAAATAGCATTTTCTTAACTGGTTCTTACTGGTTCTAACTGGTTCCTACTGGTTCAGGCTGTTCCGGTCGTTTTGACAGATATTTCGCTGAAAACGGAGTTACGATTCAAAAGTAATGGTCGTTTGAAGTTTTGACATAAACAGTCAACTTTGGTCAAGCCGCAAGTGGTCAAAACGCAAATAGTCAAACCGTAAAAGTCAAAACTCAGTTTTTTTGATCAAATCGCAGTGTTCAAATCGCATTGGTCAAATCGCAGGATTGTCAAACCGCTGGAATACAAACCGCTTAAATCAAATAGCTTTTTAACAAACCGCTTCTTATCAAACCGCTTCTTATCAAACCGCTTATATCAAACCGCTGAAGACAAACCGCTTGAGTCAAACCGCTTAAGTCAAACCGCTTATGTCAAACCGCTAAAGACAAACCGCTTGAGACAAACCACTTAAGTCAAATCGCTTATGTCAAACCGTTTACGTAAACCGCTTAAGTCAAACCGCTTAAGTCAAACCGCTTCTGATACAACGAATCTAGACAAACCGCATCCAAGAACTTGACAAATCGCTTCCTTGATCAGATCAAATTGTACCCAAATGACATCAAACCGCATACACGAAAATAGTACGAGACTGAAACCGCTTCCTTGAAACTCTTCAAAAACTAAACTTTTCCAATCCAAATCGATATAACCAAGATTAATTAATACTTCCAAACCAAAACCTAAGCACTTATCATGATTCTTAACACAAAAGTACTATCAAAATTCAAACTTTAACACTTTTAGGGTATAGAATTCGAACCAACAAAACACACAAATAACAAATCTTTATGATCTAACCATGGCTCTTGATACCAATTGTTGGATATTTGTTATTGTAACACACACACAATCAATTATATGGTTCGAATCTTAGAAAGAAACTTAGAGAGAGAAAGTGGGAGATAGGATCCTTTCTAGAGAGAGAAAGTGAGAGAAAAACACAGAGAAGGTTAGATTAAGAAATGAAACGTCCAACCCTCTACCTTGGGAGTTAGAGGGTATTTATAGTTTTACATAATACACCCTCTGTCGGGCTGTGGATCCTGCATACATTGGGTAAAGACCCGTCCGTCCTCTACGGTGTTACTCTAAATAACTAACTAACTAATAGATAACGTAATGTCTACGAGCTAACATATGCTAGACAATAGTTGGGGTGACCGACACTTCACTATGGATTTTCTTAATCCTAACAGGAATAGGCTGTTCTTAGCTGGATCTAACTGGTTCTTGGCCAAAATAGCATTTTCTTAACTGGTTCTTACTGGTTCTTGGCTGGAATATCCAGTTCTTAACTAGTTCTAACTGGTTCCTACTCGTTCAGGCTGTTCCGGTCATTTTGACAGATATTTCGCTGAAAACGGAGTTACGGTTCAAAAGTTATGGCCGTTTGAAGTTTTGACATAAAAAGTCAACTTTGGTCAAGCCGCAAGTGGTCAAATCGCAGGATTGTCAAACCGCTGGAATACAAACCGCTTAAATCAAATAGCTTTTTATCAAACCGCTTCTTATCAAACCGCTTCTTATCAAACCGCTTAGATCAAACCGCTGAAGACAAACCGCTTGAGTCAAACCGCTTAAGTCAAACCGCTATGTTAAACCGCTAAAGACAAACCGCTTGAGTCAAACCGCTTAAGTCAAACCGCTTATGTCGAACCGCTTACGTAAACCGCTTAAATCAAACCGCTTAAGTCAAACTGCTTCTGATACAACGAATCTGGACAAACCGCATCCAAGAACTTGACAAATCGCTTCCTTGATCAGATCAAATCGCACCCAAATGACATCAAAACACATACACAAAAATAGTACGAGACTCAAACCGCTTCCTTGAAACTCTTCAAAAACTAAACTTTTCCAATCCATATCACTATAACCAAGATGAATTAAGACTTCCAAACCAAAACCTAAGCACTTATGATGATTCTTAACACAAAAGTACTATCAAAATTCAAACTTTAACACTTTTAGGGTATAGAATTCGAACAAACAAAACACACAAATAACCAATCTTTATGATCTAACCATGGCTCTTGATACCAATTGTTGGATATTGGTTATTGTAACACACAAACAATCAATTATATGGTTCGAATCTTAGCAAGAAACTTAGAGAGAGAAAGTGGGAGACGGGATCCTTTCTAGAGAGAGAAAGTGAGAGAAAAACAAAGAGAATGTTAGATTAAGAAATGAAACGTCCAACCCTCTACCTTGGGAGGTAGAGGGTATTTATAATTTTACATAATACCCCCTCTGTCGGGCTGTGGATCAGGCATACAGTGGGTAAAGACCCGTCCGTCCTCCATGGTGTTACTCTAACAAACTAACTAACTAACTAATAGATAACGTAATGTCTACGAGCTAACATATGCTAGAAAATAGTTGGGGTGACCGAAACTTCACTATGGATTTTCTAAATCCTAACAGGAATAGGCAGTTCTTAGCTGGATCTAACTGGTTCTTGGCCAAAATAGCATTTTCTTAACTGGTTCTTGGCTGGAATATCCGGTTCTTAACTAGTTCTAACTGGTTCCTACTGGTTCAGGCTGTTCCGGTCATTTTGACAGATATTTCGCTGAAAACGGAGATACGGTTCCAAAGTTATGGCCGTTTGAAGTTTTTACATAAAAAGTCAACTTTGGTCAAGCTGCAAGTGGTCAAAACGCAAATATTCAAACCGTAAAAGTCAAAACTCAGTTTTTTTGATCAAATCGCATTGGTCAAATCGCAGGATTGTCAAACCACTGGAATACAAACCGCTTAAATCAAATTGCTTTTTATCAAACCGCTTCTTATCAAACCGCTTAACTCAAACCACTTCTTATCAAACCGCTTAGATCAAATCGCTGAAGACAAATAGCTTGAGTCAAACCGCTTAAGTCAAACCGCTTATGTCAAACCGCTAAAGACAAACCGCTTGAGTCCAACCACTTAACTCAAACCGCTTATGTGAAACCGTTTACGTAAACCGCTTAAGTCAAACCGCTTCCGATACAACGAATCTAGACAAACCGCATCCAAGAACTCGACAAATCGCTTCTTTGATCAGATCAAATCGCACCCAAATGACATCAAACCGCATACACGAAACAAGTACGAGACTCAAACCGCTTTCTTGAAACTCTTCAAAAACTAAACTTTTCAAATCCATATCACTATAACCAAGATGAATTTAGACTTTCAAACCAAAACCTAAGCACTTATGATGATTCTTAACACAAAAGTACTATCAAAATTCAAACTTTAACACTTTTAGGGTATAGAATTCGAACCAACAAAACACACAAATAACCAATCTTTATGATCTAACCATGGCTCTTGATACCAATTGTTGGATATTGGTTATTGTAACACACAAACAATCAATTATATGGTTCGAATCTTAGCAAGAAACTTAGAGAGAGAAAGTGGGAGATGGGATCCTTTCTAGAGAGAGAAAGTGAGAGAAAAACAAAGAGAAGGTTAGATTAAGAAATGAAACGTCCAACCCTCTACCTTGGGAGGTAAAGAGTATTTATAGTTTTAGATTATACGCCCTATGTCGGGCTGTGGATCAGGCATACAGTTGGTAAAGACCCGTCCGTCCTCCACGGTGTTACTCTAACTAACTAACTAACTAACTAATAGATAACGTAATGTCTACGAGCTAACATATGCTAGAAAATAGTTGAGGTGACCGACACTTTACTATGGATTTTCTAAATCCCAACAGGAATAGGCAGTTCTTAGCTGGATCTAACTGGTTCTTGGCTAAAATAGCATTTTCTTAACAGGTTCTTACTGGTTCTTGGCTGGAATATCGGGTTCTTAACTAGTTCTAACTGGTTCCTACTGGTTCAGGCTGTTCAGGTCATTTTGACAGATGTTTCGCTGAATAGTTATGGCCGTTTGAAGTTTTCATATAAAAAGTCAAATTTGGTCAAGCCGCAAGTGGTCAAAACGCAAATAGTCAAACCGTAAAAGTCAAAACTCAGTTTTTTTGATCAAATCGTAGTGTTCAAATCGCATTGGTCAAATCGCAAGATTGTCAAACCGCTGGAATACAAACCGCTTAAATCAAACTGCTTTTTATCAAACCGCTTCCTATCAAACCGCTTAACTCAAACCGCTTTTTATCAAACCGCTTAGATCAAACCGCTGAAAACAAACCGCTTGAGTAAAACCGCTTAAGTCAAACCGCTTATGTCAAACCGCTGAAGACAAACCGCTTGAGTCAAACCGCTTAAGACAAACCGCTTTCGATACAACGAATCTAGACAAACTGCATCCAAGAACTTGACAAATCGCTTCCTTGATCAGATCAAATCGCACCCAAATGACATCAAACCGCATAAACGAAAATAGTACGAGACTCAAACAGCTTCCTTGAAACTCTTCAGAAACTAAACTTTTCCAATCCAAAACACTATAACCAAGATGAATTAAGCCTTCCAAACCAAAACCTAAGCACTTATGATGATTCTAAACACAAAAGTACTATCAAAATTCAAACTTGAACACTTTTAGGGTATAGAATTCGAACCAACAAAACACACAAATAACCAATCTTTATGATCTAACCATGGCTCTTGATACCAATTGTTGGATATTTGTTATTGTAACACACAAGCAATCAATTCTATGGTTAGAATCTTAGCAAGAAACTTAGAGAGAGAAAGTGGGAGATGGGATCCTTTCTAGAGAGAGAAATTGAGAGAAAAATAAAGAGAAGGTTAGATTAAGAAATGAAACGTCCAAGCCTCTACCTTGGGAGGTAGAGGGTATTTATAGTTTTACATAATATGCCCTCTGTCGGGCTGTGGATCAGGCATACAGTGGGTAAAGACCCGTCCGTCCTCCACGATGTTACTGTAACTAACTAACTAACTAACTAATAGATAACGTAATGTCTACGAGCTAACATACGCTAGATAATAGTTGGGGTGACCGACACTTCACTATGTATTTTCTAAATCCTAACAGGAATAGGCACTTCTTAGCTGGATCTAACTGGTTCTTGGCCAAAATAGCATTTTCTTAACTGGTTCTTACTGGTTATTGGCTGGAATATCCGGTTCTTAACTAGTTGTAACTGGTTCTGGCTGTTCCGCTCATTTTGATAGATATTTTGCTGAAAACGGAGTTACGGTTCAAAAGTTATGACCGTTTGAAGTTTTGACATAAAAAGTCAACTTTGGTCAAGCCGCAAGTGGTCAAAGCGCAAATAGTCAAACCGTAAAAGTCAAAACTCTGTTTTTTTGATCAAATCGCAGTGTTCAAATCGCATTGGTCAAATCGCAGGATTGTCAAACCGGTGGAATACAAACCGCTTAAATCAAACTACTTTTTATCAAACCGCTTCTTTTCAAACTGCTTAACTCAAACCGCTTCTTATCAAACCGCTTAGATCAAACCGCTAAAGACAAACCGCTTGAGTAAAAACGTTTAAGTCAAACCACTTATGTCAAACTGATAGGTCACTAGTTTTACAAACACAAGTAATATAGAAAGAGATAAGGCGATTGAACAAGATCTAACACAGACACACACAATGATAAGACCGGTTATGCGTAGGCATATGTGAAAGAAAGAAAACTTGAACAACCAACCCTCAAATGAGGGTTTACAAGAGTATTTATAGGAGGGAAGCTAGGGCAACACTCCTAGTTCCCATCCTTTCTTATGTGGGCTTGGGCCTAAGCTTATGGGCCTTCTACATAAGCTAGACCTTAAACAAACATAAAGGCCATAATAAAGCTACCTATTACATATGAAATATAAATACTTGAAATACTGTTTAGGAGTGATTCCAACAATCTCCCCCTCAAGTATATATGAATGTAAACGGTGAAGGCGTTGATGTAATAGTAGCTCTGACGTCTTCTGACATTCTTCTTTCTTGTGAGAGGAATTGCCTTGATTTGAACAATCTCCCCAGTGTAGAGAGATAGTTATCTTTGAACAGTTATGCTTCGACGTCATCTTTAACTTTGTTCTTTGATCATTGTTCTTTGTGGTGAAAGTGATAGTATGTTGTTGTCTGCATCAGTCTGCCTCAGGTCTGCTTCGCTGCTCCAGTGTCTCCACGTCATTCTTCAACATGCTCACACGCTCTTTGACGTTGGAATTCAATACTAATGAAGTTCTTTAAGTCTTTAACTTTGTAGATTCTTTGGCTTGACGAAGAATCATTCTGGCGGTTGTGTTGCTTTTGGATAGAACTTCCATTAGTGATGATGTTGGCGTGAGCATGAGAAGAATCAGCACGATCATTCCGCTCCGGAGCTTCCATAAGAAGAAAACATGTCAAACGTTATTAATAAGCGGATTCCGGCACTTACAAGTTTGAACTTCGAGAGTGTTAACAGCATAGTGTGAAAACACAACTCTAATTCTTACAAAGGCCGTTCCTGAACTGGAGTCCCACAAGTGAGATAACGCGATGTACCGAAGTACATCTACAGTTCAGATGAGTCGCTGAGGTACACCGAAGCATCACCTCACGACTGTAGACCGTTTGAGACACACTCCGCATAATCCACGGGGAGTTACCGAAGTGACCTGCTGTCAGGGCTGTTTGATGTTGACCCTGGCAGGAGTTTCCATTCAATCACTGAGGATCACAGATGTGAACCTCTCATAAATGTTCTCGACAGATTGCTAAGATCTGTGAAGGACTTGATATGAACAACTGATAATCTTATTTGTTGATCATCAAGTGATTAAATGTCAAGTGTTCCTAAGAGATCTTTTGATGAATCTCGTGGCTCTAGACTCAATAGTGCATTTTGGTTTTCCTGAGCGGAGACAAGGGAGAGGGTCTCCTTTTTCAATACCAGCGATCTCTAAGAGAAAGCCAATAGTTTACGTAGGGTTCCCTGTGAGAATGAAACAAGCTTCTGTTGAGAGAAACTTGAGTGGCTAAGAAGGTTTAGTGCATGCGTCACTAGGTCCATGACGACTTTTAATCTTCAATACCGGTGTCACTAAGTGACAACCAGTAGCATATGAATTGAACCCGGTGTCTGCCCTAAGTTGAATAATCTGGAGGGCTATTTCTTTTCACCCTTTACTTTACATTTCTTTTTGATTCTTCAACTCCTTCTTTCTTCGATTCTCATTTTCTCCTTTTTACAATCATTCCTAAGGACTTCTAACACTAACTAATGGTAGTGTCCTTGGGTAGATCCCTCCGGCTCTGGCGGATCATAGGACGGTTATTCCTAACCTTAGTCACCTTATAACTCCATGACTAACCTATGTTGCCATTAAAACCACTGTTTGTGAAACATCTCTCAAAGGGTTTGTAAATGAAAAACATGTTTGAACCACTGTGAGAGATAAGGTTTTGCATAAATACTCCCCCTCCACATGTGCTTAATAGTTTTAATGGTTAAATGCACAGTGAGGAAAGAGCGCGCACTTTTAGAATTGATCCACTGAAGATAGACAATCCCCCGCGAGACACGGTTACGTTGCATAGTTAAAGAGTTGCATTGTCAGCTTTTAGGTGACAACTAGCTCTAATAACTACCTTGAAGGTGTAGACAAACCTCGAAAGGTTGTCATACCCGTCAGAGTTCATGTCTATCAAGAGTTTCTCGAATGGTACTTTCTACTTGGACAAGTCCTTTGCGAGACACGTTTACATTACTAGCGAACTAGTTTGAAATTATTACCCGTCCAGGACAAGTCTTTTCGAGTTACAAACAGTTTAGTACCGTCAATTCGTTGGTTAAGTCTGAGGTACACAGATTCATTTGCATTTTGCACAACATATTTCTTATCACACAATTTTCTCCCCCTCAAAAATGGCATATGAAAATGTTATTTTTGAAACATTTGAGAATAAATATGACCATTTCGAGTGTTGCGGGAAGAGTGACCACTGTGAACAATTTGTGAACAAAGTTTTCAACAAATACTCCCCCTCAACTAGTGATATAAACGGTTGAGGTTTTAAAATCATATGGGGAAGTACTTGTCTTTTTGAGCAAAACCTTGAAAAATGAAAGGTTTGATAGGTTTTACTCAAAAATAAGAAGCTTTCGCTCCTTTTATAAGGATTGTGGCACTGAGGCGTACCACAGGGTCCTTTCTTGACAATTACGGGTTGTACACTGTTATGTGTGCACAAGCCATAGACATATTATATCATGCATCCAAATATATAGAGACAAGAAACAATTCAAGGAGTACCAGGGAGTCCAGTGATTTTTCCAGGAGTGCAAACAGGGCGTTGAAAGCCGGTAATGTTCATCCTGGGTCGACCACCAACAAAGCTCTCCAAGCGTCTGAACTGGTCCCTTCAAAACAACCTTTCATCAATCATTCTGATGATCCTTCTCACATCCCTTCTGTCCTTAGAATTCCATCGCTTTGGGTTCCCAATCTTTTCATGTATATCCTTCAACCGATAAGCCAATCCATCCCTGACCAGCTTCAAAGTGTGATCCCCAAATTTGTGAAGATCGTCACACGCCATTAAGCAGTTTCGTTGAAGTTCACTGTGGTAAACGACGCCGAAAGGTTTGCTGATGAGCGTAAGTTGTGTAAGCTGGTTGATGTCGGGAAGATCAAGCTGTGGTGGAGTGAAGTTTACACGTTTCTGATATGATTCAATGGCAAGCTGAAGATCTTCAACACGTTCTTTGATGACAATGCGTCTGATGAAGATGAGCAGTGACTTGATGAATTCATGTTGTACTTCAGTTGGAAATTGTCTCATGCGACCTTGAACTTTGGCAAGGTACATGTCTTCAATATCGTTGATGTTCAAATTCTCAAAGTCAGCTTCAGATAATGCATAGTCCCTTTCGTCTTGTCTTTTGACCACAATCTTCTTGAGAAAAGTGTAGTCCCATTTAGACGATAGACCAACATGTTGGATGGCCACGATACTTTTAGTACTGAACACTGCATGTTGAGACTTCTGGACCAAGCAGCTTCTGTAGTAGATTCTTCGGCGTTCCGGCCAATGGTGAATCCCATACATTGCATCTTGGTCATACGCTACCACTTTGTCGGAGAACATGTGGGTAGCACGTTCCTCGATGGCTATACAATCAGAGTATATGGCAGCAGGGAATGGAAGTGTCAGAGATGTAGTGTATTTCCTTGAACCATCGCCACCGTGTTGAAGAAAATCTAAGTCTTTGTTGAAGAAATGTCTGAAAGGAATCCTAGGCTGATCAGGTTGGCCAATGGTAGGTAGAGGTCGAGACCAGTCGGTGTAATATGGAGGATTGTCCAGTTTGGTGAAATCGATGTTTGCTTCTGGGTTGAGCCAATCCATGTTATTAGACATGGCTCGAGCAATGTTTTCAAGGTGATATTCAACCTCGATTGCACTTTCCGAGCTGTCTTTCAAAAGTAGGAATGCATCATTCTTGATGCGCTTCAATTCAGATTTCGTCATCTTCTTCACCCGAAACCTTTCTTGCAAAATCTTTGCATGCTCCAAGGTACTACCGTCTACCAATTCTTGACCTTCTTCAGGGTAGGGAGTGTTGTTAACAAGTGTAGCAAACCATTCAAATTCTTCAGTTTTATCGTCATCTAGCCATGATATGACGTCATTATGAAGCGTCTTCTTCTTCTTTTTCGAAGGCTTAGATGATGATGTTGGTTTCTGTCCTTGTTTGGGAGAGGTGGGTTGTTGTTGGGGCTCAAGGACCTCTTCATCGTCACCACCCGTATACTCAAAGTAATCACCTGTTTTTTGAGTCAGGGGTGGTAACTCGGAATCGTCTCGAGGTTTATCAGTAGAAGACCGAGGTGGAGGAGACTTTTGTTGAGAAGAATTCCGTTGTAGAGGAGGTGGCATCGATGAAGATTCACCAGATTGCTTCTGACGTTTGGGTGCAAAGTCCTTGTCCTTATCATCGTCATCTCTTGGCCGTTTGGGTTGATCGGCTGATTCCTTGCATGATGATCTGAGTTGAAAAGCAAGTAGATCTTCGAAAAATTTAGCTTCATCTAAAGTAAACGTTCCAGATCGCTTTGACATTTGCATCACTAGTTTAGCGATTAACTCAGATTCAGAGAGATCAGCTTCTTTGGCCATTGTATGTTTAACCAATGCGACGATGTTAGGGGTGAGTTGTCTGGAAAATACTTCTCTAGTCACACCGGGGACAGTGTCGAGAAGAAACTTGTGGGTATGATCTCTTGCTGTCTTCTCC
>BPTQ01000009.1:19530879-19549673 GCA_019973895.1 Chrysanthemum seticuspe | reverse complement strand
GACCTAACTTAGGTACGTCCTTCTTGAGTTGGTTAAGTTTGCAGAACTTCATACCCTTGACCAACTTTCTGGTTGTCCCCAGATGCAGTAACCAGATACCTAAACCTTTTTGTTTAACCTACGACTTCCCTTGCAGTAGGCTTTGTTCAGTGCAGATCAACGATTCCCAATAACAGTCCTTCTCCCTTATCTGAAACTTCTTAGAAAACGAGGCCAACGAGCAGAACTCCGAAAAGTCTATAAAGAGCGCAAGCGTCGAGTATACTTATACTGCCAGATGGTCTACCTACAGTTTTTCCGCAAAGAGTTACCTGTTGAATTTCTTTGCCAGATACAGTCGGTTGGTCTACCTAAGCAACTAGGACTCAAGGGCTTGGTACAGATGTTTGACTTGTTTCGAGAAATACCAGAGTTTGTTCGGGGAGCCCGTACCATGCTATTCGATAGACAACCTAGCTATATGAAATTAGTTTGATTTGATCGAACAATTCCATATCTTAGAGTTGTATTAGAGTATCTGCATAATAAGCAGATTTAGAGTTTTATTAATAAAGTTTCTTTTTAGCTTTGTTAAGTAAATTCCGCGTACTTAATAAAGATTGCTCAGTGTTTCTTTGTTAATAACTTAGGATTTATCCAAGGTTATTAAACCTTAACAAGCTAGTTTAGTTTGATTAAAGTATATCGATCCAACAGATAGCTTATCGTACCATGCCCGAGGGGCTTGTTTGAGACCATAAAGAGCTTTGTTCAGTTTGTAGACATGGTTCGGGAACTCAGGATCAACGAATCCATCTGGTTGGCTGACATAGACCGTTTCTTTAAGTTGTCCATTGAGAAACGCCTTTTTGACATCCATCTGGTAGACCGTCATATTCATATGAGCTGCGAACGCGAGAAATATCTGAAAAGCCTCAAGACGAGCAACCGGAGCAAAAGATTCTTCAAAGTCTATTCCCTCTTCCTGACAATAACCCTTAGCAACTAGACGTGACTTGTTTCGGATGACGTTCCCTTCAGCATCCAATTTGTTTTTCCAAATCCATAGACCAATGACGTAGACCCCTGTTGGTCTTTCAACCAGTTCCCATACTTCAAGACGTTTGAATTGGTTGAGTTCTTCCTGCATGGATTCAATCCAGTTGTCTTTTGTCATTGCGTCTTTAATGTTTTTAGGTTCAGATTGGCAGACAGTGAGTGCATAAATGCAATGTTCACCATCTGAGTAAAGACGTTGTCTCGTAACGACTGGTTGATTTGGGTTGCCAATATGTATAGAGGGTTGATGTTGTCTTTTGTCCATCTATGTATAGAGGGTTGATGTTGGTATACATTGTGCAGATTCTGAGGATTCAAATGGTTTGTTGAAGATTCCGCGACATCTGGTGCAGCAGTCTCATTAGCAAACGGGTTAAAGAACGCATTTGGATCAAAATCTGCAGGTGGGGGTACTTCATTCAGAATATCATCAGCTGGTTCATCATTGTTGGAAGCGGTGTGTTCAACTGTTGTGTTGGAGTCAACTGGTGTAGGTGCATCTTCAACAGTAGTTGTTGTAGCAGGTGTATCAGGTATAGGAATATTATCAGGTTGTGTAGCGGAAACAGCGGATACACCTGGAGCACGTTCATCAATATCGTCACAGAACATAGGAGCAAATAACCTTTCCATTTGTTGACGAGTTAGCTGGGGGCTTTCTTCAGCTGATGATGGGGGTTGAGGGAAGTTTAAACGGTTGTGACCGGGTTCTAAGTTGTTATACTCAGAAGCCATTTCCGTGAGTTCATTAAAATGAGCATGAATCGTTTCCATTACTTCCTTAGTTTGACGATTCCATATTCGGAAACCTTTAGAATTGTCACAGTATCCAATAAAGACTCCAATATCAGCTTTGGCTTTGAGCTTTCCAAAGTCATCACGATCATTATTCGGATAGCAAAGGGATCCAAATACATGAAAGTGTTTGAGGTTCGGTTTTTAGTTGTGGACAAGCTCGAAAGGTGTTTTGTTGTGGCGTTTTGTGATCATAGAACGGTTTTGAGTATAGCATGCAGTAGATACAGCTTCTGCCCATAAGTAGTCTGGAAGTTTAGCATTGATTAACATTGTTCTTGCAGCTTCCACTAACGTTCGGTTTCGTCTTTCAACAACTCCATTTTGTTCAGGTGTACGTGCAATAGATGTTTGATGCTGAATTCCCACTTTCTCATAGAATTCACGAAGGGTTTTGTTAACAAATTCAGTTCCTTTGTCTGTTCTGATTATCCTGACGGTGTTGCGGAGCTGAACCTGTATTCTTGTGAGAAAGGTGATGATCATTTGTGGAGCTTGGTCTTTGCTTCGAAGAAAGTAGACCCAAGTCCATCGTGAGTAGTCATCAACAATTACTAATATGTAGCGTTTGCCATTGATCGTTTGCACGCGCATCGGGCCACACAAATCCATGTGAAGAAGATGAAGCACATGCTGAGAGCTGTGTTCCACCTTTGAAGGAAAATGAGCACGAGTGCTTTTCCCTTGTTCACAGGCTGAGCAAAGGTGATCTTTTGAATACCGGAATCGTGGGAGTCCTTCAACTAGTTTGTGTCGAGCAAGGTTGGTGATGGTTTGAAAGTTTAGATGTGAGAGACGACGGTGCGATAGCCAGGATTTTGTAGATGTTGCCTTTGAAAGTAAGCAGATGGGAGAGGAAGCAACCATGTCTTGCATAGAGATAGTGTAGAGACTAGAATTACGCGAGCCAGACATAAGGTCATTTCCATGTAGATCACGAATGAAACAAGTTTTCTCCCTGAAAGCAACCTCCAAATCTCCATCACAAAATTGACCTACTGAAAACAGATTGTGACCAAGGCCTTCCACATAGTAAACCCTGCTGATTTCGATGTTCCCATTGACATAATCTCCGTAGCCCATGATAGCTGCGAAGTGATCGTTCCCGAACCTGACAGTGCCAATGAACTTTGCAATAAAGTTGGATAACAGTTTAAGGTTGCCTGTCATGTGTCGGGAACATCCGCTATCAACAATCCAGAGAATGATCTGTATCACCTGCATTACACACAGACGACACAGATGGAATAGAAGTAGATGTGGAACCCGAAATGTTAGAGGGTTCCGAAGCAGGTATGTTAGACATACACACATTGATAATTTTAGGCATCCATTTAAATCCTAGTGTGTTATATATCCATTTCTGCCAGCTATAACTACTCTTTGCTTTAGTCTTAGTGAAAGCACTAGGTGGTACTACATTCTTAGGAGGTGAAACTGGAGCTACAGTGACAGCAAAGTTTGCCTTAGAATCTAAAGAAGGCGGTCTACCAAGCACAGACTTAGAATGATTAGTGGGCCTAGAGGTATTCCGATTCTTAGGATTCCATAATCGAGAGATTATAGCTTTAGCAACACATTTTTCATGACAATCAGAATTCATACTCTTTCGACAAATAACACAAGGTGCATCAGACTGAATATCAAAAGTGCTCAACGGTTTGGCATTCGTTACATCACTATTTCTATTACATTTGCCAGACGTAACATCTATAGTGGAAGCAACATGAGTCTTATTCAGAGTCCTAGGGTGTTCTTCTACTTTAGCATTCCTTATTGATCTTTTCTTAGGTCGCAACTTCCTATTCTTCGATTGAGTGCTCCTAGGCTATGAAGTGCGGACGTTTGGAAAAGATGAAACTATTCCTGTTTCAGTAGAGGGAAACACATTAGCAACTTGTGATTTGGCAGTGGGAATTCTAGGTTCACGATTACTAAGTGTGACTGGTGCTATTCTCTTAATCATTGTAGGCGGAAGTTGTTCATACTTTCCTAACATTTCTCTTAACTTAGAGATAGTGTGAATCAAATCTTGATTTTCAGAACGAATATTACCAGCAAAATTCATGACTTCTCTAGTGTGAGCAAGATAGTGATCAAGTTCGTTTGATGCTTCATGATGAGTCTTATTGAGCAAATCAAATATGACACCATATTCCTGTTTAACTTTTGAAAGTTCTTGTTCATATTTTGAGATTTGACTTTTCAAAGACACGTTTTGATCATCCAGTTGCTCAATTTTAGGATCAGAAGATTTTGCACTCAACTGAGCGATTTTCTTTTGAAAACTAAGTTGATGATTGTGAATATCTTTTTCACACCAATGAAGACAACGTTTTGCATTGTAAATTTCATTGAGTAATCGTTTATTTTCAGCTTTTAAAGACTCGATCTGAAGCACATTATCGGTGTTCTGAACAGTTACAACATTTTCAACAATATCAGCAGAGATGTAATCAGATGCAAATGGCAAAGCATGAAGTAACACAACATTATGGATATCAGCACAGATAACATCTTCCAAGAGTCGATCAACATCTTTTCTCAACATTTTGTTTTTGTGTTTAGTGTTAGAAATAGATGTTTCTGTTTTCTCGAAAACGTTTTTCATTACCCCAAGTTCCTTATGAAAATCCTTTTCCCAGGCAATTGCACAACTTTTCAAGTTTTTAACATTAGGTAAAAGATTTTTCTGAAAAATGTCTCTTTGTTCTCGCGCCAGAGGCGATTGAAAGTGTTCAACTTTGATTTCAGAGCGATATTCTATCTCATGTTGTAAAATTTTGAGGTCAGCCATGAAAATGTCAAAATATCGAAGAATTTTTCGATTTTCAGGTTTTGAGTTTACTTCACTAATGGAAGGTAAAGGACCATAAGTTTGTGCAAAATCTGTTTTGGGATTGACATTAGAAGACTCAGGTGTTTTGATGATAACCTTTGGTGTGTTAGAAGAATCCGTTGGTGTGACGAAAGTGACCGCGTTTTTATAATTAAAAGGTTTGTTGTAAACAACGTTTTTTAATTTTGATCGACTCTCGTCTTCTGCATCTAATTCCTCTTGACGATGATATTCAACAACACTCATAACAGTATTATCAATTTTGTATTCTGCACTGGAAACTTCAGGAGTTGGTTTGAATGTTTTTAGTGAAAGCTTTGGTTTGTAATCAGCTAGATTTTTTCCATATCCTTTTGGATTGGGTTTTAAGGTAAACTTTTCAATAGCTGTTACTGATTCACCATGTTTGTAAACAACAGTTTTAAACTCTTTAAGTTTGTTTTGCAAGCCGATAATTTCTTCAAGAAGGTCATCTACCCGATTCGTTGAATGCTTTTTGTATGCGGAGAACTGTTTTTGACAATTTAACAACTCAGCCTTAGCTTTTTGATTTTCCAAGGTGAGAGCGTTAATTTGCTTTTTATGTTCATGTTTCAGTTGTTCGAATTCAGACAACAAAGCATTCTTCGAGGCGGCTAGATCACGCATCTGTCTCTCTAAATATTTTTCGTTTTGATGAGATTTTGCAAAAGCGGCTTCAAAACCTTTTTCACGGTTTTCTTGAGTTTTGAAAAAATTGAGTTGCATTTGTAAGCATTCAAAATCCTTGGTTAACAGTGCATTTTTACTTTTTAAGGTTTGATTTAATGCAACACATTCAGCAATTTGGAATTGTTGGTCTTTAAGTAACAGAACAAGATCTGGATGAGGCAAAGGTTCATCTTGTTCAACGTGAGTCACAACATGATCATTATTTAGATCCTCAAGTATAACCACGGAGTCAATTTGATTATCAAGGGAAACCATAAGGTCATCTGGATCGTCAAATGTGACTACAGGGTTTATTTGAAAATCGTCATAATGAGATGTAGATGACTCATTTTGAACATTCTGAGCCGTTCCTTGTTGCAATGCTTCGAACGGATCGATTTCCTCAGTCGCTTCACTGACATATGCTTGAGCATTGTTGTTGTATGGAACCAATTGATTTTGTTGAGGTTGTTGCGGTGAAGGTGTGTTTGAAGCAGTTGGTTGAGTTGCTGGTTGAGAGGGATAATTCTGTTGAGCATACAAGGCAAGTTGTTGATTATCCGGATGTGACTGTTTAGCAATTTGAGCACGGAGAATCCGTTCACGATCAACTTCCTTTTCATGAGGCTTCAAGTAATCGTACAACAATCCATAAGTAGAATGATGCATATTCTTCGCTTGACGGAGAAAAATGACATACTTCTCCCATTCAGGACCAAGACAACTCAGGAACTTAGTATTCACTGCAATTCTTGGCATGATGATGTTGTGTTTATCCAAATCATTGATGATGTCTGAAAATCGATGATGATAGGACTCTAGTGTCTCTCCAGGTTCAATCATGAAGTGTTCATAAGCCAAGTAAATTTTGGATTCCAAATCCTCCTGATTGAGTACATATCCTTCCATAAGAAGACGAATATGATCCCACATTTTTTGTGCAGTTTTTTGAGCATCAACACTACGAAGAATTGGGTTTGGTAATCCTAAGAGGATGTTTCCATTGCAAGTTCATCAGCTTCATAGTGTAGAAGTTCTGTAGCATTTAGATCTGCAACAGTAGCAATGTTGGTTTGTTCATCTCTTGGTGGAACAGCAGTTGGATCTCCGGGTACAATGACAGTAGGCATCTCAAATGGACCTTCCAAGATAACCTTCTTTAAGAACTTTCCATGTGGCTTCTTCAGATCACAAAACCTAAAGAACCTTATCACCCTTTGATCGTAGTTTCCTGGAGTGAGCATTGGAGGTCTATCAAGTGATCCAGCTTCATGAATTGATTGTTGACTGCTTAAAGCTTCACACATCTTTGCAAACCAAGTGGGTTCCTTCATAGTGTTCCTTGATGGATGTTGATTGAAATCATTTGTGTAGGATTGAACTTGAAGGCTTGGTGGTGTTTGAACCATTTGTGGTGGTGGAATTGCACCAATTTGTAGAGTATGTTGCTGATTAAATTGTTGTTGATAAATAGCTTGTTGTTGATTCCATTGTTGATGTTGTGGAGTTAATTGTTGTTGTTGTTGATGATTATAAGTGTGAGGGAAATAGTTAGAGTATGGTGGTTGAGACATGATGATAAACTTGTGTAGTAAAAATGGATCTTTGTAGTCGAATGAACCTTTGTTGATGAGGTGTCCTTAGGCGTAGAAAATACAAGAAACCAAGTAGCACTTATGCGTAAAAACACCAAAAGTTACGCGTAACAATGAGGAGTTACGCGTAGGATTTAGCTTACGCGTAAGTAGGATAAAAGCACTAAAGTTATGCGTAGACAAAAGTTAGGCGTAGAAAGTTAGGCGTAGGATTACCTTATGCGTAGAACTAAGTTTACGCGTAAAGTGAATCTTATGCGTAGGATTTCTACGCGTAAGCTTATGCTTATGCGTAATTTTAGGGTTTTTGCCCAAATGATCGTTTACACTATCACAGTGCAAAAGATGTCCAAAGTCGACGTATTTTCAGACTTATCCAAGTAAGAAAACACGGAATAAACCATGAAAATGAAGATCAAGCCAAGGAAAATCTTACGCGTAATTTTAGGGTTTCAATACGCGTAGGATTACTCGTAATTTTGATTTTGCCCAAATGTGTTTCTAAACCAGATTTTTGTTATGGAATAGCTTCAATAGTACCAAAAGAACACAAAAGTGTGAAACTTGATGTACCAAAACTGCTAAACGGGTTACGCGTAGAACGACACCCAAGAACAAAAACAAGCTTAAAAACGTAAATCCACGCGTAAAGTTTGAAACTTTTTGCCAAAAACAAGTATTTTAACACCTTAAAACATTGAAAGTACAAGAATCTTGGATTAAAAAGTGAAAAAAACAAGTTTCTAAGCGAACCAAAGTATCACTCGTTAGTTTTACGCGTAGGACCAAAACCCACTTCAAAACCAAAACGATTCACCCAACTAGTAGGCGATTGATACCACTGATAGGTCACTAGTTTTACAAACACAAGTAATATAGAAAGAGATAAGGCGATTGAACAAGATCTAACACACACACACACAATGATAAGACCAGTTATGCGTAGGCATATGTGAAAGAAAGAAAACTTGAACAACTAACCCTCAAATGAGGGTTTACAAGAGTATTTATAGGAGGGAAGCTAGGGCAACACTCCTAGTTCCCATCCTTTCTTATGTGGGCTTGGGCCTAAGCTTATGGGCCTTCTACATAAGCTAGAACTTAAACAAACATAAAGGCCATAATAAAGCTACCTATTACATATGAAATATAAATACTTGAAATACTGTTTAGGAGTGATTCCAACACAAACCGCTGAAGACAAACCGCTTGAGTCAAACCGCTTAAGTCAAACCGTTTATGTCAAACCGCTTACGTAAACCGCTAAAGTCAAACCGCTTAAGTCAAACCGGTTCCAATACAACGAATCTAGACAAACCGCTTCCAAGAACTTGACAAATCGCTTCCTTGATCAGATCAAATCGCACCCAAATGACATCAAACCGCATACACGAAAATAGTACGAGACTCAAACCGCTTCCTTGAAACTCTTCAAAAACTAAACTTTTCCAATCCAAAACACTCTAACCAAGATGAATTAAGCCTTCCAAACCAAAACCTAAGCACTTATGATGATTCTTAACACAAAAGTACTATCAAAATTCAAACTTTAACACTTTTAGAGTATAGAATTCGAACCAACAAAACACACAAATAACCAATCTTTATGATCTAACAATGGCTCTTGATACCAATTGTTGGATATTGGTTATTGTAACACACGGACAATCAATTATATGGTTCGAATCTTTGTAAGAAACTTAGAGAGAGAAAGTGGGAGATGGGATCCTTTCTAGAGAGAGAAAGTGAGAGAAAAACAAAGAGAAGGTCAGATTAAGAAATGAAACGTCCAACCCTCTACCTTGGGAGGTAGAGGGTATTTATAGTTTTACATAATACCCCCTCTGTCGGGCTGTGGATCAGGAATAAAGTGGGTAAAGACCCGTCCGTCCTTCACGTTGTTACTCTAACTAACTAACTAACTAACTAATAGATCACGTAATGTCAACGAGCTAACATATGCTAGACAATAGTTGGGGTGACCAATACTTCACTATGTATTTTCTAAATCCTAACAGGAATAGGCAGTTCTTAGCTGGATCTAACTGGTTCTTGGCCAAAATAGCATTTTCTTAACAGGTTCATATTGGTTCTTGGCTGGAATATCCGGTTCTTAACTAGTTCTAACTAGTTCAGGTTGTTCCGGTCATTTTGACAGATATTTCGCTGAAAACGGAGTTACGGTTCAAAAGTTATGGCCGTTTTAAGTTTAGACATAAAAAGTCAACTTTGGTCAAGCCGCAAGTGGTCAAAACGCAAATAATCAAACCGTAAAAGTCAAAACTCAGTTTTTTTTATCAAACCGCAGTGTTCAAATCGCATTGGTCAAATCGCAGGATTGTAAAACCGCTGGAATACAAACCGCTTAAATCAAACTGCTTTTTATCAAACCGCGTCTAATCAAACCGCTTAACTCAAACCGCTTCTTATCAAACCGCTTAGATCAAACCGCTGAAGACAAACCGCTTGAGTAAAACCGCTTAAGTCAAACCGCTTATGTCAAACCTCTGATGACAAACTGCTTGAGTCAAACCACTTAAGTCAAACCGCTTTCGATACAACGAATCTAAACAAACCGCATCCAAGAACTTGACAAATCGCTTCCTTGATCAGATCAAATCGCATCCAAATGACATCAAACCACA
Source organism: Chrysanthemum seticuspe (assembly GCA_019973895.1). Classification (NCBI taxonomy): domain Eukaryota; kingdom Viridiplantae; phylum Streptophyta; class Magnoliopsida; order Asterales; family Asteraceae; genus Chrysanthemum; species Chrysanthemum seticuspe. The sequence continues at coordinate 19,540,071 of BPTQ01000009.1, read as the reverse complement.
TACACGAAAATAGTATGAGACTCAAACCGTTTCCTTGAAACTCTTCAAAAACTAAACTTTTCTAATCCAAAACACTATAACCAAGATGAATTAAGCCTTCCAAACCAAAACCTAAGCACTTATGATGATTCTAAACACAAAAGTACTATCAAAATTCAAACTTTAACACTTTTAGGGTATAGAATTCGAACCAACAAAACACACAAATAACCAATCCTTATGATCTAACCAGGGCTCTTGATACCGATTGTTGGATATTTGTTATTGTAACACACACACAATCAATTATATGGTTCGAATCTTAGCAAGAAACTTAGAGAGATAAAGTGGGAGATGGGATCCTTTCTTGAGAGAGAAAGTGAGAGAAAAACAAAGAGAAGGTTAGATTAAGAAATGAAACGTCCAACCCTCTACCTTGGGAGGTTGAGCGTATTTATAGTTTTACATAATACGCCCTCTGTCGGGCTGTGGTTCAGGCATATAGTGGGTAAAGAACCGTCTGTCCTCCTCGGTGTTACCCTAAATAAATAACTAAGTAATAGATAACGTAATGTCTACGAGCTAACATACGCTAGACAATAGTTGGGGTGACCGACACTTCACTATGGATTTTCTAAATCCTAACAGGAATAGACAGTTCTTAGCTGGATCTAACTGGTTCTTGGCCAAAATAGCATTTTCTTAACTGGTTCTTACTGGTTCTTGGCAGGAATATCCAGTTCTTAACTAGTTCTGTTGGATCGATATACTTTAATCAAACTAAACTAGCTTGTTAAGGTTTAATAACCTTGGATAAATCCTAAGTTATTAACAAAGAAACACTGAGCAATCTTTATTAAGTACGCGGAATTTACTTAACAAAGCTAAAAAGAAACTTTATTAATAAAACTCTAAATCTGCTTATTATGCAGATACTCTAATACAACTCTAAGATATTCGAACTTTTCTCGAAACTCTTAATTCGTAAACTCTAAAACTCTTTTTCTGAAATCGTACCTCTAATGCCAATCTAGGAGTCCTTTTATAGGCTCAAGGATATCCTAGTCGGTTTACAATTTATAACCTTGTACGACAAGTAATCTAAACATGGAATACAATACTTTCCATAAACAAATATAACAGATCTTCTGTCCTAGCAGTACTTTGACTTCACCTTGCAGTACTTTGACTTTATCTTTAGCAATACGTTGACTATTTGACTTCGTCCAGTACTTTGCAGCTTACAGTACTTTCATATCTTCAGTACTTTGATATCTTCAGCACTTTCATATCCCAACAATCCTCCCCTAACTTGAATTCTACTTGCTTGACTACAAGTTCCTTTGTGAATATATTTTTAACAGCTTCATCTTTAAAATGGATTGTTCTTAAATCTTTAGATTATATCTTTGTAGAATCTGTGCTTTTGTCAAAGTATCTCTTAGAATTGTTTTCTTCACAACAGCATTCAGCAATCTCCATCTTTTCAGCAACACAGCAACATATGACAATGTGTACAATAATTCAAGTTTAAGTTGCATACTATTCTCATCACATCTAAGTGAATCATTGAAAATTCAATGGATTTAGAACTCTTTACCAAAGCCATTATCTTTGGAGTAGCCAAATGTTTTGGTGTGTAAGACCATGGTACATTGATAACCATATGATTTTTAGCAAACCACCAGCTATCAACAGATTTGTTTTGTCTTTACCAAAAGCTGTACCCTTCTGGACTAGTTAGTTCTTTTATCTAATGGTGAACTAATTACCAATAATGGTTTTTCAACTGCCTTTACCACAAGCCATTTCTTGTGGGCTAGCCAACTCTTCACATTACTGATATGGTGAGTTGATAACCATCCAACTTATTAGCAAGTTGTCAACTAAAAACGGATTTGATATATCTTTACCAGAGCCGTTTGCTCATGGATTAGTCAATCCTTTTGTAACCATGGTGGATTGATAACCTATTGATGTTATCATCACAAAAACCATTTATTCAACCTTTATTTCAGAAAATATTTATTATTCAGCAAAAGGTTTCTTCTAAAATTCATTTAACTGGTTTAACTCAGCAAACAGTACTTTGATGAAAGTACTGTCTGACTAGCAGTACTTTGAATAAAAGTACTGATATATCAAAAAGTATTTATTCAAATAAAATTCATACCAGTTAAAGATCATTCTCAGCAATGGTAGTCCAGTCTATAAGCAAATTTATAACCATGCAAGCAATTTCATCATCCTCTTCTACTTCCAATCCATGCTCTAGCATTCTTCTCATGAGCTCAACAGTAAGAGGATATCTTCTTTCTGCAAACATGTGAATTATTGTTCCATTTTCTAGCTCCAAGACATGAACTCCAGATTCTCCAAAGAATCTCCAGCAAACTATCTCCCAGTTTTCTTGATCCTTCCAAATATCATCAGTACTCTTTTCATCAGTTTCCCACATGGTTATGAGATCCCCATATAAAACCAATCCAATCCCTTCTAACGGATTATCTTCAAAATAAGTCTTCACAGCATGATATAAGTAGAATAGATCTACTCTGTCTATAATATGCAGCAAATCCCATAGCCTTTTAAAAACTCTGAAACTTTTATCTTCTTTGTGAAAAACCATGTAATCTCCATTCTTAGATTTCTCAACTTTGAAAGCACTGATCTTTGATCTGTTCATCTTCATGTTATTATCTTCATCTGTATAATCAAAATCTACCACTCTGAGATAATTCTTCAATTCATCACTAGTCTCAGATCTTAATTCAACCTTCTCTTTCTTTGAAAACTGAACATCTGTAGCTTCAGTTTTTCTTTTCCTCTTTAAGCTTTTCTTCCTTTCAGCTTCAGTCCAAAAAGCTTCATCTCTAAAATCTTTAATGCCTGCAACATCTTTCTTATAAGCTTCTCTCTCAGCATCATATAATCTCTTCATATCCACATAATTTAGCTTCTGGAATCCTTTAAATCCTCTGCTTTTGAGATATGCCATCATTGCATTCCTTTCTTTAGCCAAATTAGGTCTTCTTGACATGAATCTAACAGGTGTTGGAGACTGTAAAGGTTCAGCAGTTTCAGCATCCAATTCATCTTGCACTTTTTGAGCTGCTTTTCTATCCAAAGCTTCTTGAGCTTCTCGTTCTTCTCTATCTTTAGCATTTATCTCTTCTTGAACTTTTCTAGCTGCAGCTTCATTCCTTGCAACTTCAAATGCTCTAATTTCTGCTAAAGTAAGCTTCTTTTTCTTAACTTCAACCAAAATACCTTTTCCCTTGTCTTTTGGATCAATTGCAGGTTGATCAGTTTTTGGTTGTTCTTCTTCTTGTGCTTCTCTAATAGTAACACCTCCTCTTGGTTGTGACAGATCAAGAATTGTAGCAACTAATTCATCATCACTTGGTGAATGAATGGGTTTAAATCTAGGTTCCTCCTCTTCCTCTATAACAACTGTAGAAGGACCAGCTTCTTCTTCAAAATTCAAAACCCTTGGAGTTATTACTTCTTGTCTGAAAGTTTCATGAAAAGCAGTACTTTCATGTTCAGTACCTTGATCTTCAATAATTAGTTCTTCAGTACTTTGAGATCCACTCTCCTTGTTATCATCTTTCTTCTTATCATGTTCTTTCTCCTTATCATCTTCTTTCTCCTTATCATCTTCTTTCAATTTCTGTTCTTTAAATTTCCTCCCCAAATGGACAGAAGATGACTTAGGAACTTTCTTACGTTGTAATTCTTTACGAAGTGCTTTTCGACGTTTGTTCTCCTCCTTAACCCATAAATTGAAGCCTTGAATATAGGGTTTAACAAAATTTCTCAACCAGAAGTAATTTCGCTTTAACTTCCTAATAGTTTTAGCTTGTCGCTCAACAGTCTTGTTCAACCTAGCAAGCTCCTTTGTCAAAGCATAGTTGTCCATAGTTAAACCTTCACGAGGTATAGAATGAGCATCACCTTGAACTTGCGAATGTTCCTCTGAACCAGAAACAAATGGTGGAGGAGATGGAGTAGGTGTTCTCTCAATCTCTGCTTGGACCTCAGGACTTGGAGAAACATCACCCTGTAGAGATGCAGTACCTTCACGAGAAGCAGTACTTGCAGATGCAGTACCTTGTGAGGCAGCACTTTGTGAAGCAGTACCCTGTGCAGAAGCAGTACCTTCACTTTCTTCATCCTCTTCAGCACGTACAGCTTGAACAACTTCCATCATGGAAGTAGTTAAGGGAATATCTCCACCTCTGAATAAATCACTGCGCCTAGCCATGAAAGTATAGATTTTGGCTTGTTGCACAATAACAGGTAGTAAAGCAGTAGGTTTAGGAATATCAGCCAATTGCTTGTTTAGAAAAACCTGTATGAATCTTGGGTACATCAACCAAGGTGCTCCAGATGATATATGCGATAGCATCCCATCCAAAATAAGCCGTGAAAAATTAAATACTCTATCCGTAGCTAATCCAACCACTGCAGATGCAATATTTGAACCAAACTGCTCCCAAGAAGTGCTTTTAGAACTTATGCAGTGGAGCAAGACATGGATCAAAAACTTCCATTGAGGACAGAATAAGGCCTTCTTAAAAGTCTGTTCAGTCAAAGAACCTTCATAACCCAGATTGCTAAAAGTATCCCAAATCAATTGCTTGTCAAATCTAATAGCCCCATCTTCATCTTCAAATAATAAATCTGCACGAATAGAGGCTTCTGTGATCTTGATAGTGCGACCAGCAACAGTGGATCTAATATAGTATTCATCCTCCTCCATATTATCTCTAGCATTAGCCCAAAATTCTTGAATCCATGGTTCAATTATATCCGGCTCCACTAAAAGAGCATAACTAATAGGCGACCCAGTAAGATAATCAATGATATCATAAAACGCCACATTTGCCTCAGTCTTATCCAAATTAGCCACCATATTGTGCTTCGAAACAGTTAAACGATTCACCATCTTTGAAAGAGTGAGCACAATAGAAAGATTGTATCGAATAATAAAGAGATGGCAATTGGAAGATAAGTATGGAAAAGATATGAAGTAATAATATGAGAGGGAAAATCGGAAAGTAGTTATTTATAGGTGAGATTTGAAAAATCACAGCCTAAATAACAAAGTTACCGTTATTACCAATTACCCATCAATATTACCGTTGGAACAGTACTTTAATACGACAAACAGTACTTTCCACATAAGCAGTACTTTCCTAAGCAGTACCTTCCCAAGCAGTACTTTCAGGAAATACAGTACTTTGCCAAATGCCTTCACAAAAACTAAGTATAAACTAACATCCTCCCCTCAAACAATACACAAGACTATATCTAACACCTTATAGTCCTCCCCTTAAACATAGCTTAGTAGTTAATCATTCCAATGCTCACGACCAAGTGATTGAATCGTGACACATCAAAACCTTTGGTGAGTAGATCAGCGACATTGTCATCCGTGTGAACTTTAACCACATTAATAAGCCTATGCTCATAACAGTCTCTGATAAAGTGATGCCGAATCTGAATATGCTTTGTCTTGGAATGATACACAGGATTCTTCACAATACAAATAGTACTCTCATTATCAATATTGATAGGAGTATTCTTAAAGTTGAACCCATAATCCAATAGTTGATTCTGCATCCATAAAACTTGACCACAACAACTTGCAGCAGCTACATATTCAGCTTCAGTAGATGATGTTGCTGCAATTGTTTGCTTCTTGCATTGCCATGAGACTAACCTTCTTCCAAGATATTGGCATCCACCAGTTGTGGATCGTCTATCATAGTTATCACCTGCATAGTCACTATCTGAAAAAGCTTCTAAGTGAAAAGGTAACTCTTTAGGATACCACAAACCCAACTTAGGTTGTTGTTTCAAATAACAGAATATTCTCTTGACAGCATTCAGGTGAGAGATCTTTGGTGAAACTTGATATCTGGCACATAAACAAACTGCAAACATGATATCAGGCCTTGATGCAGTAAGATACATAAGAGAGCCAATCATAGATCTGTATAACTTGACTTCAACAGGCTTTCCATCTTCATCTTTTCCCAATGAATTGATAGATTTAATCGGTGTAGTAACAGCCTTCATATCATCAAAATTAAATTTCTTAAGTATGTCTGTAACATACTTGTCTTGACTAATGAATATTCCTTCCTTGGACTGCTTAACCTGAAGCCCTAAAAAGAATGTTAACTCTCCCATTGAACTCATTTGAAATTCCTTCTGCATCAGCTGCTCAAACTCCTTAACCATAGACTGTTTGGTAGCCCCAAAAATAATATCATCAACATACACCTGAACTAACATGATATCCTTCTTGTCTCTCTTGATAAACAAAGTCTTGTCTATAGCTCCCCTCCTGTATCCATGTTGTAATAAGAATGTAGAGAGCCTCTCATACCAAGCTCTAAGTGCCTGATGAAGACCATATAAAGCCTTAACCACCTTGTAGACTTTGTTAGGATGCTTAGGATCTTCAAAACCTGGAGGTTGTTTCACATACACCTCTTCAGTAATAGTGCCATAAAGAAATGCACTCTTGACATCCATCTGGTATACCTGAAAACCCATATAAGAAGCAAAAGCAAGAAAGATTCTAATTGCTTCAATCCTTGCCACAGGAGCAAAAACCTCATCATAATCTACTCCTTCTTCCTGTCTATAACCCTGAGCAACTAACCTTGCCTTGTTCTTGATAACATTGCCTCTTTCATCTCTTTTGACTCTAAAAACCCATCTTGTTCCAATAACTCTCTTCCCATCTGGAAGATCACATAAAACCCAAACCTCTTGAAGTTTAAATTGAAGAAGTTCTTCCTGCATAGCTTCGACCCAGCTCTCTTTAGTCAAAGCTTGAGCAATATTCTTGGGTTCCTCTTGAGAGATGAAACAAGTAAATAAGCAGGTTTGATGATCCTTATGATTTAGTCTGTTTTGTTTATACACAAAGCTAAGTAAAGCATTATGAGGTTTTGTGAAACCCTTAGCTTTGTGTCTTGTCATAACTCCAGAAGTAGAAGGACCAATGATTTGATCAGTTGGATGATTCTTATGAATTCGTAAGATTGGAGACTGTGGAACTTCATATGTATCATCTAAGTTAGTATAATCAGTACCTTCATTGGAATTTGTGAAAATACCTTCATCTTCAAGCTCATCATCAGTTTCTTCTAACTCAGGCATGGTAGGATCATCCAAATCATCTAAAGTACTGACAACTGGTGCAGCAGTACTTTGGTTGAAAGTACTGTCCAAAGTACTGTAAGAGTACTCGACAGTCTTGTTCTTCTTCTTTGCCTCTTCATAAGCTCTCCTTTGTTCATCAGTGTAAGAATGTGCTAATACATCTTGAAGAAGCATCTGATTAAGTTCCTCTTGAATAGATTGATCCTCAGCAGATAATGAGGATTGTGGTGCATCAGTACTTTGTTTTGGAGAAACAGTACTTTTCTTAGGAACATCAGTACTTTGGTTTGAACTCATAGGATCTTTATCAGGAACAGCATCAGGTCTAATATGAATATCATGAACAACATACTGAATATCTTCTTCAATGTGTAAAGGTTGATTTTCTTCTCTAACAGGTACATAATTCATTGAAGGAGATAAAATCTCAAGATCAAACATCCAATCAGGACCCTTCCCTTTCTCATTGTCTTGATCCTCTAAAAACTCAACATGAAGACAATCTTGAATCTTCTTAGTAACTCTGTTGTAGACTCTAATGCCTTTACTGTTAGTACAATATCCCAATAAGTAACCTTCTTCAGACTTGCCATCAAACTTCCCTAGATTATCAATGGTGTTCAAAATAGTAAGAGGGCATCCAAAAGGCTTCATAAAACGAATGTTGGGTTTATTGCCCATCAGCAATTCATAGGGTGTCTTCATCTGTGGTTTTGTGACAGAAACCCTGTTGAGTACATAACATGCAGTACTTACAGCTTCTGCCCAAAATTGAATAGGGAGATGAGAATCAGCTAACATGGTCCTTGCAGCTTCAATTAAAGTTCTATTTTTCCTCTCTGCAACACCATTTTGCTGTGGTGTTCTAGCAATACTAAACTCCCTTTTTATGCCTTTATTTGCACAAAAGTCATCCATAGGTTTGTTCTTGAATTCTGTTCCATTGTCACATCTAATACCTCTAACCTTGAGTCTTAATTGGTTTTCTAGTGCTATTATAAGAGTTTGAATAGCATCAAAGGTATCATCCTTAAAGCCCAAAAAGAAAACCCAACTGAATCTACTACAATCATCAGTAACAACCAAGCAGTACTTCTTCTTATTTAAACTTGCCACAGAGACAGGTCCAAATAAATCCATGTGTAATAGCTCCAATGGTTCTCTGATATTTCTTTCATCAAGCTTCTTACAGGAAGCTTTGTGTTGTTTACCCTTCTTGCATGCCAAACATGATTGATCATTCCTGTAAGTCTTTGAAGGTAAACCTCTAACTAAATTTCCTTTGACCAATTTGTTGATGTTCTTGAAATTTACATGGCCTAATCTTCTGTGCCATTGATGTGCCTCTTCAGAGGTTGCTTTAGCCACCAAACATGTGGCTCTTCCATAAGAATGTAGACTCTTCATGTCTAAACTATACACATCATTTGTCCTTGGTACTCTAAGTACTACCAAGTCATCATCAACAGGTTTGAAGTCAGAAGAAAGGATAAGACATTCTGTGTCAGTGAATAACACAGGATGCTTTTTATCACAAATCTGAGAGACTGACAACAAGTTGAACTTCAGCTCCTTCACATATCTGACATTCTCAAAATCAATTCTCCCAGCTTTAATTGTTCCTTTCCCTGTAATCCTTCCTCCATTGGGATCATTCCCAAATGCAACTTTTCCTCCACTAATACTTCTAAAATCAGACAGGATTTCTTTATCGCCTGTCATACTTCCAGAGCAACCACTATCCACAATAAGATGATCTTTAAGCTCCTCTTCTGGGTTGCCCTGCACATAAAGAAAAGAGTTAGAAACTTTTAGGAACCCAAGCCATTACTGACTTGTGTTCCCCTTGAGAAGTTACAAACTCAAATTCCTTGAGTATGTAATTCTCACTATCTCTCAGTTTATGATCCAAAATTATCTTTTGATGTTTAGCATGTGGATTTTCAAAACTCTCTGGTTTTTCAACATAAATTTCTTTCACCAGATTATTAGCCTTTTCTCTTGACACAAAAACATCTGATTCACTTT
>BPTQ01000009.1:19498018-19530869 GCA_019973895.1 Chrysanthemum seticuspe | reverse complement strand
CCTTACTAGGGTTACCTCCTTCCTAATGTCCCTTTCCTTGTTAATTTCGACCCTCTTAACTAAAACTCTTACAGTCTATACACTTCCTCGACTTCAAGTTGAACAACAGTCAGAGAGTCTAAACACTATTTTTCGTAGGACACAATAAGTGACTGTGTCTTACAGAATAGGAAAGAAGACTGAAGTTTGGACAACTACTACTGAACCATCATGAATCTCATGGTTCCTGTTTACTACACATATCAAATCTGTACTTCTCAGATGTAAGAATACCTTCTCGGTGTACAAACCACCGATTTCGTTGGAGACTTCTCCGTGTAGTTACCGTGTCTTCTAATCCGGATGTGTAATAGCTCCAATGGTTCTCTGATATTTCTTTCATCAAGCTTCTTACAGGAAGCTTTGTGTTGTTTACCCTTCTTGCATGCCAAACATGATTGATCATCCTGTAAGTCTTTGAAGGTAAACCTCTAACTAAATTTCCTTTGACCAATTTGTTGATGTTCTTGAAATTTACATGGCCTAATCTTCTGTGCCATTGATGTGCCTCTTCAGAGGTTGCTTTAGCCACCAAACATGTGGCTCTTCCATAAGAATGTAGACTCTTCATGTCTAAACTATACACATCATTTGTCCTTGGTACTCTAAGTACTACCAAGTCATCATCAACAGGTTTGAAGTCAGAAGAAAGGATAAGACATTCTGTGTCAGTGAATAACACAGGATGCTTTTTATCACAAATCTGAGAGACTGACAACAAGTTGAACTTCAGCTCCTTCACATATCTGACATTCTCAAAATCAATTCTCCCAGCTTTAATTGTTCCTTTCCCTGTAATCCTTCCTCCATTGGGATCATTCCCAAATGCAACTTTTCCTCCACTAATACTTCTAAAATCAGACAGGATTTCTTTATTGCCTGTCATACTTCCAGAGCAACCACTATCCACAATAAGATGATCTTTAAGCTCCTCTTCTGGGTTGCCCTGCACATAAAGAAAAGAGTTAGAAACTTTTAGGAACCCAAGCCATTACTGACTTGTGTTCCCCTTGAGAAGTTACAAACTCAAATTCCTTGAGTATGTAATTCTCACTATCTCTCAGTTTATGATCCAAAATTATCTTTTGATGTTTAGCATGTGGATTTTCAAAACTCTCTGGTTTTTCAACATAAATTTCTTTCACTAGATTATTAGCCTTTTCTCTTGACACAAAAACATCTGATTCACTTTTTGTTGAACGTCCTGTATGTCTCCCAACAGTTTTTTCCCTTTTAACCCATTCAGTTTTAACAGGAGGTTCTTGTGATCTAGATCCCCTATATGAACTGTGATAACTTCTAGGTTGATAATGAGTCCTCCTAGAATTTCTATCCCAAGTATGGTTTTCAGTACTTTATCTCTGAGCAGTACTTTGGAAAGTACTGTGAGATACTGAAGTTCTTCTCTGATGTGGGTATCTATGGTCTGGTGTGAAGTTTCTGTGATTAACCCTATTAGAATTAGTCCAAACTGGTTTGTGCTCTCTAGGTCTCTGATTGTTAGACTTATTTCTTGGAAACTTGCTTAGATATTCTGAGTGTCTGTCACAATCCTTGATTAAGTGAGTAGGACTATAACACACAAAACATAGTTTTTGACCCATATGACCAAAGTGATTTCTTCTATGTCTATGCCCAAAATTGTTTTGCCTTCTTGAGGACCGATAAAATTTGTTTTGACCAAAATTATCCCAAAAAGGTTTAGCAGTACTGTTTTGAAAAGGTTTTGCAGAAGGTACTGCTTGTTGAGCAGTACTTTGATTTAAAGGTACTGCTGAATTTTGAACATTGTTTTCAACAGTTTCTTTGGGTTTCTCAGTTCTAGATTTAGCAATTAGCTTATTCCTGAACTCTAGACTATCTACTCCATAACGAGAAACATCAGGCCTAGAAGGGTGATGACTAATGGGATGAGGAACAGCATGATAACCATTGTCTTTCTTAGGAGGTGGTTCACTTACTGAGCCTTCATTACTAGATGAATCTAAATAGTTAATGAGCTCATCATCACTAGTAGTTATATCCTCAAAATCACCATCATCCTGATCACTAGGTTGATTTTCTTCTACAGTACTAAAGTCCATTCCAAATCCTAAGCCTGTTCTAATGTAAGCCCTTCTCTGTTTTTCAACATACTGAACATGGGACAGGCCAGACTCTTTCCAAGCATCAAACTTAGCTACCAAATCATCTCTTTCCTTAGTTAATTTTTCAATTTCAGCAATTTTACAGTTTAGTTTCCATTCACTAAGTTTCAACTGATAATCCTGTTGTGCATATTTTTCAGCCCAAGCCATTTCATTATTTTCATGGGTTATGATTTTAGCTTCTATAGACTCTAAAGTGATTTGATAACCTGCTACCTCAGACCTAGCCCTAATACAATTATCTCTTTCAATCACATAACTGTTAAGTAATTTTTGATAGAATTCATAACAGTTTGAGCATACCTCAGAGATAGGAGACTGAGTTGGTGAAGTAGCCACCATAGCAAGAAGAACAGGATCATCTTCACTTTCTTTGCTCCAATCAAATCCTCCAAAGCCATCATCAGATTCCAAAACAGCATGTTCAGATTCTTCATCAAAAGCAGTGCTCCAGTCCAATGCTTCTACTGTGTCTTCAACTGTATCTTCCACTGCTACCATACAGTAAGTCACCGGTTCATCATCAAACTCTTCACTCCAGTCAACCTCTGATAAATTCTCTTGAGCAACCAGAGCCTTTGTTTCAGTTATTGGAATTTCCTTGAGCTCAAGTTTAGGCTTCTCAGATGTTCTGTTTGCTTGATACTTAGCAAACCTGCACTCTCTTGCAAAGTGACCAGTCTTTTGACAATTGAAGCATTCAATTTTAGATTTGTCAAAAGTTATTCCTTGTTTTGGTTTAAAATCAATATTTTTGCCTGTCTTCTTCATGTACTTTTTGATTCTTGCAGTGATCAAAGCAACTTGCCACCTGATATCAATTTCCTCAAGTGCATCTTCTTCAATCTGTGCTAGATCCTCTTCATAAGTGACAGGTAAGCTTGCTTGTTGTGCAAAGAAGGAGCACACAACTTCATCTGAGTTCAAAGTGGTTGATGGTGGGGCCTGCTGAGTATATGATGAGGGATTGTAAACAGCAGTACTTTGAGAAACAGTACTTTGAGGAGAAGCAATACTTTTGGAAGTACTGCTCTTCTTTTCAGATGATAGAAAAGCAATACTGTGAGATTTAGAATTTGGTTGACCACTCATCTCATGTTCATACACCTTCAATTGATGATAAAGATCATCAAAGTCCATAACCTCCAGTCCTTGTTGTCCTCTGATCATAGTAGCAATCACATGCCATGTAGATGGCAAACTCCTTAGAAACTTTAAATTAGCATCCTCAACTGATACTTCTGCCTTGTATAACTCCAACATGTTGAGGAGATTCTGAAACCTATCATATGCAGCATCAAGACTCTCTCTTTCTCCTACTGTGAATGTTTCAAACTGTTGTTTCAGCAAGTTTCTGTGCATCTTCTTAGAGGCTTCATTCCCTCCAAATCTGGTCTTGAGAGCAGCCCAGAGCTGCTTAGCATCTTTAGCATCGTGAAATTTAAGAAGATGACCATCTGGAATGGCAGATAAGAGAATTTTAAGAGCCTTCTCTTGATTCCTTAGGGTTGCTTGTGGTAAAACTGCTTTTGGTGCCAAAGGTTGTCCAGGAACTTGAACAGGTTCTGGAACAACTTCATTCCCATTGACAATTACATTCCACAAAGCATGGTCTGTAATGGCAATATACTGCCTCATCTTCATGCACCAGAGATCATATTCTCCCTTCTTAATGACTGGAATTCTGAGTGAGGTGATTGAGGGTGGTGGAACAGCTTCAGTCGACATCTTGAAAATTGTAGGGTTTCTTCCTAGTCAGAGTTTCCACACAAGCTCTGATACCACTTGTTGGATCGATATACTTTAATCAAACTAAACTAGCTTGTTAAGGTTTAATAACCTTGGATAAATCCTAAGTTATTAACAAAGAAACACTGAGCAATCTTTATTAAGTACGCGGAATTTACTTAACAAAGCTAAAAAGAAACTTTATTAATAAAACTCTAAATCTGCTTATTATGCAGATACTCTAATACAACTCTAAGATATTCGAACTTTTCTCTAAACTCTTAATTCGTAAACTCTAAAACTCTTTTTCTGAAATCGTACCTCTAATGCCAATCTAGGAGTCCTTTTATAGGCTCAAGGATATCCTAGTCGGTTTACAATTTATAACCTTGTACGACAAGTAATCTAAACATGGAATACAATACTTTCCATAAACAAATATAACAGATCTTCTGTCCTAGCAGTACTTTGACTTCACCTTGCAGTACTTTGACTTTATCTTTAGCAGTACGTTGACTATTTGACTTCGTCCAGTACTTTGCAGCTTACAGTACTTTCATATCTTCAGTACTTTGATATCTTCAGCACTTTCATATCCCAACAAGTTCTAACTAGTTGCTACTAGTTCAGGCTGTTCCAGTCATTTTGATAGATATTTCGCTGAATACGGAGTTACGGTTCAAAAGTTATGGCCGTTTGAAGTTTTTACATAAAAAGTCAACTTTGGTCAAGCCGCAAGTGGTCAAAACGCAAATAGTCAAACCGTAAAAGTCAAAACTCAGTTTGTTTGATCAAATCGCAGTGTTCAAATTGCATTGGTCAAATCACAGGATTGTCAAACCGCTGGAATACAAACTGCTTAAATCAAATTGCTTTTTATCAAACCGCTTCTTATCAAACCACTTAACTCAAACCGCTTCTTATCAAACCGCTTAGATCAAACCGTTGAAGACAAACCGCTTGAGTCAAACCGCTTAAGTCCAACCGCTTATGTCAAACCGCTAAAGACAAACCGCTTGAGACAAATCGCTTAAGTCAAACCGCTTATGTCAAACCATTTACGTAAACCGCTTAAGTCAAACCGCTTCCGATACAATGAATCTAGACAAACCGCATCCAAGAACTTGACAAATCGCTTCCGTGATCAGATCAAATCGCACCCAAATGACATCAAACCGCATACACGAAAACAGTACGAGACTCAAACCGCTTCCTAGAAACTCTTCAAAAACTAAACTTTTCAAATCCAAAACACTATAACCAAGATGAATTAAGATTTCCAAACCAAAACCTAAGCACTTACGATGATTCTTAACACAAAAGTACTATCACAGTTCAAACTTTAACACTTTTAGGGTATAGAATTCGAACCAACAAAACACACAAATAACCAATCTTTATGATCTAACCATAGCTCTTGATACCAATTGTTGGATATTGGTTATTGTAACACACAAACAATCAATTATATGGTTCGAATCTTAGGAAGAAACTTAGAGAGAGAAAGTGGGAGATGTGATCCTTTCTAGAGATAGAAAGTGAGAGAAAAACAAAGAGAATGTTAGATTAAGAAATGAAACGTCCAACCCTCTACCTTGGGAGGTAAAGGGTATTTATAGTTTTACATAATACCCCCTCTGTCAGGCTGTGGATCAGGCATACAGTGGGTAAAGACCCATCTGTCCTCCACGTTGTTACTCTAACTAACTAACTAACTAACTAACTAATAGATAACGTAATGTCTACGAGCTAACATATGCTAGAAATAGTTGGGGTGATCGATACTTCACTATGGATTTTCTAAATCCTAACAGGAATTGGCAGTTCGTAGCTGGATCTAACTGGTTTTTGGCCAAAATAGCATTTTCTTAACTGGTTCTTACTAGTTCTTGCCTGGAATATCCGGTTCCTAACTAGTTCTAAATGGTTCCTACTGGTTGAGGATGTTCCGGTCATTTTGACAGATATTTCGCTGATAATGGAGTTATGGTTCAAAAGATATGGCCGTCTGAAGTTTTGACATAAAAAGTCAACTTTGGTCAAGCCGCAAGTGGTCAAAACGCAAATAGTCAAACCGTAAAAGTCAAAACTCAGTTTTTTTGATCAAATCACAGTGTTCAAATCGCATTGGTCAAATCGTAGGATTGTCAAACCGTTGGAATACAAACCGCTTAAATCAAACTGCTTATTATCAAACCGCTTAACTCAAACCGCTTCTTATCAAACCGCTTAGATCAAACTGCTGAAGACAAACCGCTTGAGTAAAACTGCTTAATTCAAACCACTTATGTTAAACAGCTTCAGACAAACCGCTTGAGTCAAACCGCTTAAGTTAAACCGCTTTCGATACAACGAATCTAGACAAACCGCATCCAAGAACTTGACAAATCGCTTCCTTGATCAGATCAAATCGCACCAAAATGACATCAAACCGCATACACGAAAATAGTACGAGACTCAAACCGCTTCTTTGAAACTCTTCTATAACTAAACTTTTCCAATCCAAAACACTATAACCAAGATGAATCAAGCCTTCCAAACAAAAACCTAAGCACTTATAATGATTCTAAAAAGTACTATCAAAATTCAAACTTTAACACTTTTAGGGTATAGAATTCGAACCAACAAAACACACAAATAACCAATCTTTATGATCTAACCATGGCTATTGATACCAATTGTTGGATATTTGTTATTGTAACACACAAATAATCAATTATTTGGTTCGAATCTTAGCAAGAAACTTAGAGAGAGAAAGTGGGAGATGGGATCCTTTCTAGAGATAGAAAGTGGGAGAAAAATAAAGAGAAGGTTAGTTTAAGAAATGAAACGTCCAACCCTCTACCTTGGGAGGTGGAGGGTATTTATAGTTTTACATAGTACGCCCTCTGTCGGGCTGTGGATCAGGCATACAGTAGGTAAAGACTCGTCCGTCCTCCACGGTGTTACTCTAACTAACTAACTAAGTAATCGATAATGTAATGTCTATGAGCTAACATATGCTAGACAATAGTTGGGGTGACCGACACTTCACTATAGATTTTCTAAATCCTAACAGGAATAGGCAGTTCTTAGCTGAATCTAACTAGTTCTTGGCCAAAATAGCATTTTCTTAACTGGTTCTTACTGGTTCTTGGCTGGAGTATCCAGTTCTTAACTAGTTCTAACTAGCTCCTACTAATTCAGGCTGTTCCGGTCATTTTGACAGATATTTCGCTGAAAACGGAGTTACGGTTCAAAAGTTATGGCCGTTTGAAGTTTTGATATAAAAAGTCAACTTTGGTCAAGCCGCAAGTGGTCAAAACGCAAATAGTCAAACCGTAAAAGTCAAAACTCAGTTTGTTTGATCAAATCGCAGTGTTCAAATCGCATCGGTCAAATCACAGGATTGTCAAACCGCTGGAATACAAACCGCTTAAATCAAATTGCTTTTTATCAAACCGCTTCTTATCAAACCACTTAACTCAAACCGCTTCTTATCAAACCGGTTAGATCAAACCGCTGAAGACAAACTGCTTGAGTCAATCCGCTTATGTCAAACCGCTAAAGACAAACCGCTTGAGTCAAACCGCTTATGTCAAACCGTTTACGTAAACCGCTTAAGTCAAAACGCTTTCGATACAACGAATCTAGACAAACCGCATCCAAGAACTTGACAAATCGCTTCCTTGATCAGATCAAAATCGCTCCCAAATGACATCGAACCGCATACACGAAAATAGTACGAGACTCAAACCGCTTCCTAGAAACTCTTCAAAAACTAAACTTTTCAAATCCAAAACACTATAACCAAGATGAATTAAGACTTCCAAACCAAAACCTAAGCACTTACAATGATTCTTAACACAAAAGAACTATCAAAATACAAACTTTAACACATTTAAGGTATAGAATTCGAACCAACAAAACACACAAATAACCAATCTTTATGATCTAACCATAGCTCTTGATACCAATTGTTGGATATTGGTTATTGTAACACAGAAACAATCAATTATATGGTTCGAATCTTAGGAAGAAACTTAGAGAGAGAAAGTGGGAGATGGGATCCTTTCTAGAGAGAGAAAGTGAGAGAAAAACAAAGAGAATGTTAGATTAAGAAATAAAATGTCCAACCCTCTAAATCCTAACAGGAATTGGCAGTTCTTAGCTGGATCTAACTGGTTCTTGGCCAAAATAGCATTTTCTTAACTAGTTCTTACTAGTTCTTGCCTGGAATATCCGGTGCTTAACTAGGTCTAACTGGTTCCTACTGGTTCAGGCTGTTCCGGTCATTTTGACAGATATTTCGCTGAAAATGGAGTTACGGTTCAAAAGTTATGGCCGTCTGAAGTTTTGACATAAAAAGTCAACTTTGGTCAAGCCGCAAGTGGTCAAAACGCAAATAGTCAAACCGTAAAAGTCAAAACTCAGTTTTTTTGATCAAATCGCAGTGTTCAAATCGCATTGGTCAAATCGCAGGATTGTCAAACCACTGGAATACAAACCGCTTAAATCAAACTGCTTTTTATCAAACCGCTTCTTATCAAACCGCTTCTTATCAAACCGCTTAGATCAAACCGCTAAAGACAAACCGCTTGAGTAAAAACGCTTAAGTCAAACCACATATGTTAAACAGCTGAAGACAAACCACTTGAGTCAAACCGCTTAAGTCAAACAGCTTTCGATACAACGAATCTAGACAAACCGCATCCAAGAACTTGACAAATCGCTTCCTTGATCAGATCAAATCGCACCCAAATGACATCAAACCGCATACACGAAAATAGTATGAGACTCAAACCGCTTCTTTGAAACTCTTCTAAAATTAAAATTTTCCAATCCAAAACACTATAACCAAGATGAATCAAGCCTTCCAAACCAAAACCTAAGCACTTATGATGATTCTAAACACAAAAGTACTATCAAAATTCAAACTTTAACACTTTTAGGGTATAGAATTCGAACCAACAAAACACACAAATAACCAATCTTTATGATCTAACCATGGCTCTTGATACCAATTGTTGGATATTGGTTATTGTAACACACAAACAATCAATTATATGGTTCGAATCTTAGCAAGAAACTTAGAGAGAGAAAGTGGGAGATGGGATCCTTTCTAGAGAGAGAAAGTGAGAGAAAAACAAAGAGAAGGTTAGATTAAGAAATGAAACGTCCAACCCTCTACCTCGGGAGGTAGAGAGTATTTATAGTTTTACATAATACGCCCTCTGTCGGGCAGTGTATCAGGCATACAGTGGGTAAAGACCCGTCCGTCCTCCACAGTGTTACTCTAACTAACTGACTAACTAATCGATATAGTTGGGGTGACCGACACTTCACTATGGATTTTCTAAATCCTAACAGGAATAGGCAGTTCTTAGCTGGATCTAACTGGTTCTTGGCAAAAATAGCATTTTCTTAACTAGTTCTTACTGGTTCTTGGCTGGAATATCTGTTTCTTAACTAGTTCTAACTGGTTCCTACTGGTTCAGGCTGTTCCGGTCATTTTGACAGATATTTCGCTGAAAACGGAGTTACGGTTCAAAAGTTATGGCAGTTTGAAGTTTTGACATAAAAAGTCAACTTTGGTCAAGACGCAAGTGGTCAAAACGCAAATAGTCAAACCGTAAAAGTCAAAACTCAGTTTTTTTGATCAAGTCGCAGTGTTCAAGTCGCATTGGTCAAATCGCAGGATTGTCAAACCACTGGAATACAAACCGCTTAAATCAAACTGCTTTTTATCAAACCGCTAAAGACAAACCGCTTGAGTGAAACCGCTTAAGTCAAACCGCTTATGTCAAACCGCTGAAGACAAACCACTTGAGTCAAACCGTTTAAGTCAAACCGCTTCCGATACAACGAATCTAGACAAACCGCATCCAAGAACTTGATAAATCGCTTCCTTGATCAGATCAAATCGCACCCAAATGACATCATACGAGACTCAAACCGCTTCCTTGAAACTCTTTAAAAACTAAACTTTTCCAATCCAAAACACTATAACCAAGATGAATTAAGCCTTCCAAACTAAAACCTAAGCACTTATGATGATTCTTAACACAAAAGTACTATCAAAATTCAAACTTTAACTCTTTTAGGGTATAGAATTCGAACCAACAAAACACACAAATAACCAATCTTTATGATCTAATCATTGCTCTTGATACCAATTGTTGGATATTGGTTATTGTAACACACAAACAATCAATTATATGGTTCGAATCTTAGCAAGAAACTTAGAGAGAGAAAGTGGGAGATGGGATCCTTTCTAGACAGAGAAAGTGAGAGAAAAAAAAAAGAGAATCTTAGATTAAGAAATGAAACGTCCAACCCTCTACCCTGGGAGGTAGAGGGTATTTATAGTTTTACATAATACGCCCTCTGTCGGGCTGTGGATCAGGCATACAGTGGGTAAAGACCCGTCCGTCCTCCTCGGTATTACTCTAACTAACTAACTAACTAATCGATAACGTAATGTGTACGAGCTAACATATGCTATACAATAGTTGGGCTGACCGACACTTCACTATGGATTTTCTAAATCCTAACAGGAATAGGCAGTTCTTAGCTGGATCTAACTGGTTCTTGGCAAAAATAACATTTTCTTAACTGGTTCTTACTGGTTCCTGGCTGGAATATCTGGTTCTTAACTAGTTCTAACTGGTTCCTACTGGTTCAGGCGGTTACGGTCATTTTGACAGATATTTCGCTGAAAACGGAGTTACGGTTCAAAAGTTATGGCCGTTTGAAGTTTTGACATAAAAAGTCAACTTTGGTCAAGCCGCAAGTGGCCAAAACGCAAATAGTCAAACCGTAAAAGTCAAAACTCAGTTTTTTTTTATCAAATCGCAGTGTTCAAATCGCAATGGTCAAATCGCAGGATTGTCATACCACTGGAATAGAAACCGCTTAAATCAAACTGCTTTTTATCAAACCACTGAAGACAAACCGCTTGAGTGAAACCGCTTAAGTCAAACCGCTTATGTCAAACCGCTGAAGACAAACCGCTTGAGTCAAACCGTTTAAGTCAAACCGCTTCCGATACAACGAATCTAGACAAACCGTATCCAAGAACTTGACAAATCCCTTCCTTGATCAGATCAAATCGCACCCAAATGACATCATACGAGACTCAAACCGCTTCCTTGAAACTCTTCAAAAACTAAACTTTTCCAATCCAAAACACTATAACCAAGATGAACTAAGCCTTCCAAACCAAAACCTAAGCACTTATGATGATTCTTAACACAAAAGTACTATCAAAATTCAAACTTTAACACTTTTAGGGTATAGAATTCGAACCAACAAAATACACAAATAACCAATCTTTATGATCTAATCATGGCTCTTGATACCAATTGTTGGATATTGGTTATTGTAACACACAAACAATCAATTATATGGTTCGAATCTTAGCAAGAAACTTAGAGAGAGAAAGTGGGAGATGGGATCCTTTCTAGAGAGAGAAAGTGAGAGAAAAACAAAGAAAAGGTTAGATTAAGAAATGAAACGTCCAACCCTCTACCTTGGAGGAAGAGGGTATTTATAGTTTTACATAATACGCCCTCTGTCGGGCTGTGGATCAGGCATACAGTGGGTAAAGACCCGTCCGTCCTCCACGGTGTTACTCTTACTAAGTAACTAACTAATCGATAACGTAATGTCTACGAGCTAACATATGCTAGACAATAGTTGGGGTGACCGACACTTCACTATGGATTTTCTAAATCTTAACAGGAATAGGCAGTTCTTAGCTGGATCTAACTGGTTCTTGGCAAAAATAACATTTTTTTAACTGGTTCTTACTGGTTCTGGGCTGGAATATCTGGTTCTTAACTAGTTCTAACTGGTCCTGCTGGTTCAGGCTGTTCCGGTCATTTTGACAGATATTTCGCTGAAAACGGAGTTACGGTTCAAAAGTTGTGGTCGTTTGAAGTTTTGACATAAAAAGTCAACTTTGGTCAAGCCGCAAGTGGTCAAAACGCAAATAGTCAAACCGTAAAAGTCAAAACTCATTTTTTTTTATCAAATCGCAGTGTTCAAATCGCATTGGTCAAATCGCAAGATTGTCAAACGACTGGAATACAAACCGCTTATATCAAACTGCTTCTTATCAAACCGCTGAAAACAAACCGCTTGAGTGAAACTGCTTAAGTCAAACCGCTTATGTCAAACCGCTGAAGACAAACCGCTTGAGTCAAACCGTTTAAGTCAAACCGCTTCCGATACAACGAATCTAGACAAACCGCATCCAAGAACTTGACAAATCCCTTCCATGATCAGATCAAATCGTACCAAAATGACGTCATACGAGACTCAAACCGCTTCCTTGAAACTCTTCAAAAACTAAACTTTTCCAATCCAAAACACTATAACCAAGATGAATTAAGCCTTCCAAACCAAAACCGAAGCACTTATGATGATTCTTAACACAAAAGTACTATCAAAATTCAAACTTTAACACTTTTAGGGTATAGAATTCGAACCAACAAATCACACAAATAACCAATCTTTATGATCTAATCATGGCTCCTGATACCAATTGTTGGATATTGGTTATTGTAACACACAAACAATCAATTATATGGTTCGAATCTTAGCAAGAAACTTAGAGAGAGAAAGTGGGAGACGGGATCCTTTCTAGAGAGAGAAAGTGAGAGAAAAACAAAGAGAAGGTTATATTAAGAAATGAAACGTCCAACCCTCTACCTTAGGAGGTAGAGGGTATTTATAGTTTTACATAATACGCCCTCTGTCGGGCTGTGGATCAGGCATACAGTTGGTAAAGACCCGTCCTCCCTCCACGGTGTTACTCTAACTAACTAACTAACTAATTGATAACATAATGTCTATGAGCTAACATATGCTAGACAATAGTTGGGGTGACCGACACTTCACTATGGATTTTCTAAATCCTAACAGGAATAGGCAGTTCTTAGCTAGATCTAACTGGTTCTTGTCAAAAATAACATTTTCTTAACTGGTTCTTGGCTGGAATATCTGGTTCTTAACTAGTTCTAACTGGTTCCTGCTGGTTCAGGCTGTTCCGGTCATTTTGACAGATATTTCGCTGAAAACGGAGTTACGGTTCAAAAGTTAGGACCGTTTGAAGTTTTGACATAAAAAGTCAACTTTGGTCAAGCCCCAAGTGGTCAAAACGCAAATAGTCAAACCGTAAAAGTCAAAACTCAGTTTTTTTGATCAAATCGCAGTGTTCAAATCGCATTTGTCAAATCGCAAGATTGTCAAACTACTGGAATGCAAACCGCTTAAATCAAACTACTTTTTATCAAACCGCTGAAGACAAACCGCTTGAGTGAAATTGCTTAAGTCAAACCGCTTATGTCAAACCGCTGAAGACAAACCGCTTGTGTCAAACCGTTTAAGTCAAACCGCTTCCGATACAACGAATCTAAACAAACCGCATCCAAGAACTTGACAAATCCCTTCCTTGATCAGATCAAATCGCACCCAAATAACATCATACGAGACTCAAACCGCTTCCTTGCAACTCTTCAAAAACTAAACTTTTCCAATCCAAAACACTATAACCAAGATGAATTATGCCTTCCAAACCAAAACCTAAGCACTTATGATGATTCTTAACACAAAAGTACTATTAAAATTCAAACTTTAACACTTCTAGGGTATAGAATTCGAACCAACAAAACACACAAATAACCAATCTTTATGATCTAATCATGGCTCTTGATACCAATGGTTGGATAATTGTTATTGTAACACACAAACACTCAATTATATGGTTCGAATCTTAGCAAGAAACTTAGAGAGAGAAAGTGGGAGATGGGATCCTTTCTAGAGAGAGAAAGTGAGAGAAAAACATAGAGAAAGTTAGATTAAGAAATGAAACGTCCAACCCTCTACCTTGGGAGGTAGAGGGTATTTATAGTTTTACATAATACGCTCTCTGCCGGGCTGTGGATCAGGCATACAGTGGGTAAAGACTCGTCCGTCCTCCACGGTGTTACTCTAACTAACTAACTAACTAATCGATAACGTAATGTCTATGAGCTAACATATGCTAGACAATAGTTGGGGTGACCGACACTTCACTATGGATTTTCTAAATCCTAATAGGAATAGGCAGTTCTTAGCTGGATCAAACTGGTTCTTGTCAAAAATAACATTTTCTTAACTGGTTCTTACTGGTTCTTGGCTGGAATATCTGGTTCCTAACTAGTTCTAACTGGTTCCTGCTGGTTAAGGCTGTTCCGGTCATTTTGACAGATATTTCGCTGAAAACGGAGTTACGGTTAAAACGTTATGGCCGTTTGAAGTTTTGACATAAAAAGTCAACTTTGGTCAAGCCGCAAGTGGTCAAAACGCAAATAGTCAAACCGTAAAAATCAAAACTCAGTTTTTTTTATCAAATCGCAGTGTTCAAATCGCATTGGTCAAATCGCAGGATTGTAAACCACTGGAATACAAACCGCTTAAATCAAACTGCTTTTTATCAAACCGCTGAAGACAAACCGCTTGAGTGAAACCGCTTAAGTCAAACCGCTGAAGACAAACCGCTTGAGTCAAACCGTTTAAGTCAAACCGCTTCCGATACAACGAATCTAGACAAACCGCATCCAAGAACTTGACAAATCCTTTCCTTGATCAGATCAAATCGTACCAAAATGACATCATACGAGACTGAAACCGCTTCCTTGAAACTCTTCAAAAACTAAACTTTTCCAATCCAAAACACTATAACCAAGATGAATTAAGCCTTCCAAACCAAAACCTAAGCACTTATGATGATTCTTAACACAAAAGTACTATCAAAATTCAAACTTTAACACTTTTAGGGTATAGAATTCGAACCAACAAAACACACAAATAACCAATCTTTATGATCTAATCATGGCTCTTGATACCAATTGTTGGATATTGGTTATTGTAACACACAAACAATCAATTATATGGTTCGAATCTTAGCAAGAAACTTAGAGAGATAAAGTGGGAGACGGGATCCTTTCTAGAGAGAGAAAGTGAGAGAAAAACAAAGAGAAGGTTAGATTAAGAAATGAAACGTCCAACCCTCTACCTTGGGAGGTAGAGGGTATTTATAGTTTTACATAATACGCCCTCTGTCGGGCTGTGGATCAGGCATACAGTTGGTAAAGACCCGTCCGTCCTCCACGGTGTTACTCTAACTAACTAACTAACTAATCGATAACATAATGTCTATGAGCTAACATATGCTAGACAATAGTTGGGGTAACCGACACTTCACTATGGATTTTCTAAATCCTAACAGGAATAGGCAGTTCTTAGCTGGATCTAATTGGTTCTTGGCAAAAATAACATTTTCTAAACTGGTTCTTACTGGTTCTTGGCTGGAATTTCTGGTTCTTAACTAGTTCTAACTGGTTCCTGCTGGTTCAGGCTCTTCCGGTCATTTTGACAGATATTTCGCTGAAAACGGAGTTACGGTTCAAAAGTTATGGCCGTTTGAAGTTTTGACATAAAAAGTCAACTTTGGTCAAGCCGCAAGTGGTCAAAACGCAAATAGTCAAACCGTAAAAGTCAAAACTCAGTTTTTTTGATCAAATCGCAGTGTTCAAATTGCATTGGTCAAATCGCAAGATTGTCAAACCACTGGAATGCAAACCGCTTAAATCAAACTGCTTTTTATCAAATCGCTGAAGACAAACCGCTTGAGTGAAACCGCTTAAGTCAAACCGCTTATGTCAAACCGCTGAAGACAAACCGCTTGAGTCAAACAGTTTAAGTCAAACCGCTTCCGATACAACGAATCTAGACAAACCGCATCCAAGAACTTGACAAATCCCTTCCTTGATCAGATCAAATCGCACCCAAATAACATCGTACGAGACTCAAACCGCTTACTTGCAACTCTTTAAAAACTAAACTTTTCCAATTCAAAACACTATAACCAAGATGAATTATGCCTTCCAAACCAAAACCTAAGCACTTATGATGATTCTTAACACAAAAGTACTATTAAAATTCAAACTATAACACTTCTAGGGTATAGAATTCGAACAAACAAAACACACAAATAACCAATCTTGATGATCTAATCATGGCTCTTGATACCAATTGTTGGATATTGGTTATTGTAACACACAAACAATCAATTATATGGTTCGAATCTTAGCAAGAAACTTAGAGAGAGAAAGTGGGAGATGGGATCCTTTCTAGAGAGAGAAAGTGAGAGAAAAACATAGAGAAGGTTAGATTAAGAAATGAAACGTCCAACCCTCTACCTTGGGAGGTAGAGGGTATTTATAGTTTTACATAATACGCCCTCTGCCGGGCTGTGGATCAGGCATACAGTGGGTAAAGACCCGTCCGTCCTCCACGGTGTTATTCTAACTAACTAACTAATCGATAACGTAATGTCTATGAGCTAACATATGCTAGACAATAGTTGGGGTGACCGACACTTCACTATGGATTTTATAAATCCTAACAGGAATAGGCAGTTCTTAGCTGGATCTAACTGGTTCTTGTCAAAAATAACATTTTCTTAACTGGATCTTACTGGTTCTTTGCTGGAATATCTGGTTCTTAACTAGTTCTAACTGGTTCCTGCTGGTTCAGGCTGTTCCAGTCAGTTTGACAGATATTTCGCTGAAAACGGAGTTACGATTCAAACGTTATGGCCGTTTGAAGTTTTGACATAAAAAGTCAACTTTGGTCAAGCCGCAAGTGGTCAAAACGCAAATAGTCAAACCGTAAAAATAATACACCGTGGAGGACGGACGGGTCTTTACCAACTGTATGCTTGAGTGAAACCGCTTAAGTCAAACCGCTTATGTCAAACCGCTGAAGACAAACCGCTTGAGTCAAACCATTTAAGTCAAACCGCTTCCGATACAACGAATCTAGACAAACCGCATCCAAGACCTTGACAAATCTCTTCCTTGATCAGATCAAATCGAACACAAATAACATCATACGAGACTCAAACCACTTCCTTGCAACTCTTCAAAAACTAAACTTTTCCAATCCAAAACACTATAACCAAGATGAATTATGCCTTTCAAACCAAAACCTAAGCACTTATGATGATTCTTAACACAAAAGTACTATTAAAATTCAAACTTTAACACTTTTAGGGTATAGAATTCGAACCAACAAAACACACAAATAACCAATCTTTATGATCTAATCATGGCTCTTGATACCAATTGTTGGATATTGGTTATTGTAACACACAAACAATCAATTATATGGTTCGAATCTTAGCAAGAAACTTAGAGAGAGAAAGTGGGAGACGGGATCCTTCTAGAGAGAGAAAGTGAGAGAAAAACAAAGAGAAGGTTAGATTAAGAAATGAAACGTCCAACCCTCTACTTTGGGAGGTAGAGGGTATTTATAGTTTTACATAATACGCCCTCTGTCGGGCTGTGGATCAGGCACACAGTTGGTAAAGACCCGTCCGTCCTCCACGGTGTTACTCTAACTAACTAACTAACTAATCGATAACATAATGTCTATGAGCTAACATATGCTAGACAATATTTGGGGTGACCGAAACTTCACTATGGATTTTCTAAATCCTAACAGGAATAGGCAGTTCTTAGCTGGATCTAACTGGTTATTGGCAAAAATAACATTTTCTTAACTGGTTCTTACTGGTTCTTGGCTGGAATATATGGTTCTTAACTAGTTCTAACTGGTTCCTGCTGGTTCAGGCTGTTCCGGTCATTTTGACAGATATTTCGCTGAAAACGGAGTTACGGTTCAAAAGTTATGGCCGTTTGAAGTTTTGACATAAAAAGTCAACTTTGGTCAAGCCGCAAGTGGTCAAAACGCAAATAGTCAAACCGTAAAAGTCAAAACTCAGTTTTTTTGATCAAATCGCAGTGTTCAAATCGCATTGGTCAAATCGCAAGATTGTCAAACCACTGGAAAGCAAACAGCTTAAATCAAACTACTTTTTATCAAACCGCTGAAGACAAACCGCTTGAGTGAAACCGCTTAAGTCAAACCGCTTATGTCAAACCGCTGAAGACAAACCGCTTGAGTCAAACCGTTTAAGTCAAATCGCTTCCGATACAACGAATCTAGACAAACCGCATCCAAGAACTTGACAAATACCTTCCTTGATCAGATCAAATCGCACCCAAATAACATCATACGAGACTCAAACCGCTTCCTTGCAACTCTTCAAAAACTAAACTTTTCCAATCCAAAACACTATAACCAAGATGAATTATGCCTTCCAAACCAAAACCTAAGCACTTATGATGATTCTTAACACAAAAGTACTATTAAAATTCAAACTTTAACACTTCTAGGGTATAGAATTCGAACCAACAAAACACACAAATAACCAATCTTTATGATCTAATCATGGCTCTTGATACCAATTGTTGGATATTGGTTATTGTAACACACAAACAATCAATTATATGGTTCGAATCTTAGCAAGAAACTTAGAGAGAGAAAGTGGGAGATGGGATCCTTTCTAGAGAAAGACAGTGAGAGAAAAACATAGAGAAGGTTAGATTAAGAAATGAAACGTCCAACCCTCTACCTTGGGAGGTAGAGGGCATTTATAGTTTTACATAATACGCCCTCTGCCGGGCTGTGGATCAGGCATACAGTGGGTAAAGACCCGTCCGTCCTCCACGGTGTTACTCTAACTAACTAACTAACTAATCGATAACGTAATGTCTACGAGCTAATATATGCTAGACAATAGTTGGGGTGACCAACACTTCACTATGGATTTTCTAAATCCTAACAGGAATAGGCAGTTCTTAGCTGGATCTAACTGGTTCTTGTCAAAAATAACATTTTCTTAACTGGTTCTTACTGGTTCTTGGCTGGAATATCTGGTTCTTAACTAGTTCTAACTGGTTCAGGCTGTTCCGGTCATTTTGACAGATATTTCGCTGAAAACGGAGTTACGGATCAAAAGTTATGGCCGTTTGAAGTTTTGACATAAAAAGTCAACTTTGGTCAAGCCGCAAGTGGTCAAAACGCAAATAGTCAAACCGTAAAAATCAAAACTCAGTTTTTTTATCAAATCGCAGTGTTCAAATCGCAAGATTGTCAAACCACTGGAATGCAAACCGCTTAAATCAAACTACTTTTTATCAAACCGCTGAAGACAAACCGCTTGAGTGAAACCGCTTAAGTCAAACCGCTGAAGACAAACCGCTTGAGTCGAACCGTTTAAGTCAAACCGCTTCCGATACAACGAATCTAGACAAACCGCATCCAAGAACTTGACAAATCCCTTCCTTGATCAGATCAAATCGCACCCAAATAACATCATACGAGACTCAAACCGCTTCCTTGCAACTCTTCAAAAACTAAACTTTTCCAATCCAAAACACTATAACCAATATGAATTATGCCTTCCAAACCAAAACCTAAGCACTTATGATGATTCTTAACACAAAAGTACTATCAAAATTCAAACTTTAACACTTCTAGGGTATAGAATTCGAACCAACAAAACACACAAATAACCAATCTTTATGATCTAATCATGGCTCTTGATACCAATTGTTGGATATTAGTTATTGTAACACACAAACAATCAATTATATGGTTCGAATCTTAGCAAGAAACTTAGAGAGAGAAAGTGGGAGATGGGATCCTTTCTAGAGAGAGAAAGTGAGAGAAAAACATAGAGAAGGTTAGATTAAGAAATGAAACGTCCAACCCTCTACCTTGGGAGGTAGAGGGTATTTATAGTTTTACATAATACGCCCTCTGCCGGGCTGTGGATCAGGCATACAGTGGGTAAAGACCCGTCCGTCCTCCACGGTGTTACTCTAACTAACTAACTACCTAATCGATAACGTAATGTCTACGAGCTAACATATGCTAGACAATAGTTGGGGTGACCGACACTTCACTATGGATTTTCTAAATCCTAACAGGAATAGGCAGTTCTTAGCTGGATCTAACTGGTTCTTGTCAAAAATAACATTTTCTTAACTGGTTCTTACTGGTTCTTGGCTGGAATATCTGGTTCTTAACTAGTTCTAACTGGTTCCTACTGGTTCAGGCGGTTACGGTCATTTTGATAGATATTTCACTGAAAATGGAGTTACGGTTCAAAAGTTATGGCCGTTTGAAGTTTTGACATAAAAAGTCAACTTTGGTCAAGCCGCAAGTGGTCAAAACGCAAATAGTCAAACCGTAAAAGTCAAAACTCAGTTTTTTTTTTATCAAATCGCAGTGTTCAAATCGCATTGGTCAAATCGTAGGATTGTCAAACCACTGGAATACAAACCGCTTAAATCAAACTCCTTTTTATCAAACTGCTGAAGACAAACCGCTTGAGTGAAACCACTTAAGTCAAACCGCTTATGTCAAACCGCTGAAGACAAACCGTTGAGTCAAACCGTTTAAGTCAAACCGCTTCCGATACAACGAATCTAGACAAACCGCATCCAAGAACTTGACAAATCCCTTCCTTGATCAGATCAAATCGTACCAAAATGACATCATACGAGACTCAAACCGCTTCCTTGAAACTCTTCAAAAACTAAAGTTTTCCAATCCAAAACACTATAACCAAGATGAATTAAGCCTTCCAAACCAAAACCTAAGCACTTATGATGATTCTTTGCACAAAAGTACTATCAAAATTCAAATTTAACACTTTTAGGGTATAGAATTCGAACCAACAAAACACACAAATAACCAATCTTTATGATCTAATCATGGCTCTTGATACCAATTGTTGGATATTGGTTATTGTAACACACAAACAATCAATTATATGGTTCGAATCTTAGCAAGAAACTTAGAGAGAGAAAGTGGGAGATGGGATCCTTTCTAGATAGAGAAAGTGAGAGAAAAACAAAGAGAAGGTTAGATTAAGAAATGAAACATCCAACCCTCTACCTTGGGAGGTAGAGGGTATTTATAGTTTTACATAATACGCCCTTTGTCGGGTTGTGGATCATGCATACAGTTGGTAAAGACCCCTCCGTCCTCCACGGTATTACTCTAACTAACTAACTAACTAATCGATAACATCATGTCAACGAGCTAACATATGTTAGACAATAGTTGGGGTGACCAACACTTCACTATGGATTTTCTAAATCCTAACAGGAATAGGCAGTTCTTAGCTCGATCTAACTGGTTCTTGGCAAAAATAACATTTTCTTAACTGGTTCTTGGCTGGAATATCTGGTTTTAACAAGTTCTAACTGGTTCCTGTTGGTTCAGGCTGTTCCGGTCATTTTGACAGATATTTCGCTGAAAACGGAGTTACGGTTCAAAAGTTATGGCCGTTTGAAGTTTTGACATAAAAAGTCAACTTTGGTCAAGCCGCAAGTGGTCAAAACGCAAATAGTCAAACCGTAAAAGTCAAAACTCAGTTTTTTTTTATCAAATCGCAGTGTTCAAATCGCATTGGTCAAATCGTAGGTTTGTCAAACCACTGGAATACAAACCGCTTAAATCAAACTGCTTTTTATCAAACTGCTGAAGACAAACCGCTTGAGTGAAACCGCTTAAGTCAAACCGCTTATGTCAAACCGCTGAAGACAAACCGCTTGAGTCAAACCGTTTAAGTCAAACCGCTTCCGATACAACGAATCTAGACAAACCGCATCCAAGAACTTGACAAATCCCTTCCTTGATCAGATCAAATCGTACCAAAATGACATCATACGAGACTCAAACCGCTTCCTTGAAACTCTTCAAAAACTAAAGTTTTCCAATCCAAAACACTATAACCAAGATGAATTAAGCCTTCCAAACCAAAACCTAAGCACTTATGATGATTCTTTGCACAAAAGTACTATCAAAATTCAAACTTTAACACTTTTAGGGTATAGAATTCGAACCAACAAAACACACAAATAACCAATCTTTATGATCTAATCATGGCTCTTGATACCAATTGTTGGATATTGGTTATTGTAACACACAAACAATCAATTATATGGTTCGAATCTTAGCAAGAAACTTAGAGAGAGAAAGTGGGAGATGGGATCCTTTCTAGAGAGAGAAAGTGAGAGAAAAACAAAGAGAAGGTTAGATTAAGAAATGAAACATCCAACCCTCTACCTTGGGAGGTAGAGGGTACTTATAGTTTTACATAATACGCCCTCTGTCGGGTTGTGGATCATTCATACAGTTGGTAAAGACCCCTCCGTCCTCCACGGTATTACTCTAACTAACTAACTAACTAATCGATAACATAATGTCAACGAGCTAACATATGTTAGACAATAGTTGGGGTGACCAACACTTCACTATGGATTTTCTAAATCCTAACAGGAATAGGCAGTTCTTAGCTGGATCTAACTGGTTCTTGGCAAAAATAACATTTTCTTAACTGGTTCTTGGCTGGAATATCTGGTTTTAACATGTTCTAACTGGTTGCTGTTGGTTCAGGCTGTTCCGGTCATTTTGACAGATATTTCGCTGAAAACGGAGTTACGGTTCAAAAGTTATGGCCGTTTGAAGTTTTGATATAAAAAGTCAACTTTGGTCAAGCCGCAAGTGGTCAAAACGCAAATAGTCAAACCGTAAAAGTCAAAACTCAGTTTTTTTGATCAACTCGCAGTGTTCAAATCGCATTGGTCAAATCGCAAGATTGTCAAACCACTGGAATGCAAACCGCTTAAATCAAACTACTTTTTATCAAACCGTTGAAGACAAACCGCTTGAGTGAAACCGCTTAAGTCAAACCGCTTATGTCAAACCGCTGAAGACAAACCGCTTGAGTCAAACCGTTTAAGTCAAACCGCTTCCGATACAATGAATCTAGACAAACCGCATCCAAGAACTTGACAAATCCCTTCCTTGATCAGATCAAATCGCACCCAAATGACATCATACGAGACTGAAACCGCTTCCTTGTAACTCTTCAAAAACTAAACTTTTTCAATCCAAAACACTATAACCAAGATGAATTAAGCCTTCCAAACAAAAACCTAAGCACTTTTGATGATTCTTAACACAAAAGTACAATCAAAATTCAAACTTTAACAATATAAGGGTATAGAATTCGAACCAACAAAACACACAAATAACCAATCTTTATGATCTAATCGTGGGTCTTGATACCAATTGTTGGATATTGGTTATTGTAACACACAAACAATCAATTATATGGTTCGAATCTTAGCAAGAAACTTAGAGAAAGAAAGTGGGAGATGGGATCCTTTCTAGAGAGAGAAAGTGAGAGAAAAACAAAGAGAAGGTTAGATTAAGAAATGAAACGTCCAACCCTCTACCTTGGGAGGTAGAGGCTATTTATAGTTTTACATAATACGCCCTCTGTCGGGTTGTGGATCAGGCATACAGTGGGTAAAGACCCGTCCGTCCTCCACGGTGTTACTCTAACTACATAACTAACTAATCGATAACGTAATGTCTACGACCTAACATATGCTAGACAATAGTTGGGGTGACCAACACTTCACTATGGATTTTCTAAATCCTAACAGGAATAGGCAGTTCTTAGCTGGATCTAACTGGTTCTTGGCAAAAATAACATTTTCTTAACTGGTTCTTGTTGGTTCTTGGCTGGAATATCTGGTTCTTAACTAGTTCTAACTGGTTCCTGCTGGTTCAGGCTGTTCCGGTCATTTTGACAGATTTTTCGCTGAAAACGGAGTTACGGTTCAAAAGTTATGGCCGTTTGAAGTTTTAACATAAAAAGTCAACTTTGGTCAAGCCGCAAGTGGTCAAAACGCAAATAGTCAAACCGTAAAAGTCAAAACTCAGTTTTTTTTATCAAATCGCAGTGTTCAAATCGCATTGGTCAAATCGCAGGATTGTCAAACCACTGGAATACAAACCGCTTAAATCAAACTGCTTTTTGTCAAACCGCTGAAGACAAACCGCTTGAGTGAAACCGCTTAAGTCAAACCGCTGAAGACAAACCGCTTGAGTCAAACCGCTTCCGATACAACGAATCTAGACAAACCGCATCCAAGAACTTGACAAATCCCTTCCTTGATCAGTCAAATCGTACCAAAATGACATCATACGAGACTCAAACCATTTCCTTGAAACTCTTCAAAAACTAAACTTTTCCAATCCAAAACACTATAACCAAGATGAATTAAGCCTTCCAAACCAAAACCTAAGCACTTATGATGATTCTTTGCACAAAAGTACTATCAAAATTCAAACTTTAACACTTTTAGGGTATAGAATTCGAACCAACAAAACACACAAATAACCAATCTTTATGATCTAATCATGGCTCTTGATACCAATTGTTGGATATTGGTTATTGTAACACACAAACAATCAATTATATGGTTCGAATCTTAGCAAGAAACTTAGAGAGAGAAAGTGGGAGATGGGATCCTTTCTAGAGAGAGAAAGTGAGAGAAAAACAAAGAGAAGGTTAGATTAAGAAATGAAACATCCAACCCTCTACCTTGGGAGGTAGAGGGTATTTATAGTTTTACATAATACGCCCTCGGTCGGGTTGTGGATCATTCATACAGTTGGTAAAGACCCCTCCGTCCTCCACGGTATTACTCTAACTAACTAACTAACTAATCGATAACATAATGTCAACGAGCTAACATATGTTAGACAATAGTTGGGGTGACCAACACTTCACTATGGATTTTCTAAATCCTAACAGGAATAGGCAGTTCTTAGCTGGATCTAACTGGTTCTTGGCAAAAATAATATTTTCTTAATTGGTTCTTACTGGTTCTTGGCTAGAATATCTGGTTTTAACTAGTTCTAACTGGTTCCTGCTGGTTCAGGCTGTTCCGGTCATTTTGAAAGATATTTCGCTGAAAACGGAGTTACGGTTCAAAAGTTATGGCCGTTTGAAATTTTGACATAAAAAGTCAACTTTGGTCAAGCCGCAATAGTCAAAACGCAAATAGTCAAACCGTAAAAGTCAAAACTCAGTTTTTTTGATCAAATCGCAGTGTTCAAATCACATTGGTCAAATCGCAAAATTGTCAAACCACTGGAATACAAACCGCTTAAACCAAACTGCTTTTTATCAAACCGCTGAAGACAAACCGCTTGAGTGAAACCGCTTAAGACAAACCGCCTATGTCAAACCGCTGAAGACAAACCCCTTGAGTCAAACCGTTTAAGTCAAACCGCTTCCGATACAACGAATCTACACAAACCGCATCCAAGAACTTGACAAATCCCTTCCTTGATCAGATCAAATCTTACCCAAATGACATCATACGAGACTCAAACCGCTTCCTTGAAACTCTTCAAAAACTAAACTTTTCCAATCCAAAACACTATAACCAAGATGAATTAAGCCTTCCAAACCAAAACCTAAGCACTTATGATGATTCTTAACACAAAAGTACTATCAAAATTCAAACTTTAACACTTTTAGGGTATAGAATTCGAACCAACAAAACACACAAATAACCAATCTTTATGATCTAATCATGGCTCTTGATACCAATTGTTGGATATTGGTTATTGTAACACACAAACAATCAATTATATGGTTCGAATCTTAGCAAGAAACTTAGAGAGAGAAAGTGGGAGATGGGATTCTTTCTAGAGAGAGAAAGTGAGAGAAAAACATAGAGAAGGTTAGATTAAGAAATGAAATGTCCAACCCTCTACCTTGGGAGGTAGAGGGTATTTATAGTTTTACATAATACGCCCTATGTCGGGCTGTGGATCAGGCATACAGTGGGTAAAGACCCGTCCGTCCTCCATGGTGTTACTCTAACTAACTAATTAACTAATTGATAACGTAATGTCTACGAGCTAACATATGCTAGACAATAGTTGGGGTGACCGACACTTCACTATAGATTTTCTAAATCCTAACAGGAATAGGCAGTTCTTAGCTAGATCTAACTGGTTCTTGGCAAAAATAACATTTTCTTAACTGGTTCTTAGCTGGAATATCTGGTTCTAAACAAGTTCTAACTGGTTCCTGCTGGTTCAGGCTGTTCCAGTCATTTTGACAGATATTTCGCTGAAAACGGAGTTACGGTTCAAAAGTTATGGCCGTTTGAAGTTTTGACATAAAAAGTCAACTTTGGTCAAGCCGCAAGTGGTCAAAACGCAAATAGTCAAACCATAAAAGTCAAAACTCAGTTTTTTTTTATCAAATCGCAGTGTTCAAATCGCATAGGTCAAATCGCAAGATTGTCAAACCACTGGAATACAAACCGCTTAAATCAAACTGCTTTTTATCAAACCGCTGAAGCCAAACCGCTTGAGTGAAACCGCTTAAGTCAAACCGCTTATGTCAAACCGCTGAAGACAAACCGCTTGAGTCAAACTGTTTAAGTCAAACCGCTTCCGATACAACGAATCTAGACAAACCGCATCCAAGAACTTGACAAATCCCTTCCTTGATCAGATCAAATCGTACCAAAATGACATCATACGAGACTCAAACCGCTTCCTTGAAACTCTTCAAAAACTAAACTTTTCCAATCCAAAACACTATAACCAAGATGAATTAAGCCTTCCAAACCAAAACCTAAGCACTTATGATGATTCTTAACACAAAAGTACTATCAAAATTCAAACTTTAACACTTTTAAGGTATAGAATTCGAACCAACAAAACACACAAATAACCAATCTTTATGATCTAATAATGGCTCTTGATACCAATTGTTGGATATTAGTTATTGTAACACACAAACAATCAATTATATGGTTTGAATCTTAGCAAGAAACTTAGAGAGAGAAAGTGGGAGATGGGATCCTTTCTAGAGAGAGAAAGTGAGAGAAAAACAAAGAGAAGGTCAGATTAAGAAATGAAACATCCAACCCTCTACCTTGGAGGTAAAGGGTATTTATAGTTTTACATAATACGCCCTCCGTCGGGCTGTGGATCAGGCATACAGTTGGTAAAGAACCGTCCGTCCTCCACGGTGTTACTCTAACTAACTAACTAACTAACCGATAACATAATTTCTACGAGCTAACATATGTTAGACAATAGTTGGGGTGACCAACACTTCACTATGGATTTTCTAAATCCTAACAGGAATAGGCATAGCTGGATCTAACTGGTTCTTGGCAAAAATAACATTTTCTTAACTGGTTCTTACTGGTTCTTAGCTGGAATATCTGGTTTTAACTAGTTCTAACTGGTTCCTGCTGGTTCAGGCTGTTCCGGTCATTTTGACAGATATTTCGCTGAAAACGTAGTTACGGTTCAAAAGTTATGGCCGTTTGAAGTTTTGACATAAAAAGTCAACTTTGGTCAAGCCGCAAGTGGTCAAAACGCAAATAGTCAAACCGTAAAAGTCAAAACTCAGTTTTTTTTATCAAATCGCAGTGTTCATGTAGGACCACTACGACATCAACCTTATCACTTTACCAATCAAACCCAACACACGTAACCCAAGTTACGCGTATAAAACGTGAAACACAAACACAAAGATATGCGTAGAAATAAGATGAGAAAGATGGTGACTTGATGTTATATTCGTGTATGTGAGAGGATAAAAGATAAACACAATAAAGTTGTATATTCCAAAGGAAAAACACGCACACACACAGACACTTTCAAGCACACCCCTCAAATGACCATTTGAGGGGTATTTATAGTACAAGAGGCTTAAAACCCTCAAATGACCATTCGTGGGTTGGACATGGATTGGGCTTTGGATACTTAAGCTTCAAATGACTAGCATAATCATAATGCCTAGCCATTTAGCTTAGTCCAATCCACGAGCCCGTTGACTATTCTATCACGATATCTAACACACGATACAAAGTTCCTAAACGTGAATGTCCATCACTTCTAATAAAACTATTAAGGCTAACAATCTCCCCATAAGGGGTGGTCATTCAAAAGATGCTCCACTTGATTAGGTCTTTACTTTCCTTGAGCTTGAACTTTGTGTGTAGATATAGAATAGTCTTGAATCTTTGTTCCTTCATGCTTTGTGATCGGTTAATGGTGTTGTCTGCCGTTGTCAACTTCGTTGGTTAGGTGTCTCCTCATCTTTCTCCACCATGCTCACACTTCTATTTGACTTTGAGTTTCCAATGATGAAGTTCTCGAGTCTTTACACTTTGTAGATTCTTTGACATTGACGAAGAATCATCTTTAACTTTGAGTTGCCTTTGATTTTGATGAGAACTTTCATGTGTTTTTGGTATGAGCATGTGGCGAGTCTGCACGATCCATCCGCTCCGGAGCTTCCATAAGAAGAAAACATAAAACAGGTTTGTAATAAGCGGATTCCGGCACTTACAAGTTTGAATTTCGAGGGTGTTAACAGCATAGTGTGAAAACACGTCTCTAATTCTCACAGAGGCCGTTCCTGAACTGGAGTCCCACAAGTGAGATAACGCGATATACCGAAGTACATCTACAGTTCAGATGAGTCGCTGAAGTACACCGAAGCATCACTCTACGACTGTAGACCGTTTGAGACACACTAAGCGTAATCCACGAGGAGTTACCGAAGTGACCTGCTGTCAGGGCTGCTTGATGTTGACCCTGGCAGGAGTTTCCATTCAATCACTGAAGATCACTGACGTGAAACTTCTCATAAATGTTCTGGCAGATTGCTAAGATCTGCGTAGGACTCTAGAATATATCACTTGTATCCTTATTGATGAACAAAAAGCGATGTCATGTCATATGTTCCTATGAGATCTTTTGATGAATCTCGTGGCTCTAGACTCAATAGTGCATTTTGGTTTTCCTGAGCGGAGACTAGGGAGAGGGTCTCCTTCTTCAATACCAACGATCTCTAAGAGAAAGTCAATAAATTATGTAGGGTTCCCAGTGAAAATGAAACAAATCCCTTTTGAGAGGAATTGAGTGGCTAGAAGGTTTAGTGCAGTACGTCACTGGGTCCATGACGTCTTTGTCTTCAATACCAGTGTCATCTAGTGACAACCAGTAGCAGATAAATTGAACCCGGTTTCTGCCCTAAGGTTGAATATGGAGGGCTATTTCTTTTCACCCTTTTTCATTACATTTCTTTTTAATTCTTCAACCCCTTCTTTCTCCTTTCTCACATTACTCCTTTTTTCAATCATACCTAAGGACTTCTAATACTAACTATTGGTGATGTCCTTGGGTAGATCCCTCCGGCTCTGGCGGATCATATGACTGATTTCCTATCCTTAGTCACCTTATAACTCCATGACTGTCCTATTGTTGCCATAAAACCATTTTCTTTGAAAATCTCTCAGAGTGTTTATGATAGAAAACATATTTGAAACACTCCGTGAGTTTTATATTTTCAGAAACACTCCCCCTTCACATGTGCTCATAAGTTTTGACAGAAATCTGCACATAGAGGGTAGAGTTCGCACTTTTTGAATTGATCGACTTTAAATGAACTAGACCGATTCGAGACACGTTTACATCACTAGAGAACTAGCTTGAAATTATTACCCGTCCTGGTCAAGTCCATAAAAAGTTTCTCGAGATGGTACATGATTCCTCGTCAATTCATTGGTTTCAAATGAGTCGAGCTCTTTTGAGATTCAAACAACGATCATTAAACATTTTTGATCACATTTTAATCACGTCTCCTCCCCCTCAAAAATAGCATAAGTGTGATATTTTTGATATCAACGAATTAAACAACAGTTTAGAATCTTTTGGGAGACAAACGGATTTGATTTAAGCATGAATTTGGAACATTTTGTTTTTATACTCCCCCTTTAATAAAGCATATTCAATTAAAGGGTTTTAGAGGGAGTTATCTTGAGCACAAAGTATTTTGAAAGATTTTGAAAATCTTTTTGAACAATCATGAAAAGGTGCTCAAGATGATGATGTTTTCTCACCATTTTTAAATGTAGTGCACTGAAGCGTACACTTGTTTTTTCTATAAAAGCACAAGTTTTGATTTGAAAAATAATCAAAAGTCATCATTTCGGTCCGGGTTTCGTACTGATGTATACGAAAGCCATTTTATGAAGAAATTTTGAGAAACGACATGTTTTAGAAAACATATAAAGAACTCTCGCTCAAGCATCTGTACACGCCCGTATCATTGTTGAATGACATTTCTAGATACGTACTGAATATTGATTATACAAGAGACATGTCGTGAGAAGAATATTTTTGGATTTTTGATTTTCTATTGTTTTTGTATTTTTGAAAGTTTTATATTTTTATATTTTGCTTTTGTTGGTTTTTCAAGTTTTGTATTTTGTTTTTCAAAAATATTTACAGCGAAGCT
The DNA here is from genome assembly GCA_019973895.1 of Chrysanthemum seticuspe. NCBI lineage: Eukaryota > Viridiplantae > Streptophyta > Magnoliopsida > Asterales > Asteraceae > Chrysanthemum > Chrysanthemum seticuspe. The sequence continues at coordinate 19,500,863 of BPTQ01000009.1, read as the reverse complement.
TTTTGGAAAATCATTTTCACGAAGATTCGAGAAGACGTTCTAACTCCTCAGGGGTTAGGCTTCGCATTCCAATTCATCGAACTAAATACTCAAACCTTTCTTTTGGAAGGGCTTTAGTTAATAGATCGGCGAGTTGGTAATCAGTCTTCACGAAGAATAAATCAACAGTACCATTTTCGATGTACTCTTTGATGAAGTGATAGCGGACTCTGATATGCTTAGTCTTTGAGTGATGAACAGGATTGCATGATATGGCTATGGCACTTTTCGAGTCACAATACATAGGTATTTTATCGAAAGTAAAGCCATAATTTGTGAGTTGTGTTCTCATCCATAGAACTTGAGCACAACACGCAGATAGAGACACATACTCAGCTTCAGCGGTTGAAAGTGCAGTGCAATCTTGTTTCTTTGAAGACCAGCTTACTAACTTTTAACCCAAAAATTGTGCTCCTCCGGATGTACTTTTTGCTGTAACTTGATCCCCTGCGTGGTCCGCATCTGAAAAGGCAATTAGATCAAATCCGGATTCCTTCGGATACCAAAGTCCCATGTGAATGGATGTCTTCAGGTACCGAAAGATCCGTTTAACCTCTTTGAGGTGCAGTTCGGTAGGTTTTCCTGAAACCGTGCTAATAAGCAAACAGCAAAATGAATATCTGGTTGACTAGCAGTAAGATACATGAGAGAACCAATCATGCTCCGATATTTCTTCGGATCAATAGGTTTCCCAAACAAATCGGCTCCAATTTTTGGTGAAGTTACCATTGGTGTTCCGACCGAGTCACAACTGTCCATACCATGATTTTTCAAAATCTCAGTTGTGTATTTAGCTTGATTTAAAAAAATTCCACGAGGGGACTGATGTATTTGTAAACCAAGAAAGAATTTTAGTTCCCCCATCATGGACATTTCAAATTTGCTTTTCATGAGATTTTCAAAATGTTTTGAAAGATTCGGATTAGTGGACCCAAAGATGATGTCGTCCACATAAATCTGAACAATCAAAATGTCATTTTTGCATTTTTGTGTAAACAAGGTAGGATCAACTGTTCCTTTGGTGAAATTGTTTTGGATAAGGAAAGAGGACAGTTCGTCATACCACGCTCGCGGAGCTTGTTTCAAACCATATATAGCCTTTTTGAGTTTGTAGACGTAGTCTGGATGTTCCATATCTATGAAGCCTTCTAGCTGACTCACGTACACTTCTTCTTTCAGAGTTCCATTCAAGAACGCGGTCTTAATGTCCATCTAATAAACCGTGATGTTTTTGTGAGCTGCATAGGCCAAGAATATCCTGACTGCTTCAAGTCTAGCTACCGGCGCGAATGACTCTTCAAAGTCTATCCCTTCCTCTTGTCTGTATCCTTTGGCCACAAGACGAGCTTTGTTGCGAATTACAGTCATCTCTTCATCCCTTTTTTTTCTTCCATAACCATTTGAGATCAATGACGCGAATGTCAATTGGTCTTGGAACCATTTCCCAAGAGTCATGAGGACGGTATTGGAGAAGTTCCTCCTGCATCGCTTCTATCCATGCGGGTTCTGTCATTGTCTCGCGAATGTTTTTTGGCTCTATATTGCTAATTGAGCAAAGGTAAATGCATAAGTCGCAATCGGTGGCAAGTTGGCGTCTCGTCTGAATTGGCCTTGAAAGTTCACCAATAACTTGTTCAAATGGGTGGTTTTTAGTCCACTTCAGAGTAGAAGGATACCGTTGGTTAAATGTATGCGAGTTAGATGGTTCTCGTAAGCTTGAAGAAGATTCAGCTGATTCCGTAGCAAACGGGTTTTCAAATAAGTCTTCATCTAACGTTGCATCGTTCTGGTTTTGGTTTTGCTCATCAACTGCTGGTAGAACGGGTGCAATAACTTGAGTAGATGTAGATGATGTAGATGGAGTAGGTTCATTGGTTTCGACCATTGTAGATGCATCTTCTGTTGGTGGTGGAGGATGATGATTTTGAGCGGGTGCAGCGGAATGATGGTTTGATGCATTTGTCGAAGTTCCACCATAGTATTCATCTAACATTAACTGGAAGAAATTCTCCCATTCTTGTTCTTTAGGATTGTCAAACGAAGTTGATTGAGCTCTTTGAGGTACGAGTCCTGAACTGATGTGTCCAGAAGTCTGCTGGTTTAGTGCGGGTTCTAGAGCGAGTCTCTCAGAAGCCATATGAATTTCACATTCATCGTTTCCATGATCCTCCTAGTTCTCCTGTTATACACCCTGAATGCCCTCGAGTTATCTGAATATCCAATGAAGATTCCAATATCACCTTTAGCTTTCAGTTTCCTAGATCTTCTCTGTCGTTCGTCGGATAGCACAAAGCGCCAAACACGTGAAAGTAAGAGATATCAGGTTTTCTGTTGTTCACAAGCTCATACGGGGTTTTATTGAATCTTGGATGGATAAGGGATCGGTTCTGAGTGAAACAAGCAGTGGCAACAGCATCAGCCCAAAGAAATAACGGTGCACTAGAATAGATTAGCATTGTGCGAGCAGCTTCCACAAGAGTTCTATTTCTTCTTTCAACTACCCCATTCTGCTGTGGAGTTCTAACAACTGATGTCTGATGAGTAATTCCAACATCTTCAAAATAAGTTTTTAACTCCTGATTAGTGAATTCTGTGCCGTTGTCTGTTCTTACAACTCTTACTGGAGCTTTAAGAAGTACTTGAATACGTTTCAAAAAGGTGATGATGATGCCTGGTGCTTCGTCTTTTGATCTCAAAAACTTAACCCATGTATATCTCGAATAATCATCGACGATAACAAGAATATACTTTTTCCCATTAATGCTTTCAACTCTCATTGGGCCACATAAGTCCATGTGCAACATGT
>BPTQ01000009.1:19452134-19488743 GCA_019973895.1 Chrysanthemum seticuspe | reverse complement strand
CATTAGTCCGCCAAGGCTTAGTCCCATTAGTCTACCAAGTCTTACAACCCTTATCTCGTCACCCATTAGTCTTACCCTTACAACGTCGAGGTCAGCAACCCTTAATACCTTTACACTTAGTCCCATTAATCCAATGCACAATATTGACAGTTCCTAACCCAGTGTACCGTTCCTTAACAGGTTGATTCGGCTTTTTCTTTCTAGAACGCATAGAAGTCTTTCGATAGTACAACCATGTTTTCCTTGTTAGACCTGAAGTTAACTCACGACTCCTTTTACTGAAGTACCGATAATACCTACTAAACCTTCTGGAGCTCCTTGAGTTACGTTTGACGTAGAAGTACCGTTTAGAAGTCCTCTGATTCATGCTGTGACTAAGACTGCGTGGAGGACAGATACTGCGGTTGCGTCATAGACTCCATGGTTAGTAACTAGGTACGATATTGTTACAGTATAAACTACACAAATGAGTAACTTTCTCAATTTCAATGCCACAGTTATTGATTAATGATTCAAAATAAGCACGTGTTTCCTCATCAGTCTCAGTATTTTGTGCCACACAGCCTCCATTAGGATCCACATCTGGAGTCTCAGAGTTAGTATTGCTACAACTCGGATTGTCCAGGTATGTATCATAAGTAGGTGCTGGCGTCACAGAATGCTGTTCGTCATGAGTAAACACATCAAATATGACATTGTTATAGCATGGATCAATGATTGGTACCTCAGATACTGCGTTGGCGTCATAGACAGGAGGTGCGTCAGAATCAGTGTCGTACTTAGTCTCCTGAAGATTTGCCATGAAGATGCAGTTTGCATTGAGTTCCTCGAGGTCTTCCAAATCATCCATAATAGCCATGAAGTCATTTTCCTCAGCACTCAATTGAAGTCCAGATTGTTCCTTTTGTACCAACATGATAGCTTTCTGAAGATACGCAAGATCTTTCTTTTTCGGCTTAGTTGGACAATTCCTTGCCATGTGACCCAATCCTTGACAGTTATAACACGTAACCTAATTACCCTGATTCACATTTCCATAATTCCCAACGACTGGAGCTGCAACATTCCCATTCTGATTACCCACTGCTCTATTCCCAACATTCTGAACCATCTGATTACCCTGATTCGGAACCGCCTGATTACCTATGCGAAATCCAGTAGCATATCCCTGCTGATTCCCAATAACTCCAACCATTTGTCCTTGACGACCCATATTCACACCCGGCTGAGCAATTTGTCTGTTGCGAGTGTTTGATGAGATCCTTTGGTTGTTGTTAGTTGGTGTGGAATAGCGACCTCTGAATGCTTTACCCAAGAATGCAAATGCTTGTGATAAAGCTTCTTCTGGTTCCATTTCAAGATCAGTGATTCCTTGTTCCTGGTAATGTTGTTGTTCAGGTGGATAGTTTTGTTGTTGAGGGATGTATTGCTGCAAGTTGTTGTTAGTGGAAGATGATGAAGTTTGTTGTTGTGTATTCACTGGAGTTTGAGTCTTTGCAATGAGTGCCAATGGATCATGATTCTTTGCTAATCTTTCTTGCCTAACTTCATTCACTTCATTTTGGTTTTGTTTCAGAAAATCGTTGAGTTGATCAAAGTTCACTTGATGTAAGTCTTTTGTTTGGTTGACAATAGTGACATATCGTCCCCATTCTTCTGGTATATTGTTCAAGAACTTGATGTTGCTCACGATAGTTCTGGGTGTCAGCTTGTTTCTGATCAGCTTGTTTCTCCCAAGCAGTTAGCAACTTGTTCTCTGTGTCTTGTTGACCAATTTCAGTTCCATGACAAAGTCGTCTAACACGTTCCCACATATCGAAAGCAGTTTCACAACTGTCTACAGCAGCAAAGATGTCTCTTGGTAAACCCAGTTGGACAATATGAATTGCCATGTCATCTGCTTCGACTTGTTTCTGATCCTCTTCAGAGTATTCTGAGTCTTTTTGAAGACGAAGAAATGGTGGGACGGGAGGTGTTGCATCAGCATTTCCAGGGTCTTGGACTTGTCGAGGTATGAAGGGTCCATCCTGAATGGATTTGATCATCAATTTTCCATTAGGTTTTGTCTTGATGTAACGAAGCATTCGACTTGTCCATTGAAGATAACCACCTTTTTCCAACATAGGAGGACGGTTTTCGGCACCGGCTGCATGAATGTCTTGTTGAGTTGCCATTGATGAAGGTATGATCTGATAAAGTTGATGTAGGATCGATTCAACGATAAAGGAGTTGTGGTTGATGAAGATTAAGCTCAGTTGAGGTGATTCTGAAAGTCGTACTCGTAACCTTGGTTCTTAAAAAAATTTCGCCCAAAATTTGAAATTCACTATAAAACTCAATTCTAAGGTCGTATGAAAATTTTGAGTTATGACAATTTTGACACCAAATTTGACCCGAAAAATTTGAATTTAGGCCCAAAAATTTGAATTTTTGACCAAAATTTTCACAGTTAAACCAAAATTTGAATCTCGCGTAAAAATTGAACGTTTAGTCTCCTCAAAAATTTAAATTTTACTCAAGTTTTCCCGCCAAAAAACTGTTTTTTTTTTTTTTTTTTTTTTTTTTTTTCTTTTTTTTTTTTTTTTAAACCTTTATGCGTAGAAAGAGCTTAGGCGTAGAAACAGGAAGTTACGAGTAGACGAGGCTTAGGCGTAGGATCTTATGCGTAGGAAGCTTAGGCGTAGGATCTTAAGCGTAGGATCTTAGGCGTAGGATTCCTTAGGCGTAGGAAATTCTTATGCGTAAACAGTATCTTACGCGTAACCTTAAGCTTATGCGTAGACAAAAAGTTACTCGTAAACCTTACGCGTAATTGTGAAGTTATGCATAGAGTTACTCGTAAGCTTTTAGCTTATGCGTAAACTATGGTTAAGAACCAAAAATCCTTTACACTGTCACAGCGTAAGGGATATCCACAAGTCGAAGTGTTCCACACACTTATCCAAGTGAGGGAAGCACCGAGTAACCATTATAGCTCGAAGATTCTTCACCAAAAAGTTATGAGTAGAAAACTAGGGTTTTCAATTTTTGACTTCTACTCGTAAGAGATTTCCAACGATTCAAATGATTTCTTTTGCACAGATAGCCTTAAAAACACTCGAATTACCCAAAAATGTTGACCTTTTTCACCCAAAGTGCTTAGAAAAGTTACGAGTAGAAATGACCAACGAACAAAAACGAGTTTAAAACTGAACCAAAACACGTAAAGCTTCGAACTTTTTGCAAAAAACTGAAACTTTAGCACCAAATAAACCTTAAACCACACGAATCTTGAATTTTTAAGTGCAAAAATTAAAGCTTTAAGCGTGACAACTTTTATAACGAAGCTACGCGTAAGTACCAACCTTCAAAACAAACACAAACACTCCTAAACCATTGTTAGGCGATTGATAACAATTGTAGGACCACTACGACATCAACCTTATCACTTTACCAATCAAACCCAACACACGTAACCCAAGTTACGCGTATAAAACGTGAAACACAAACACAAAGATATGCGTAGAAATAAGATGAGAAAGATGGTGACTTGATGTTATATTCGTGTATGTGAGAGGATAAAAGATAAACACAATAAAGTTGTATATTCCAAAGGAAAAACACACACACACACACACACACTTTCAAGTACACCCCTCAAATGACCATTTGAGGGGTATTTATAGTACAAGAGGCTTAAAACCCTAAAAAACTTTGCTTGGGATTTTTGTGGGTTGGACATGGATTGGGCTTTGGATACTTAAGCTTCAAACGACTAGCATAATCATAACGCCTAGCCATTTAGCTTAGTCCAATCCACGAGCCCGTTGACTATTCTATCACGATATCTAACACACGATACAAAGTTCCTAAACGTGAATGTCCATCACTTCTAATAAAACTATTAAGGCTAACAGTTCAAATCGCATTGGTCAAATCGCAGGATTTTCAAACCACTGGAATACAAACCGCTTAAATCAAACTGCTTTTTATCAAACCGCTGAAGACAAACCGCTTGAGTGAAACCGCTTAAGTCAAACCGCTTATGTCAAACCGCTGAAGACAAACCGCTTGAGTCAAACCTCTTGAGTCAAACTGTTAAGACCATAGATATATCAACCTTATCACAAATACCCACTTAACGAACACAAGTATACCACGTTAAACCAACACTTTATGCGTAAATAATAAGAAAGGAAAAGATGAAGAGATGGTGACTTGAATAATAAATTCGTATGTATGTTTTAGAGAGACAAAGAGTAGAAGATGAAAACAATATTCATATGAAAAACACACACACACACACACTCACACTCAAGCACACCCCTCAAATGACATACTTGAGGGGTATTTATAGTAAGAGAGATAATGCCCTAAGGCTTGGCCATGGGCCGTGAGATGGGCTTGGACATGGATTTGGTTACATGAACTTATACAAGGCTAGCTTAACTAAACGTCTAACCATTTAGCTTAGCCCAATCCATGAGCCCTTTGACTATTCTAGCACGATATCTAACACACGTTACAAAGTTCCTAAATGTGAATGACCATCACTTCTAATAAAAACTATTAAGGCTAACAATCTCCCCCTAAGGGGTGGTCATTCAAAAGATGCTCCACTTGATTAGGTCTTTACTTTTCTCGAACTTGAACTTTGTGTGTAGATATAGAATAGTCTGAATTCATTGTTCCTTCATGCTTTGCGATCAGTTAATGTGGTTGTCTGCCATTGTCAACTTCGTTGGTTTGGTGTCTCCACGCCTTTCTCCACCATGCTCACACTTCTATTTGACTTTTAATTACCAATGATGTAGTTCTCGAGTCTTTATACTTTGTAGATTCTTTTACATTGACGAAGAATCATCTTAAACTTTTGTTGCCTTTGATTTTGATGAGAACTTTCATGTGTTGTTGGTATGAGCATGTGGCGAGTCTGCACGATCCATCCGCTCCAGAGCTTCCATAAGAAGAAAACATAAAAACAGGTTAGTAATAAGCGGATTCCAGCACTTACAAGTTTGAATTTTGAGGGTGTTAACCGCATAGTGTGAAAACACATCTCTAATTCTTACAAGGACCGTTCCTGAACTGGAGTCCCACAAGTGAGATAACGCGATGTACTGAAATACACCTACAGTTCAGATGAGTCGCTGAGGTACACCGAAGCATCACCCCACGACTGTAGACCGTTTGAGACACACTAAGCGTAATCCACTGGGAGTTACCGAAGTGACCTGCTATCAGGGCTGCTTGATGTTGACCCTGGCAGGAGTTTCCATTCAATCACTAAAGATCGCAGATGTGAAGCTTCTCATAAATGTTCTGGCAGATTGCTAAGACCTGCGTAGGACTCTAGAATATATCACTTTTGCCCTTATTGATGAACAGCAAGCGATGTCATGTCAAGTGTTCCTATGAGATCTTTTGATGAATCTCGTGGCTCTAGACTCAATAGTGCATTTTGGTTTTCCTGAGCGGAGACTAGGGAGAGGGTCTCCTTCTTTAATACCAACAATCTCTAAGAGAAAGTCAATAGATTATGTAGGGTTCCCAGTGAGAATGAAACTAATCCTTATAAGAGGAATTGAGTGGCTAGAAGGTTTAGTGCAGTGCGTCACTGGGTCCATGACGTCTTTGTCTTCAATACCAATGTCATCTAGTGACAACTAGTAGCAGATGAATTGAACCCGGTTTCTGCCCTAAGGTTGAATATGGAGGGCTATTTCTTTTCACCCTTTCTTTTACATTTCTTTTTAATTCTTCAACCCCTTCTTTCTCCTTTCTCACATTACTCCTTTTTTCAATCATACCTAAGGACTTCTAGTTCTAAACTATTGGTGATGTCCTTGGGTAGATCCCTCCGGCTCTGGCGGATCATAGGACGGATTTCCTATCCTTAGTCACCTTATAACTCCATGACTGTCCTATTGTTGCCATAATGCCATTTTTCTTGAAAATCTCTCAAAGTGTTTTTGATAGAAAACATGTTTGGAACACTCTGAGAGTTTTATATTTTCATAAACACTCCCCCTTCACATGTGCTTATAAGTTTTGACAGAAATCTGCACATAGAGGGTAGAGTTCGCACGTTTTGAATTGATCGACTTTAAATGAACTAGACCGATTCGAGACACGTTTACATCACTAGAGAACTAGCTTGAAATTATTACCCGTCCTGGTCAAGTCCATAGAAAGTTTCTCGAGATGATACATTATTCCTCGTCAATTCAATGGTTACGACTTGAGTCGAGCTCTTTTGAGATTCAAACAACGATCATTAAACATTTTTGATCACATTTTAATCACGTTTCTCCCCCTCAAAAATAACATATCTATGATGTTTTTGAAACAAAATGATTAAAAGATATGTTTTTCGAAAAACATTTGGAGAGAAACTGATTTAGCATGAATTTTGGAACAATTTTGGTTTTATACTCCCCCTTAACGAAAGCATATTTTTCATACAGAAAATTTAGAATCAATTAAGGGTTTAGAGGGAGTTATCTTGGTACCAAATGTGAGAGATTTTGAAAAATCTTTTTGAAAAATTTCGAATCAATGGTACGCAAGATGAAGATTTTAAAAATCTTTTGAAGATATTTAGAGAAAAAATTATCTTCATTTGTTTTAGGATAAGTGCTCGATATTTATGAAAATCGATTTTGCGTAGCACTTTCCTTTCTTTACAGATCGGGTTGCAAGCGGAAATACTTACAAGCCATTATGATTTTAGGAAAAGTGCTTGAAAAATATTTAAAACCTTTGTTTTGGATAAGCACTTTCCTTTCTTTGAAGCGCGGGTCCTGAACTGATGTGTCCAGAAGCCATTATTTTGAAGTCCGGGTTTCGTACTGAAGTATACAAAAGCCATTATTAGAAGAAATTTTGAGAAACGACATGTTTTAGAAAACATTTAAAGAACTCTCGCTCAAGCATCTGTACATGCCCGTATCATTGTTGAATGACATTTCTAGAAACGTATAGAATATCGATTATACGAGAGACATGTCGTGAGAAGAATATTTTTTGATTTTTGATTTTCTATTGTTTTTGTATTTTTGAAAGTTTTATATTTTTATATTTTGCTTTTGTTGGTTTTATAGAAGAAATGGAAAATCAAAAATAGAAGATAAAGAGAATGAAGAAGAAGAGTTTACAGAATTAGAACCCTCTGATGAGCTGGATTCTGAGATATTTGATTCACCTGCAACCAAAGAAGAAGAGTTTTCACAAATAACAGTGTTAGAAGTACAAGATTCCTCACGGTGAGGGTGATCACTATCAACGGTTGTAGTGGTTTCGACTTCCTTAACTTGATGAGGTTCACTATTATCTGTGTTGGAGCAAGTATCAAAAATCTTTCCAGTGGGAATCCATCTAAGACCTACTTTGTTGAAAACTTTTCCCATGGGTATCCACCTAAGGTAAGATCTAGGAGTTCTTTTCTTATCAGATGCAGCGGAAGACTCATTTTTAGAAAAACTACGTCCTAAAGAGATCCACCTATTAGGTTTCCTGTTCATCTTGTCAACGGGTTTGTTTCTATTTGGTGTCTTAGTGGATTGTGCCTTGGCACGAGAATTATCTTTCTTGAGATATTGTGAGACACATGCCTCATGATTAGCTGAAAAGGCACATTTTTTACATGTAGTACAGACAAATTCAATATTCTTGTTTAAAACAGCAGCTTTAACTTTGTCACTACAGTCTTTTGGAAATTGATTCTTGTTCGAAAAAGACTTAGAATTCCTAGTGTTGTTTTCTAAGGGCATAGCATTTTCTTTTGCGCAACTACTCTTAGATGCAAGCCAATCCCTAGTCTTTTGTAGAGTGTTCCTAGGTAATGGTTTACTACTACTAGCAGTGCCTTGAAATCTTGTAGAATTCATCACCCTAGATGTTGCACCTAAAATTCCGTCTTTTCGAGTCTGTGCCTTTTTCCTAGCTTCTTCTAGATAGTGATTGTTGACCATGTTGTTAGAACCGACAGATTCTTTAATGGGATTTTTGGTCACATTCCGTGTACTATTCCTAGAAATGCCAGGTGAAATAACTTTTGGTGTTTCAGCAACTGCTTTTTCTTTCTCAAAACCGTTGATAATTCTCTTTTTAATAGGCAAAGTCTGTGGAGTGACTGTTTTTGACAAATCATTTTTCGCATTGACTTTTGGAGGAAACTGAGAAATAGACATTTTTGGTTTGAAAACCGGTTTGGGAACATTTGTTTTCTCCTCAGTCAATGGTTTTGCAAACTTAGTATCCACAGCCTTTCCTTTTAGACTTTCCAGCTGAACTCTCAAAAGATCATTTTGCTCTTGCATGTCCTTGTAGGCACGCTCATACGACAGTTTGTCATACTTGCATTCCTCGGTTTTTCGATCAAGCTGTTTAAAATAGGACACGTTTTCTTTTTCAAGTTTTTCAAGAGCTTTTTCATACTTTGAAACAATTGCGGAGGTCTCAGACTGGAGTCTTTCATGATCTTCAACAGAATATGTTTGTAAAATAATGGACATGATATCGGTAGTCATCACATCTTCGAATAGAGAATCATTCAAATTTTCCAAAACTTTGATGTGTTCAAACATTCATTAGCTTGCTTTACCAGGGATTTATGGTCCTTGACAAAGTCAGTTGTTTCTTTCAAAAGTGCTTGTTCAGCATGAATTACCCTTGAGTTGATGTTATTCAGCTGAGGGGCAATTTGAGTTTCAAAAAACTTTTTCTGTTCAATATCAAAACTATTAAACCAGATGTTTGTTGTAATATTCGTTTTAGTTTTAATAGTCTCTTGAAGATACCCAATTCTAGTTTTAACGTCATCTAAAATGCTTCTAGCATCACTTGTGTTAAAAGGATTGTTTGAAGACATTCGTTCGATTTTCGAAAGAGATTTGGAAACTACAACTGGTTTTGAAACTGATTTTGAAACTGGTGTTGACACTTTGTTTGAAACACTTGGTGTGATAGAAAACTTTGACTTTTCCTTTTTATTAACAAAAGTAATTCCATTAATTTTGTTCCATTTGTTATAATCAATCGGTTTAAGATCTGGATTCTTTTGTTTCATTTTTGATCTACTCTCCTCAGATAGTTCCAACGTTTCAAGAGAATCACGAACAATTATGGGTTCATGCAAAGGTTTTCCATTGTTCAACATATTCTGAGATTTCTGAGCTTTCTTGAGGAACGAAGGAGGGTTGTTACCAAGAGCCATTTTATGTGCAGTGTGAAAAATCGGATTTGCTTGATTAGAAAGCATCTTGTTTGTTTTAGCGGAATGACCCGTTGTAAGAAGCAAACTATCCAATTTTTTGATAGTTTCATTTTTATCCAGAATTTCATCAAGAAGAGAATCTTCTCGTTTTGAAAAATCAGCAATCAACTGTTTCTTCTCTTTTTCAAGATCAGAAAACAGTGTTTTTTGTTTAGAAAATTGGTCATTTAGTTCAGAAATTTCCTTGTTTAAAGATTTTATTTTCAAGTTCAGATTCACATCAAGTGTATCATACTTGAGTTGCAATTGTTTTTCTCTTAAAACTGAATCTCGATAACCAATTTCTAATTCTGATATTTTGTTTGTATGAAATTCATAGGCTCTGGCGTTCTCTTTGTAACTCTCAAGCTCAGTGGTCAATTTAACATTCGCGGCCTTAACTTCGCGATTGACCTTACTCACTTTCTCAATTTCAATGCCACAGTTATTGATTAATGATTAAAAATAAGCACGTGTTTCCTCATCAGTCTCAGTATTTTGTGAAACACAGCCTCCACTAGGATCCACATCTGGAGTTTCGGAGTTAGTATTGCTATAACTCGGATTGTCCAGGTATGTATCATAAGTAGGTGATGGCGTCACAGAATGCTGTTCGTCATGAGTAAATACATCACCTATGACATTGTTATAGCATGGATCAATGATTGGTACCTTAGATAATGTATTGGCGTCATAGACAGGAGGTGCGTCAGAGTCAGTGTCGTACTTAGTCTCCTGAAGATTTGCCATGAAGACGCAATTTGCATTGATGTCCTCTCGGTCTTCCAAATCACCCATAATAGCCATAAAGTCATGTTCCTCAGCATTCAACTGCATTCCTGATTCTGCCTTTTGTGCTAACAGCATAGCTTTCTGAAGATACGCAAAATACTTCTTTTTCGGCTTAGTAGGACAATTCCTTGCCATGTGACCCACTCCTTGACAGTTGTAACACGTAACCTGATTACCCTGATTCATATTTCCATAAATCCCAACGACTGGAGCTGCAACATTCCCATTCTGATTACCTACTGCTCTATTCCCAACATTCTGTCCCATCTGATTTCCAACATTCTGACCCAACTGATTACCCTGATACGGAACCGCCTGATTACCCATGCGACTGCTAAATGCTTTACCCAATAAAGAAAATACCTGTAGCAAAGCATTTTCTTGTTCAGTTTCAGGATCAGTGATTCCTTGTTCCGGGTATTGTGGATACTGTTGTTGTTGAATGACTTGTTGTTCTTGTGGATAGAATTGTTGTTGAGGGAAAACAGCTTGTGGTTGTGGAATGTATTGCTGCAAGTTGTTGTTATTGGAAGATGATGAAGCTTGTTGTTGTGTATTTACTGAAGTTTGAGTCTTTGCAATGAGTGCCAATGGATCATGATTCTTTGCCAATCTTTCTTTCCTTACTTCATTCGCTTCAGATTGGTTTTGTTTCAGAAAATCGTTTAGTTGATCAAAGTTCACCTGATGTAAGTCTTTTGTTTGGTTAACAATAGTGACATATCGTCCCCATTCTTCTGGAAGATTGTTCAGGAACTTGATGTTTTGAACGATAGTTCTGGGTGTCAACTTGTTTCTGATTAGCTCATTCATCAATGTGCAAAACCTTCCATAGTAGGATTCAATGGATTCTCCTGGAGTAGAAGTAAACTTTTCCCATTCAGTTAGCAGCTTGTTCTCCATGTCTTGTTGACCAATTTCTGTTCCATGACAAAGCCGTCTAACACGTTCCCACATATCGAAAGCAGTTTCACAACTGTCTACCGCAGCAAAGATGTCTATTGGTAAACCCAGTTGGATAATATGAATTGCCATGTCATCTGCTTCGAATTGTTTCTGATCCTCTGCAGTGTATTCAGATTCGTATTGAAGACGAGAAGATGGTGGGACGGGAGGTGTTGCATCTGCATTTCCAGGTACATGAACTTGTCGAGGCTGGAAGGGTCCATCCTGAATGGATTTAATCATGAGTTTCCCATTAGGTTTGGTCTTGATGTAGCGGAGCATTCGACTTGTCCATTGAAGATAACCACCTTTTGCCAACATAGGAGGTCGGTTTTCGGCACCGGCTGCATGAATGTCTTGTTGAGTTGCCATTGATGAAGGTATGATCTGATAAAGTTGATGTAGGATCGATTCAACGATAAAGAGTTGTGGTTGATGAAGATTAAGCTCAGTTGAAGTTTTTCTGAAAGTCGTACTTGTAAACTCAGTTCTTAGGCGTAATTTTTTTTTTTTTTTTTTCAAAATTTGAAATTCACTATAAAAATCAATTCTAAGATCGTATGAAAATTTTGAGTTATGACAATTTTGACGCCAACTTTGACTCGAAAATTTTGAATTTAGGCCCAAAAATTTGAATTTTTGACCAAAATTTTCCCAGTTATACCAAATTTTGAATTTCGCGTAAAAATTGAACGTTTAGTCTCCTCAAAAATTTAAATTTTACTCAAGTTTTCCCGCCAAAAAACTCTTTTTTTTCCTCTTTTTTTTTTTTTTTTTTTTTTTTTTTTTTTTAATATGAAAATGAAGAGCTTAGGCGTAGAAACACGAAGTTACGAGTAGACAATGCTTAGGCGTAGGATCTTATGCGTAGGAAGCTTAGGCGTAGGATTCCTTAGGCGTAGGATCTTATGCGTAGACTTAAAGTTAGGCGTAGGAAAACTTATGCGTAAGATTTAGCTTATGCGTAAGACAAGGCTTAGGCGTAGGATAAATACTTAAGCGTAAAGTAATCTACGCGTAAGTCTAAGCTTATGCGTAAAAATAGAGTTTTGCCCAAAAATCCTTTACACTATCACAGTGTAAGGGATATCCAAAAGTCGAAGTGTTCCACAAACTTATCCAAGTGAGGGAAGCACTGAGTCACCGTTTAAGCTCGAAGAATCTGCACCAAAAAGTTATGAGTAGAACCTTATGCGTAGTTTGACTTTCTTACGTGTAGAACTAGGGTTTTGACCTACGCGTAAAAAAATTTCAACGATTCAAACGATTTCTCTTGCACATATAGTCTTAAAAACACTCGAATAACCCAAAAATGTTGACCTTTTTCACCCAAAGTGCTTAGAAACGTTACGAGTAGAAATGACCAATGAACCAAAAACGAGCTTAAAAATGATTTAAAACACGTAAAGCTTCGAACTTTTTGCAAAAAACTGAAACTTTAGCACCAAATTAACCTTAAACCACAAGAATCTTGAATTTTTAAGTGCAAAAATTAAAGCTTTAAGCGTTTCAAATATGAATAACGAGAGCCTTTACGCAAACAGTACCAACCTTCAAAACAAACACAAGCACTCCTAAACCATTGTTAGGCGATTGATACCAATTGTAGGACCACTACGATATCAACCTTATCACGAAATACCCATGTTAACCACAGTTACGCGTATAAAACGTGAAACCCAAACACAAACTTATGCGTAGAAGTAAGAAGAGAAAGATGTTGGTGACTTGATATTTATATGAAAACCGTGTATGTGAGAGGATAAAGATAAGCACAATATGTTGAATATTGCTTCAAGGAAAAACACACACACACACACTTTCAAGCACACCCCTCAAATGACATACTTGAGGGGTATTTATAGTAAGAGAGATAATGCCCTAAGGCTTGGCCATGGGCCGTGAGATGGGCTTGGACATGGATTGGGTTACATGAACTTATACAAGGCTAGCTTAACTAAACGTCTAACCATTTAGCTTAGCCCAATCCATGAGCCCTTTGACTATTCTAGCACGATATCTAACACACGTTACAAAGTTCCTAAATGTGAATGACCATCACTTCTAATAAAAACTATTAAGGCTAACACAAACCATTTAAGTCAAACCGCATCCGATACAACGAATCTAGACAAACCGCATCCAAGAACTTGACAAATCCCTTCCTTGATCAGATCAAATCGTACCAAAATGACATCATACGAGACTCAAACCGCTTGCTTGAAACTCTTCAAAAACTATACTTTTCCAATCCAAAACACTATAACCAAGATGAATTAAGCCTTCCAAACCAAAACCTAAGCACTTATGATGATTCTTAACACAAAAGTACTATCAAAATTCAAACTTTAACACTTTTAGGGTATAGAATTTGAACCAACAAAACACACAAATAACCAATCTTTATGATCTAATCATGGCTCTTGAAACCAATTGTTGGATATTGGTTATTGTAACACATAAACAATCAATTATATTGTTCGAATCTTAGCAAGAAACTTAGAGAGAGAAAGTGGGAGATGGGATCCTTTCTAGAGAGAGAAAGTGAGAGAAAAACAAAGAGAATGTTAGATTAAGAAATGAAACATCCAACCCTCTACCTTGGGAGGTAGAGGGTATTTATAGTTTTACATAATACGCCCTCTGTCGGGCTGTGGATCATGCATACAGTTGGTAAAGACCCGTCCGTCCTCCATGGTGTTACTCTAAATAACTAACTAACTAATCGATAACATAATGTCTACGAGCTAACATATGTTAGACAATAGTTGGGGTGACCAACACTTCACTATGGATTTTCTAAATCCTAATAGGAATAGGTAGTTCTTAGCTGGATCTAACTGGTTCTTGGCAAAAATAACATTTTCTTAACTGGTTCTTACTGGTTCTTGGCTGGAATATCTGGTTTTAACTAGTTCTAACTGGTTCCTGCTGGTTCAGGCTGTTCCGGTCATTTTGACAGATATTTCGCTGAAAACGGAGTTACGGTTCAAAAGTTATGGCCGTTTGAAGTTTTGACATAAAAAGTCAACTTTGGTCAAGCCGCAAGTGGTCAAAACGCAAACAGTCAAACCGTAAAAGTCAAAACTCAGTTTTTTTGATCAAATTGCAATGTTCAAATCGCATTGGTCAAATCGCAAGATTGTCAAACCACTGGAATGCAAACCGCTTAAATCAAACTGCTTTTTATCAAACCGCTGAAGACAAACCGCTTGAGTGAAACCGCTTAAGTCAAACCGCTTATGTCAAACCGCTGAAGACAAACCGCATGAGTCAAACCGTTTAAGTCAAACCGCTTCCGATACAACGAATCTAGACAAACCGCATCCAAGAACTTGACAAATCCCTTCCTTGATCAGATCAAATCGCACCCAAATGACATCATACGAGACTCAAACCGCTTCCTTGAATTTCTTCAAAAACTAAACTTTTCCAATCCAAAACACTATAACCGAGATGAATTAAGCCTTCCAAACCAAAACCTAAGCACTTATGATGATTCTTAACACAAAAGTACTATCAAAATTAAAACTTTAACACTTTTAGGGTATAGAATTCGAACCAACAAAACACACAAATAACCAATCTTTATGATCTAATCATGGCTCTTGATATCAATTGTTGGATATTGGTTATTGTAACACACAAACAATCAATTATATGGTTCGAATCTTAGCAAGAAACTTAGAGAGAGAAAGTGAGAGATGGGATCCTTTCTAGAGAGAGAAAGTGAGAGAAAAAAATAGAGAAGGTTAGATTAAGAAATTAAACGTCCAACCCTCTACCTTGGGAGGTAGAGAGTATTTATAGTTTTACATAATACGCCCTCTGTCGGGCTGTGGATCAGGCATACAGTGGGTAAAGACCCGTCCGTCATCCACGGTGTTACTCTAACTAACTAACTAACTAATCGATAACGTAATGTCTACGAGCTAACATATGCTAGACAATAGTTGGGGTGACCGACACTTCACTATGGATTTTCTAAATCCTAACAGGAATAGGCAGTTCTTAGCTGGATCTAACTGGTTCTTGGCAAAAATAACATTTTCTTAACTGGTTCTTACTGGTTTTTGGTTGGAATATCTGGTTCTTAACTAGTTCTAACTGGTTCCTGCTGGTTCAGACTGTTCCGGTCATTTTGACAGATATTTCGCTGAAAACGGATTTACGGTTCAATAGTTATGGCCGTTTGAAGTTTTGACACAAAAAGTCAACTTTGGTCAAGCCGCAAGTGGTCAAAACGCAAATAGTCAAACCGTAAAAGTCAAAATTCAGTTTTTTTTTTATCAAATCGCAGTGTTCAAATCGCAGGATTGTCAAACCACTGGAATACAAACCGCTTAAATCAAACTGCTTTTTATCAAACCGCTGAAGACAAACCGATTGAGTGAACCGCTTAAGTCAAACCGCTTATGTCAAA
The DNA here is from genome assembly GCA_019973895.1 of Chrysanthemum seticuspe. Classification (NCBI taxonomy): domain Eukaryota; kingdom Viridiplantae; phylum Streptophyta; class Magnoliopsida; order Asterales; family Asteraceae; genus Chrysanthemum; species Chrysanthemum seticuspe. Next base: position 19,473,348 of record BPTQ01000009.1, on the reverse strand, counting down.
CCGCTGAAGACAAACCGCTTGAGTCAAACCGTTTAAGTCAAACCGCTTCCGATACAACGAATCTAGACAAACCGCATCCAAGAACTTGACAAATCCCTTCCTTGATCAGATCAAATCGCACCCAAATGACATCATACGAGACTCAAACTGCTTCCTTGAAACTCTTCAAAAACTAAACTTTTCCAATCCAAAACACTATAACCAAGATGAATTAAGCCTTCCAAACCAAAACCTAAGCACTTATGATGATTCTTAACACAAAAGTACTATCAAAATTCAAACTTTAACACTTTTAGGGTATAGAATTCGAACCAACAAAACGCACAAATAACCAATCTTTATGATCTAATCATGGCTCTTGATACCAATTGTTGGATATTGGTTATTGTAACACATAAACAATCAATTATATGGTTCGAATCTTAGCGAGAAACTTAGAGAGAGAAAGTGGGAGATGGGATCCTTTCTATAGAGAGAAAGTGAGAGAAAAACAAAGAGAAGGTTAGATTAAGAAATGAAACATCCAACCCTCTACCTTGGGAGGTAGAGGGTATTTATAGTTTTACATAATACGCCATCTGTCGGGCTGTGGATCATGCATACAGTTGGTAAAGACCCGTCCGTCCTCCACGGTGTTACTCTAACTAACTAACTAATCGATAACATAATGTCTACGAGCTAACATATGTTAGACAATAGTTAGGGTGACCAACACTTCACTATGGATTTTCTAAATCCTAATAGGAATAGGCAGTTCTTAGCTGGATCTAACTGGTTCTTGGCAAAAATAACATTTTCTGGGTAAAGGGGAGTAATCCTGCACCCTGGTAAATATATTAACCAAATAAACGTTTAAGTACAATGTATATGAGTGAAATCCCATATATCAGCCCGTTACATAGGCATAGAGCTTACATAACAAGATACTTCCTATTTTCGAAACAAGAAAACAAACCACTACTCAAATGATAACAAATGACACAACGAAATTAGATTACTTCCTAGGACCTTGAAACTTTGTGCCATACATGGCATTAAAGTTATCCAAATTCCCAGGAAGATCACGAACCTGCTTTGCATAGTCATCGAAGTCATATTCATCATAGTCATCTTCAAACTCCTGGCCACCGCCAAATATATTAGCAGACTCATCAAATGGGTTAGCAACAACCTCATCTTCAGAATCAGACACCTCAATCTCTCCCACTTTAGAAAAAGGGTTAGCTCTCTTAGTAGAAGAGGTAGACGGAATAGGTTGACCATCATCATCCACAAGAGTAGCTTTCCCATCAATAATTAGTTTTTCAAGCTTACCAATTTTCTCAACTATGGGAGTAGAACCAACATCTATTGTTCCCATTGAATCACTCACAAGCGGAACATGTGATGTATAACCAGTCTTAATCGACTCATCCTCATTAACCTCCATTGTACGACCATTATCCACATCTGTATCGTCCATATTAAGAGCATCATACTGATTAGACGTAGTGATCCTGGTTCCACTCGAACTAGCCACATTAGAAGCCATCGTTTTACCGACATTTACTTTCTTTGGTTCAGAAGGAGGCTTTTTGGGCCGATATTCAAAATGCTTGCCCACCACAGATTTAGTAGAACCTCCTCGACCCGGATTCGGCCGAACTTGTTTTCCCTTCTTCTTATTGTTAACAGTCTGAAAACCATCACGTACGTCCTTATGAGGTTGAGCAGTCGGAATCACAACCTTAGGACAATCCACCAAAGTATGTCCAAATACCCGACATTTCTCACATCTAGGCGGTTTCCATTCATATTCAACACGGATCTTCTCAATAGTCGAACCCGTACCATCAAGTAAAGGAATCTCGACAGTGAGGCTGTCCCTAAGAACCTCATCCGACTTCACATCAATCATACACCTAGCAAAACTACTACGGCCCCAAGATTCTTTGCACATTTGACTAGTAAAAGCATCTAACCTTTTGGGTGTACCAATCAATGTAGCAAGAAGACTAAGCCCGTCATCAGAAAACATAGCTAAAGGAACATCATGGAATTTAACCCACACCGGAATGTTAGTCAAATCCTCTTTAAGCAAGTTGGTGTTCAATGTCCATGGTTTAAGAATAATAGGAACATTACGAATCAACCAAGGACCATTATCAAGAACATCATCAACGCCTTTTTTCGAATTAAACTTGAAGAAGAAGAATCCCTTAGCATTCATCATAACCTTTTGTAAACCATACTTAGCCCACGTATTGCGAACATAATAGTCAACAACAGGGAAAGCAAGGCGTTGACCAAGGAAGTATCCGTAGAGAGTATTCTCAAACCTCATGTTCACCTCTTCCACCACTTTCATTGGGACTGAAAGGTCAACATCATTCTTCTTTTTGCTGCATTCTAGCCTCCGAAAATTAGATACGTGTTTCTGGGCTTCATTAGTAGCAACACCCGCGTAAGAAACCGACTTAACTCCATTACCACTAGTAGTAACAACCTTGGGTGCATTAGGATCAGAAGTAACACAATGAGTAGTACCATACATCTGGGATTGCATAGCCACATCAAAACTCGACAGAGGAGTATTTGCTGAATAAACTTTAGTACCATTCGACTTAGATTGAAGCCCAATACCACTCGAATTGTTCACATCAGAAGATGAAGCCATCTTAGCAATATCACTGTCAATTTTATTCATTGCTTCATCAAAGTTCTGATGCGCATTAGCAATCAATTGCTCCACACTAGGCTGTTGTGAAACATTAGAGGCCGAATCAGAAGCAGGTGTATCATGGCTTTGCTCCAAATCATCCAAAACAACCTTACCCTTTCGTGCAGCAAGTTCATCATCCTTTTGCAACCCAACTTGATCGGCCAAGTTAGATGGTGCATCAATAGTTTGCGAACCACTAGTTTGATCGGCCAAACTAGTAGAAGACCCCACATCTCTAGTGCCCTTACGAGCACTATTCTTGTTGAAAAAACCTTTTTCCATCCCTCTTAAACCCTCAACCTACCGAATCAAATCACCCCAACCAAATACCAATTAACCAGCGAGCATGCACTACCAAGAAAACCCTAACTGAAGCGTTAGGGTTTAAACCACAAAAAATTCGATCCTATCCCATAATACAAGAATGTTAAAGAGAATGATAGGATGAATCAGGCCGATTTAATAAACCCTAAAAAAAACGATTCAACAAAAATATTAGGAATATTACGATCGTTTTTATCAAGGAAAACCCCACAAATCTTCAATGATTGAGAACCATGAAGTAAGCAACAAAGGATATAATATTAGGAATATATGATCAGAATTATTACGTATGTGAATTAAAGCACATGCATAAACAGACAAAAAGCAAATCCAAAGATACCTAAAAAAACGTTTAGAGCAATATAGTAATATCAACGACCCACTAGATCATTAAATCAATTAATGAACCCCAATAGGGACGATCTTATACTACTACAAAGTTAACGATTCGAGAATGAGGGATTCGATCGCTTTTTCGCCAGAGAGAACAAACTAGTCAAAAATAGTCAAAAATAACATTTTCTTAATTGGTTCTTACTGGTTCTTGGCTGGAATATCTGGTTTTAACTAGTTCTAACTGGTTCCTGCTGGTTCAGGCTGTTCCGGTAATTTTGACAGATATTTCGCTGAAAACGGATTTACGGTTCAAAAGTTATGGCCGTTTGAAGTTTTGACATAAAAAGTCAACTTTGGTCAAGCCGCAAGTGGTCAAAACGCAAACAGTCAAACCATATAAGTCAAAACTCAGTTTTTCTGATCAAATTGCAGTGTTCAAATCGCATTGGTCAAATCGCAAGATTGTCAAACCACTGGAATGCAAACCGCTTAAATCAAACTGCTTTTTATCAAACCGCTGAAGACAAACCGCTTGAGTGAAACCGCTTAAGTCAAACCGCTTATGTCAAACCGCTGAAGACAAACCGCTTGAGTCAAACCGTTTAAGTCAAACCGCTTCCGATACAACGAATCTAGACAAACCGCATCCAAGAACTTGACAAATCCCTTCCTTGATCAGATCAAATCGCACCCAAATGACATCATACGAGACTCAAACCGCTTCCTTGAATCTCTTCAAAAACTAAACTTTTCCAATCCAAAACACTATAACCGAGATGAATTAAGCCTTCCAAACCAAAACCTAAGCACTTATGATGATTCTTAACACAAAAGTACTATCAAAATTCAAACTTTAACACTTTTAGGGTATAGAATTCGAACCAACAAAACACACAAATAACCAATCTTTATGATCTAATCATGGCTCTTGATACCAATTATTGGATATTGGTTATTGTAACACACAAACAATCAATTATATGGTTCGAATCTTAGCAAAAAACTTAGAGAGAGAAAGTGAGAGATGGGATCCTTTCTAGAGAAAGAAAGTGAGAGAAAAAAATAGAGAAGGTTAGATTAAGAAATTAAACGTCCAACCCTCTACCTTGGGAGGTAGAGGGTATTTATAGTTTTACATAATACGCCCTCTGTCGGGCTGTGGATCAGGCATACAGTGGGTAAAGACCCGTCCGTCATCCATGGTGTTACTCTAACTAACTAACTAACTAATCGATAACGTAATGTCTACGAGCTAACATATGCTAGACAATAGTTGGGGTGACCGACACTTCACTATGGATTTTCTAAATCCTAACAGGAATAGGCAGTTCTTAGCTGGATCTAACTGGTTCTTAGCAAAAATAACATTTTCTTAACTGGTTCTTACTGGTTTTTGGCTGGAATATCTGGTTCTTAACTAGTTCTAACTGGTTCCTGCTGGTTCAGGTTGTTCCGGTCATTTTGACAGATATTTCGCTGAAAACGGAGTTACGGTTCAATAGTTATGGCCGTTTGAAGTTTTGACATAAAAAGTCAACTTTCGTCAAGCCGCAAGTGGTCAAAACGCAAATAGTCAAACCGTAAAAGTCAAAACTCAGTTTTTTTTTTCATCAAATTGCAGTGTTCAAATCGCATTGGTCAAATCGCAGGATTGTCAAACCACTGGAATACAAACCGCTTAAATCAAACTGCTTTTTATCAAACCGCTGAAGACAAACCGCTTGAGTGAAACCGCTTAAGTCAAACCGCTTATGTCAAACCGCTGAAGACAAACCGCTTGAGTCAAACCGTTTAAGTCAAACCGCTTCCGATACAACGAATCTAGACAAACCGCATCCAAGAACTTGACAAATCCCTTCCTTGATCAGATCAAATCGCACCCAAATGACATCATACGAGACTAAAACCGCTTCCTTGAAACTCTTCAAAAACTAAACTTTTCCAATCCAAAACACTATAACCAAGATGAATTAAGCCTTCCAAACCAAAACCTAAGTACTTATGATGATTCTTAACACAAAAGTACTATCAAAATTCAAACTTTAACACTTTTAGGGTATAGAATTCGAACCAACAAAACACACAAATAACCAATCTTTATGATCTAATCATGGCTCTTGATACCAATTGTTGGATATTGGTTATTGTAACACACAAACAATAAATTATATGGTTTGAATCTTAGCAAGAAACTTAGAGAGAGAAAGTGGGAGATGGGATCCTTTCTAGAGAGAGAAAGTGAGAGAAAAACAAAGAGAAGGTTAGATTAAGAAATGAAACATCCAACCCTCTACCTTGGGAGGTAGAGGGTATTTATAGTTTTACATAATACGCCCTCTGTCGGGCTGTGGATCATGCATACAGTTGGTAAAGACCCGTTCGTCCTCCACGATGTTACTCTAACTAACTAACTAACTAATCGATAACATAATGTCTACGAGCTAACATATGTTAGACAATATTTGGGGTGACCAATACTTCACTATGGATTTTCTAAATCCTAACAGGAATAGGCAGTTCTTAGCTGGATCTAACTGGTTCTTGGCAAAAATAACATTTTTCTTAACTGGTTCTTACTGGTTCTTGACTGGAATATCTGGTTTTAACTAGTTCTAACTGGTTCCTGCTGGTTCAAGCTGTTACGGTCATTTTGACAGATATTTCGCTGAAAACGAAGTTACGGTTCAAAAGTTATGGCCGTTTGAAGTTTTGACATAAAAAGTCAACTTTGGTCAAGCCGCAAATGGTCAAACCGTAAAAGTCAAAACTCAGTTTTTTGGATCAAATTGCAGTGTTCAAATCGCATTGGTCAAATTGCAAGATTGTCAAACCACTGGAATGCAAACCGCTTAAATCAAACTGCTTTTTATCAAACCGCTGAAGACAAACCGCTTGAGTGAAACCGCTTAAGTCAAACCGCTTATGTCAAACCGCTGAAGACAAACCGCTTGAGTCAAACCGTTTAAGTCAAACCGCTTCCGATACAACGAATCTAGACAAACCGCATCCAAGAACTTGACAAATCCCTTCCTTGATCAGATCAAATCGCACCCAAATGACATCATACGAGACTCAAACCGCTTCCTTGAAACTCTTCAAAAACTAAACTTTTCCAATCCAAAACACTATACCCAAGATGAATTAAGCCTTCCAAACCAAAACCTAAGCACTTATGATGATTCTTAACACAAAAGTACTATCAAAATTCAAACTTTAACACTTTTAGGGTATAGAATTCGAACCAACAAAACACACAAATAACCAATCTTTATGATCTAATCATGGCTCTTGATACCAATTGTTGGATATTGGTTATTGTAACACACAAACAATCAATTATATGGTTCGAATCTTAGCAAGAAACTTAGAGAGAGAAAGTGAGAGATGGGATCCTTTCTAGAGAGAGAAAGTGAGAGAAAAACATAGAGAAGGTTAGATTAAGAAATTAAACGTCCAACCCTCTACATTGAGAGGTAGAGGGTATTTATAGTTTTACATAATACGCCCTCTGTCGGGCTGTGGATCAGGCATACAGTGGGTAAAGACCCGTCCGTCATCCACGGTGTTACTCTAACTAACTAACTAACTAATCGATAACGTAATGTCTACGAGCTAACATATGCTAGACAATAGTTGGGGTGACCGACACTTCACTATGGATTTTCTAAATCATAACAGGAATAGGCATTTCTTAGCTGGATCTAACTGGTTCTTGGCAAAAATAACATTTTCTCAACTGGTTCTTACTGGTTTTTGGCTGGAATATCTGGTTCTTAACTAGTTCTAACTGGTTCCTGCTGGTTCAGGCTGTTCCGGTCATTTTGACAGATATTTCGCTGAAAACGGAGTTACGGTTCAATAGTTATGGCCTTTTGAAGTTTTGACATAAAAAGTCAACTTTGGTCAAGCCGCAAGTGGTCAAAACGCAAATAGTCAAACCGTAAAAGTCAAAACTCAGTTTTTTTTTAATCAAATCGCAGTGTTCAAATCGCATTGGTCAAATCGCAGGATTCTCAAACCACTGGAATACAAACCGCTTAAATCAAAATGCTTTTTATCAAACCGCTGAAGACAAACCGCTTGAGTGAAACCACTTAATCAAACCGCTTATGTTAAACTGCTGAAGACAAACCGCTTGAGTCAAACCGTTTAAGTCAAACCGCTTTCGATACAACGAATCTAGACAAACCGCATCCAAGAACTTGACAAATCCCTTCCTTGATCAGATCAAATCGTACCAAAATGACATCATACGAGACTCAAACCGCTTCCTTGAAACTCTTCAAAAACTAAACTTTTCCAATCCAAAACACTATAACCAAGATGAATTAAGCCTTCCAAACCAAAACCTAAGCACTTATGATGATAAATCTTAACACAAAAGTACTATCAAAATTCAAACTTTAACACTTTTAGGGTATAGAATTCGAACCAACAAAACACACAAATAACCAATCTTTATGATCTAATCATGGCTCTTGATACCAATTGTTGGATATTAGTTATTGTAACACACAAACAATCAATTATATGGTTCGAATCTTAGCAAGAAACTTAGAGAGAGAAAGTGGCAGATGGGATCCTTTCTAGAGAGAGAAAGTGAGAGAAAAACAAAGAGAAGGTTAGATTAAGAAATGAAACATCCAACCCTCTACCTTGGGAGGTAGAGGGTATTTATAGTTTTACATATACGCCCTCTGTCGGGCTGTGGATCAGGCATACAGTTGGTAAAGAACCGTCCGTCCTCCACAGTGTTACTCTAACTAACTAAATAACTAATCGATAACATAATGTCTACGAGCTAACATATGTTAGACAATAGTTGGGGTGACCAACACTTTACTATAGATTTTCTAAATCCTAACAGGAATAGGCAGTTCTTAGCTGGATCTAACTTGTTCTTGGCAAAAATAATATTTTCTTAACTGGTTCTTACTGGTTCTTAGCTAGAATATCTGGTTTTAACTAGTTCTAACTGGTTCCTGCTGGTTTAGGCTGTTCCGTTCATTTTGACAGATATTTCGCTGTAAACGGAGTTACGGTTCAAAAGTTATGGCCGTTTGAAGTTTTGACATAAAAAGTCAACTTTGGTCAAGCCGCAAGTGGTCAAAACGGAAATAGTCAAACCGTAAAAGTCAAAACTCAATTTTTTTGATCAAATCGCAGTGTTCAAATCGCATTGGTCAAATCACAAGATTGTCAAACCACTGATGAGTGTCTAAATACTCATCATTTTTGTACTGTTTAAACTGCAAAAACATCTGAAAACACTCAGAAATGCATCAAAATGATAAAAATATCACAAATAAGTGTTTTATGTGTTTTAAATGCAAAAATATCAAAATCTGGTGAAAAACGTATCAAGTTTGCATAATTGGCAGTTTTAGTCCCCCAAGTTTCAAAAGTTGTCAAAAACAGTCCCTGGTAAAACAAAATAAAGAAAAATGTTATTCAAGGTCCCTGAAATATTCTAAATTGTCAAAAATGGTCCTTGAATAAATCTTTTTTTAAATGGCAGAAAAGGTCCCTGAACTTTCATAAAATGTCAAGTTTGGTCCCTGGAAAATTGAAAATGTCAAAACTGGTCCTTGTACTATTGGAACTTGTCAATATTGGTCCCTTGTAAAAACTTTGGAAAATTACAGGATTGGTCCTTCTAGTTTGGCAGAATTGCAAACAAGTCCTTGTCATTTTACAATCCATGCCTTGTCAAAATACCAATTGACCCCTGCCATATAACCCTTTTGACCCTTTCCCTGTTTTTGAACCCTTGGTAAACCCAAAGTCAAACATCCAGGTTTCCCTCCCAACTAGGTTTCTTCCCCCCCCCCCCACTTGACTGTACACCCTGCAACTCCCCTCTCCCATCACCCAGACCTTATCCCTTATCTCTTCCACCCTCACCCACATCATTATCACACCTAGCCCCCCCCCCCTAGTGCTAGCTCAGTCCACACAGGTCAAATACCTTTTTCCCGCCAAAATCACAAAATGGCCAATATGCTTAAAACTCATCTATTGGCTTAAAGAAGTGGTGGGATTTGATCAAGAAGACACGTGGAAGCTTTTTGGGTGTATAAAAAGGAAGAAGAAACAAGAAAAAGAAGTTAGTTAGTTTTTTAATTAAACTTGTATGTTGTTTTTTATTAATTTAGCTTAATTAATGTTTTAAGATGTAGTTTTTTGTTCTATTGTACTAAAATCAAGTTATTTCATCAACATAATCTGTTTTTCAAGCTTAATTCAAGGTTTCAGTTATATTTCAAAATTTCAAGTTATTGTTGCAAATTTCAGTTTCATTTTCTTAGTTACAAGCTTCTATTAGCTTCTTTGTAAGCTCAAACAAGTTTATTCAAGCTTATCATAGCTTTTGATAAGCTTGTGATTCAGTTTCAAGTAATTCTCATAGTTGGTCAACAAAAGTCAAACTTTGGACAATCCTGGTTCAAGCAGTTTGGAATTGGAAATGTGGTTGATGCAGAGTGATTTTGGGTTGGTTTAGACTAATTTAGCATAGTGGGGATTCTGGTTTTAGCCTGCAATCCAAGATGGACCTATGTGAGTTTGTATGTCACTTTACATTTTCAAGTCAATTTGCATTTTTTGTTTGTACTTGTATCTGTGTTTATAAATAGTTCAAATGTGTTTCTTTAGTTGTATTTAGGAGAGTTAAGATCAGTTTGATCAAATACTCATGCCTGTTCATCAGTTAGCTTATTTTAAATTACATATCAGTTATAACAGTGGTGTTTGGATCAAGCAGCAGATTGTGTTTTAGAGTGGTCCAGTGGATAAGTCTTGTTGTTTTAGGTTTGTGTCACTCCTTTGAACTCATTTGAGTCAGTAAATTGTGCCTGCTAATCACCAAAGTCAACAATCCACTTTCATCTGTCTTATAACTTATCTGTTGAGTTTTTACAAGATCAAAAGCTCATTCTGTGTTTAAATTACATAGAGTTAGATTGCATTAGTTCTAGTTCATCATTTAATGTCATTTTCAATCCACAAATCAAGATCAAAGCTCAGTATAGTCAACATTTCAGTTTTGTTAAGAAAGTCAAATTTGCAAAAAGTCATTTTGGGGTCAAATGGGATGAATTTTTTTGGATTCAATTCTGAGCCTAATCATGTGAAATTGTGGATTGAATAACTTCAACTGGTCCTATTTCTTATTAGCATTTTTTCAGATTTTTATCAAATTTTTAGAATCTCCAAATTAGTTTGTCTAGATGCCTACAAATGCCCTGTGCAACTGAATCAGTGTTAACTGAGTCTGCACAGGGATTATGCAGGTTTATCCAAGCTTGTCACAAGCTCAATAGAGCTTGTCAAAGTCTGTATTTTGGTGTGCAAGTTCCTAGCCAGGTCCTCTTTAAGTTCCAACAGTTGTTTTTTAGTTTCTAGCTTAATTAAGTGCTTATTTTCTAGTCCTAAGTTGGCCTCAGAATCTGTTTTTGTGCTTTGTTTCAATTTCATCAAATCTTGGTATCTTGCAATCCAGAGGGTATATCTTGTTGTTTTTAGTTGCCTTAGAGTTCTTTTAGCTTATTCAAGCTTCTGTTACAGTTTGGTGCTTGTTTGTGACCATTTGCTTAGTTTTTCTATTTTTCCTAGATTCTAAATAATATTTTAGACTTTTCTTGAAATTTTCAGATTTTTCCAAGCCAGTTTGCTATTTTTCTTGATTTTAATTAGTTTTTAAGCATTTTTAATTAGCATTTAATACAATTAATTAAGAAAAGTTTCAAAAAAATAATTTTTCATTTTTCTTAAGTTTAGATAAATATAAAAAGTCAAAAAAATATTTTTCTAAATTTTTCTTAGTTAAATTTGTATTTTTAAGTAATTTAATTAGTTTTTAATATTTTTTAATTCATAGAAAATAGAAAAATAATCAGAAAAATATAAAAAAAGTTTTGAAAATTCTATTTTGTTATTTTAGATTTTTCTAAGTCAAAATTTTATTTTTCTAGCTTTATTTCCTATTTTCTTGTATTTTAGGCTTTAATTAAATAGTTAAAATTAGTTTTTAATTAATAATAATTAATTAAATAGTTATAAAAATAATTTTCTTTTTCTTAAAATTTTATTATATCATTAGGTTTGTAAAAATATCATTTTCATATTTTTAGGATTAATATTGTGTAAATTTCACGTTGTTATTTGTACGTTACGTAGTTTTTAATTCAGTTTTATAAAAACATAAAATCAAAAACATCATTTTGCAATTAGTGATAGCGTTTATTTAATATTTTTTTTATCTTTTTAATTTTCTTTAATTTGCATTTAAGCCTCTGTAATTTGTTCACTTTTTCTGTAGTTATAATAAATCATATCTCCTTCTCTGTTCAAATCTTTTCGATCACTAAACGTTTGACTATTCTCGCACGGCTCGTTGGGACATAACGACCTGGGGAAACACTATACTCTCCTGGACTTCATTGCATTCTGTGTCTGAACTGTTTTAAGTTTCTTACGGTCAGTCATTCACAAGTGACTGGTTTGTGTGAGAAAACTTGACGGTTTTGCACGAATCAAATTTTGGCGCCGCTGCCGGGGAGCATTGCTAATAGTCTTACGTTTAGCAGATTAGTGATTTGAATAATCACTCCTTGTTCATACCATCTGTATGTATTTATATTTTCTTATAAAATCAAAAACCCAAAAAGATTTTCATTCTTTGTTTTTACAACATGTTTTTCAAAAATACCAAAAAATATTCCTCTTTACCCTCTTACCCTTTTTGATTCTTTATTCCTTTACCCTCTATCCATTTGATTCTAACTTCTTCTATTCTCATGGAATCTCTCGAGAACGAATTCTGGGACGAAGTTGAAAAACGTGATGCTTTATCACAAATGTCAAGAATTCGTGTTGTTCGTGATGATCCTTTAATTCTGCGTAGGGAAATGGAAAGAGAAACCGGGGTGACAAAGGACCAGGTACTTCCTTCTAATAATGGAAGTGCTAAATACGTCCAACCTACGGTTATCCAAAGACCTAATCCCTCAATTGCTCCTAAACCGTCTAGAATTGATTCTAAACTTTCACGATTTACGGTTAAAAGCAAACATGCAGAATTTAGACCGGTGACTAGCAAGAATGACTTGCCTAATCTTCACGTTTCTCAAGAACCAGAACCAGAGACCATAACGGAAGTGGTGGAAATTGCTAGCTCTCAGAGCACACCACTTGTCCCACCTCCGGATTTTTCAAAATGTTCTTCGAGACTTGATAGTCATTCAGATCACCATGTTGGTTTTGTTGATTCTTTGAATAAACCGATTCCTTCTCATAACTCTCAAATGAGATCGTTTATTCCTTGTGTCGGTTGTGGTGAGCCTCTTTTTGGTTCACCCTGTCGTTGGTGTACGTGTGTACAATGTGGTAATGATATTCGGAACGGGAGTTGTTTGTTTTGGGGTTCGAGGAATTCATTTGATTATGATCCTTATCAGAACTCATTTAACGACCCCTCTAACTTTTCCAATTACCCACCACAGCTCGACTCATCTTCATATAATCAACATAACTGCTGTGAATTTTGTGGAGGTCCTCACCAAGGATTTGAGTGTCAATCCGGAAACACGTTTGTCTATGAACAGTTTTCCGGTGATGCTCAGAACTTTGGTTATGACCAATATCCATATGATTCACCAGTCCAGACTCAGCAGTTCTACTGTTGTGAGTACTGTGGAGGTCCCCATTTTAGCTCTGATTGTCAAACAGGGAATCCAATTCCTTGTAACAATTACGACTATCCATATCACGACCAACCTCCACAGCACCATATGGTTCAAACTCCACCTGAGCCGTTGTCTCAAGAAATCTCCCAAGATTTGGAAACCGCAATGAAAACACTTGAGGATACGATTCGTAACTTTAAGAATCAAGTGAGTAGTGAAAAGACCATGGGAGAATTGCTGGCCAAAGAACGAGAAGAACGAGAGGCCCGCCAATCTAGGGAAGAATTATTAGTCCTAGAGCATGCAGCTCTAAGGCGTTCCCAATTTCTTAAGGCAGCTCTTTATGATGATGACGAGGAGAGTTTTTATCCTTTTAAAGATAATATTTCTCAACTCCCTCAGTCAGTTGATATCCCAGCAGTTGAGATTCCATCTCAAACAACTGCTATCACATCCGAAGCTCCCACTCACTCTCTAAACATGGGGGATGAGCATCTTGACACTGTTCCTGAAAAGGAATCGGACGAATTCATAAAGTCTAGTGTTGAGAACCTTGTCCCAATCCCAAGAGAGTCACAGGGAATTCTTGATCATGTATGTGATATCCCTCCTCCTCTTGTCTTCCAAAATGATCATATTGAGATGTTCTCCGATTCTAATGATAATGATTCGTTATCTTGTGGAGACATCGTTTATGTGGAAGATTTACCTTCTGAGCTTGTTAGCTTAGAAGAAGAGAATGATGAAGTTACTGACACTGAAATCAAAGATGAAGCACTTCGTGCAACATTACTGAATGTCAGTCTTCTCATTTCTAAAATCGAGGCTTTCAATGAAAAACCTATTTCATCTCCTATCCCCATTAAGGATAGTGACATTCTTTCCGATGATTCTATTCCGGAAATGAAAGCCTTCTGTTTTAATAGTATGGGAGAGAAGATTAGTGGTAGTACCACTTTTCATTCTCATAATTCTCTCCCCGATTATGAATCATTTACATTGGAGGAGTTCACCAGTGAACCCACTCATATCAATTCTGAATATGATTCATTCACCTTCATGGAGTTCTCAGATGAACTCACTCATATCATATCTCCGCCAGAGTATGATAACTTCTACTTTGATCTAGACACACCCGGGATATGTCTAGACCAATTGAGCTTAAAAGATGAAATTCATGCTATTATGAATTCTCCTTCTGATGATGATGAGTTAGTCAAGATTATTATCATGACTTTCTTTCTCTTCTTCACCTATCCCGTAGCTTCTCCTGTTCTTCACTCCTTCGGGAACGAAGACATTATCTTTGACCCCGGCATTTCCATGTACCATTTGTGAGCCGGGTCTGTCTCTGTATATCTCATCGGTGTGGAACTTTCACGTACTTCAATGTTTATCCAAACATCTTGAATGAAAGTCCGATGGAGATTGTCTCTTCCACTTACTTCCCCATGAACCAATTAATTCGGGGTCGAGTCAAGCTAGCGACTCGGTAATCAAAAACAGTAGTTAAACATGGGTTTTCACCCGTGTGTACCACTCTAGTGTGGGGGAGATGCCCCACATGTTGTATATAGATCTGAAAAATGAATGAAAATTGTAAATATTAAAAAGAGAATAATTGTTGTGTTTCTACACTTAGCTAGTAAATGTTATCTTTTTACGTTCTAAGTTTCGGCATAACAACCGGTACTTTGAATATTGAGGAAAATATTCATTTCTAAGTGTGGGGGGGAAGTTCTGGCGAATTTTGATCGTAAAATGTACCCTTTTAGTCCCTTTTTCCCCCAAAATTGCCAAATTTTAAATTTTTTTAGTGGAAGTACTATGTACTAAACACAACAAATGGTAATCAGTCCACCATGTCTAACCCACATAAGGACTGGCTAATCCAGGAGCAAACGGCTCTTGGTAAAGATATATCAAATCCGTTGACGGCTTGCAATTTGCCCAAAATTGTATGGTATTCAGCTCACCTTATCCTTAAAAGTGAAGAGTTGGCTAGCCCGCAAGTTTATGGCTTGTGGTAAAGGCAGTGGAAAAACCAAAATTGGTAATTAGCTCACCAAAGATAATATTGATAATTTATCTAAGAGTTGGCTAGTCCAGAAGCAAACGGCTTCTGGTAAAGACAAATCAAATCCGTTGAAAGCTGGTGATTTGCTCAAAATCATTTGGTTATCGGTGTACCAAGGTTCTTACTTGAACTGAAACATTTGGCTACTCCAGAAGTAATGGCTTTTGGTAAAGCGATTCAAATCCATTAATTTTTCTCAAAACATTGCTAGGGACTAGCAATATCTTAGTGTGGGGGATTGATGAGTGTCTAAATACTCATCATTTTTATACTGTTTAAACTGCAAAAACATCTGAAAACACTCAGAAATGCATCAAAATGATAAAAATATCACAAATAATTGTTTTATGTGTTTTAAATGCAAAAATATCAAAATCTGGTGAAAAACGTATCAAGTTTGCATAATTGGCAGTTTTAGTCCCCCAAGTTTCAAAAGTTGTCAAAAACAGTCCCTGGTAAAACAAAATAAAGAAAAATGTTATTCAAGGTCCCTGAAATATTCTTAATTGTCAAAAATGGTCCTTGAATAAATCTTTTGTTAAATGGCAGAAAAGGTCCTTGAACTTTCATAAAATGTCAAGTTTGGTCCCTGGAAAATTGAAAATGTCAAAACTGGTCCTTGTACTATTGGAACTTGTCAATATTGGTCCCTTGTAACAACTTTGGAAAATTACAGGATTGGTCCTTCTAGTTTGGCAGAATTGCAAACAAGTCCTTGTCATTTTACAATCCATGCCTTGTCAAAATACCAATTGACCCCTGCCATATAACCCTTTTGACCCTTTCCCTGTTTTTGAACCCTTGGTCAACCCAAAGTCAAACATCCAGGTTTCCCTCCCAACTAGGTTTCTTCCCCCCCCCCCCTGTTGATTTCTTTGTGTAAACTTGATAAATATTTGTGTCTATGTTCATGTTTGTTTTTTACGTTTAACTGAACTTTTACATTTCACTGTATGTTTGAGTGTATCCAGGTAGAACCTAACGTCCGATTTTGGTCTTAGGGGTGATACGATTTAATCAGATTTGGTTGGGTTTTAGTGAGACGTAGTTGGTGTAAAGGTTAAGGTTTGACGAACTTGGTCCTAACAGGTTTCAAACTGAAAACAACTGGTTGATACTCTTAATGAACTTTGACTTAGTGTTCGAATAGTTTTCGATACTATTCGAACTTATTTGAACAAACTCGAATGTTTCTTCGATTATCTTCGAACATTGATTCTTTTACTTTGACTTTAAACGTTGTCATTGAACTTTAAAACTTTATATTGACTTTGGAACTTAATTCGAACTTTTTGTCTAATACAACTACTTTATTGAACTAAAATCATGTTATCTTGTCTTTTGATGTAGAATTTTGTAATTAACTTGACTGTACACCCTGCAACTCCCCTCTCCCATCACCCAGACCTTATCCCTTATCTCTTCCACCCTCACCCACATCATCATCACACCTAGCCCCCCCCCCCCCCTAGTGCTAGCTCAGTCCACACAGGTCAAATACCTTTTTCCCGCCAAAATCACAAAATGGCCAATATGCTTAAAACTCATCTATTGGCTTAAAGAAGTGGTGGGATTTGATCAAGAAGACACGTGGAAGCTTTTTGGGTGTATAAAAAGGAAGAAGAAACAAGAAAAAGAAGTTAGTTAGTTTTTTAATTAAACTTGTATGTTGTTTTTTATTAATTTAGCTTAATTAATGTTTTAAGATGTAGTTTTCTGTTCTATTGTACTAAAATCAAGTTATTTCATCAACATAATCTGTTTTTCAAGCTTAATTCAAGGTTTCAGTTATATTTCAAAATTTCAAGTTACTGTTGCAAATTTCAGTTTCATTTTCTTAGTTACAAGCTTCTATTAGCTTCTTTGTAAGCTCAAACAAGTTTATTCAAGCTTATCATAGCTTTTGATAAGCTTGTGATTCAGTTTCAAGTAATTCTCATAGTTGGTCAACAAAAGTCAAACTTTGGACAATCCTGGTTCAAGCAGTTTGGAATTGGAAATGTGGTTGATGCAGAGTGATTTTGGGTTGGTTTAGACTAATTTAGCATAGTGGGGATTCTGGTTTTAGCCTGCAATCCAAGATGGACCTATGTGAGTTTGTATGTCACTTTACATTTTCAAGTCAATTTGCATTTTTTGTTTGTACTTGTATCTGTGTTTATAAATAGTTCAAATGTGTTTCTTTAGTTGTATTTAGGAGAATTAAGATCAGTTTGATCAAATACTCATGCCTGTTCATCAGTTAGCTTATTTTAAATTACATATCAGTTATAACAGTGGTGTTTGGATCAAGCAGCAGATTGTGTTTTAGAGTGGTCCAGTGGATAAGTCTTGTTGTTTTAGGTTTGTGTCACTCCTTTGAACTCATTTGAGTCAGCAAATTGTGCCTGCTAATCACCAAAGTCAACAATCCACTTTCATCTGTCTTATAACTTATCTGTTGAGTTTTTACAAGATCAAAAGCTCATTCTGTGTTTAAATTACATAGAGTTAGATTGCATTAGTTCTAGTTCATCATTTAATGTCATTTTCAATCCACAAATCAAGATTAAAGCTCAGTATAGTCAACTTTTCAGTTTTGTTAAGAAAGTCAAATTTGCAAAAAGTCATTTTGGGGTCAAATGGGATGAATTTTCTTGGATTCAATTCTGAGCCTAATCATGTGAAATTGTGGATTCAATAACTTCAACTGGTCCTATTTCTTATTAGCATTTTTTCAGATTTTTATCAAATTTTTAGATTCTCCAAATTAGTTTGTCTAGATGCCTACAAATGCCCTGTGCAACTGACTCAGTGTTAACTGAGTCTGCACAGGGATTATGCAGGTTTATCCAAGCTTGTCACAAGCTCAATAGAGCTTGTCAAAGTCTGTATTTTGGTTTGCAAGTTCCTAGCCAGGTCCTCTTTAAGTTCCAACAGTTGTTTTTTAGTTTCTAGCTTAATTAAGTGCTTATTTTCTAGTCCTAAGTTGGCCTCAGAATCTGTTTTTGTGCTTCGTTTCAATTTCATCAAATCTTGGTATCTTGCAATCCAGAGGGTATATCTTGTTTTTTTTAGTTGCCTTAGAGTTCTTTTAGCTTATTCAAGCTTCTGTTACAGTTTGGTGCTTGTTTGTAACCATTTGCTTATTTCAAGTGCTTATTTCTAAGCACTTGACATAGCAGTTTCAAATTTCTCCACACAAGCCCAAGTTTTTCTATTTTTCCTAGATTCTAAATAATATTTTAGACTTTTCTTGAAATTTTCAGATTTTTCAAAGTCAGTTTGCTATTTTTCTTGATTTTAATTAGTTTTTAAGCATTTTTAATTAGCATTTAATACAATTAATTAAGAAAAGTTTCAAAAAAATAATTTTTCATTTTTCTTAAGTTTAGATAAATATAAAAAGTCAAAAAAATGTTTTTCTAAATTTTTCTTAGTTAAATTTGTATTTTTAAGTAATTTAATTAGTTTTTAATAGTTTTTAATTCATAGAAAATAGAAAAATAATCAGAAAAATATAAAAATAGTTTTGAAAATTCTATTTTGTTATTTTAGATTTTTCTAAGTCAAAATTTTATTTTTCTAGCTTTATTTCCTATTTTCTTGTATTTTAGGCTTTAATTAAATAGTTAAAATTAGTTTTTAATTAATAATAATTAATTAAATAGTTATAAAAATAATTTTCTTTTTCTTAAAATTTTCTTATATCATTAGGTTTGTAAAAATATCATTTTCATATTTTTAGGATTAATATTGTGTAAATTTCACGTTGTTATTTGTACGTTACGTAGTTTTTAATTCAGTTTTATAAAAACATAAAATCAAAAACATCATTTTGCAATTAGTGATAGCGTTTATTTAATATTTTTTTTATCTTTTTAATTTCCTTTAATTTGCATTTAAGCCTCTGTAATTTGTTCACTTTTTCTGTAGTTATAATAAATCATATCTCCTTCTCTGTTCAAATCTTCTCGATCACTAAACGTTCGACTATTCTCGCACGGCTCGTTGGGACATAACGACCTGGGGAAACACTATACTCTCCTGGACTTCATTGCATTCTGTGTCTGAACTGTTTTAAGTTTCTTACGGTCAGCCATTCACAAGTGGCTGGTTTGTGTGAGAAAACTTGACGGTTTTGCACGAATCAACCACTGGAATGCAAACCGCTTAAATCAAACTGCTTTTTATCAAACCGCTAAAGACAAACCGGTTGAGTGAAACCGCTTAAGTCAAACCGCTTATGTCAAACCGCTGAAGACAAACCGCTTGAGTCAAACCGTTTAAGTCAAACCGCTTCCGATACAACGAATCTAGACAAACCGCATCCAAGAACTTGACAAATCCCTTCCTTGATCAGATCAAATCGGACCCAAATGACATCATACGAGACTCAAACCGCTTCCTTGAAACTCTTCAAAAACTAAACTTTTCCAATCCAAAACACTATAACCAAGATGAATTAAGCCTTCCAAACCAAAACCTAAGCACTTATGACGATTCTTAACACAAAAGTACTATCAAAATTCAAACTTTAACACTTTTAGAATATAGAATTCGAATCAACAAAACACACATATAACCAATCTTTATGATCTAATCATGGCTCTTGATACCAATTGTTGGATATTGGTTATTGTAACACACAAACAATCAATTATATGGTTCGAATCTTAGCAAGAAACTTAGAGAGAGAAAGTGGGAGATGGGATCCTTTCTAGAGAGAGAAAGTGAGAGAAAAACATAGAGAAGGTTAGATTAAGAAATGAAACGTCCAACCCTCTTCCTTGGGAAGTAGAGGGTATTTATAGTTTTACATAATACGCCCTCTGTCGGGCTGTGGATCAGGAATACAGTGGGTAAAGACCCGTCCGTCATCCACGGTGTTACTCTAACTAACTAACTAACTAATCGATAACGTAATGTCTACGAGCTAACATATGCTAGACAATAGTTGGGGTGACCGACACTTCACTATGGATTTTCTAAATCCTAACAGGAATAGGCAGTTCTTAGCTGGATCTAACTGGTTCTTGGCAAAAATAACATTTTCTTAACTGGTTCTTGGCCGGAATATTTGGTTCTTAACTAGTTCTAACTGGTTCCTGCTGGTTCAGGCTGTTCTGGTCATTTTGACAGATATTTCGCTGAAAATGGAGTTACGGTTCAAAAGTTATGGCCGTTTGAAGTTTTGACATAAAAAGTCAACTTTGGTCAAGCCGCAAGTGGTCAAAACGCAAATAGTAAAACCTTAAAAGTCAAAACTCAGTTTTTTTTTTGATCAAATCGCAGTGTTCAAATCGCATTGGTCAAATCGCAGGATTTTCAAACCACTGGAATACAAACCGCTTAAATCAAACTGCTTTTTATCAAACCGCTGAAGACAAACCGCTTGAGTGAAACCGCTTAAGTCAAACCGCTTATGTCAAACCGCTGAAGACAAACCGCTTGAGTCAAACCGTTTAAGTCAAACCGCTTCCTATACAACGAATCTAGACAAACCGCATACAAGAACTTGACAAATCCCTTCCTTGATCAGATCAAATCGTACCAAAATGACATCATACGAGACTCAAACCGCTTCCTTGAAACTCTTCAAAAACTAAACTTTTCCAATCCAAAACACTATAACCAATATGAATTAAGCCTTCCAAACCAAAACCTAAGCACATAATACATTTTGATATTTATGGGAGATGGAGGGTTCCATCTCCCAACCTACAAATTAAAGAATTAGATTGGAAGAGAAACAAAAAGAGAGTGAAAGAGAGAGATCTTTCCTAGGGTAGAGGGTGAAAGAGAGAGATTCAAAGAACGATTCTAAGCTTGGTATATTAACTAACAAACACAAAATGTTATTGGTTATAGGTTGTTAACCATAGTTCTCGGTACTAATCTAGTATTTCTAACCAATAAACACACAAAACAACCAAGCTTAAGATATTGGATTTTCACAATTTCAAACTTAAAACTATCATGAAAACACAATTCTTAGTAGTATCCACGAATCCAAAACCAAACCTTCCGAATTAAGTATAACCAATATCACAAAACCTAACCTTTTCAAATCAAAAACTTCTCAAAGTTCCTTCGCCAAACTCAGAGCAT